>QVRM01002349.1:75000-135744 GCA_003439945.1 Dermanyssus gallinae
CAGCCCGTCGTTCAGCAAGCCATCGTGACAAACGGCTATGCTACACTCGATACACCCGTACAGAGTTTGAGCTTCGTGTGTATGCTAACAACGCTAGAGAGGAAAATGGCATATCGAGGTACTACAGTTCAGCGCTGAGAAACTCTCCTAACAATTACATCTGTAGCGCAACATTATATGTTTTTATTTTGTTCTCGTTGAATGAGGTGCCCAAACATGGACAGAATAGCATCTACTCAAAGACGGAAGTGTTCTCATGTACACGCTCATCTCTCACGTATAATTTTTACTCATTTGATGTCAAACGTTATTTTTGCAAGGGCACGCCTTCCGCAAAGATGGCGCATACATGAATTTAATAATATTGTATCAGCGCACTGCTGTGCAAATGTTGGCCACCCATAAAGAGGCTTCAGCAGGCACAAACACACATGAGCTACGATACGACGGATCGAGCGTCAAGGAGACCGACCGTACGACGTGCAAGAAGATGAAGGAAAGCGCCGTCAAATAGGTCGTCGCTTTTCTAGGCATAGCAGAAGCAACAACACGCAACCAAGCGGTTGCACTAGAATATAGGCCTATTTAGGTACACTACCCGTCTGTACTTTGGTACACCGATTACCACTGTAAACCACTGGCCAACACGAAACGCCAAGAAGGCGCCGCGTGTCACCAAATACACCTTGTGTTTCACCCGAGATCGTATCGTTCAGAATGTACACTGAGGGTGAATGAATTCGCGCATTTATCGCTCTTCCTCCCACACCTCCGTATCGCAAATTGGAGGACAATATATCCGACGCACTCGGCGGTTAAGCTGTGCTTGAAATGTGCGAACAGCACATAGCAAGCGGGTTATCGCTAACTACACCTATTTATAGGTGCTAAATTTACATTATCCGCTTTTCCGACGGTAAGACGACCGTCCGCCCGTGCCACTTGACTCTTGAGAAAAAAAATAAGATTGAACAAACACTAGTGTAATCAAATAATGACATCCACCAGTCGATCTATCACGCATATAAGCAGGCATACACCACCGCCTGCCTACCTGGCACGCATACAGACAGGTATAGGCTTACAAGCAAGCATTCGCTCGAAATGCGTGACGATTGATGATAACCGTTTACGTTACGCACCCTGGACGCCCGTGTCATGCCGTGACGGCGGGCTGATGAACTCTTATATTAGATGTCTACAGGCAGCAGTGCTACGGCGAGAGTTAAGCGTCGGAGTAGAGTAATCATCCACTATGATCTCATATATATATATATATAAATATATATATATATATATATATATTTATATATATATATATATATATATATATATATATATATATATATATATATATTATATATATATATATATATATATATATATATATATATATATATATATATATATATATATATATTATATATATACATATAGATGAGTGTGTGTAATAGTGCCTCACCAAAGGCTCTTGAACAGCTTGCCTCGAAGCTAAGCCAGAAATCGAACCGTGGTGTAAACCACAGAACGTTCCGACAGATACATAGAAATGCGCATACCGTTGTCACGAAGCAAATACTCGCAACCATTCCCTCGAAACATCGCCCTTCCCAACTTGAAACATCGCTCCGCAGATACCTCCCGAAACGGCTCGCTGCACTCATATGTGTGTTGTTGGACCTAAACTAAATTACGCTACTTTCAAACCTTCAATCGGCGGACATGCAGCCGTGAAACCACGCCCGGCCAGCAATCCAGGATCGGATTCGCCTATCGGTTATTCCAAAGGTCTCGTAACCGCAGTTCTTATTGTTAGTGGCTCATCGGCAGTTGCCCCGATCAACCGTCCACTAAGCATTAGTAGCAGCAGAAGCAACAACGAGTGTATACATATATATATATATATATAGTTGCTGACTTCACTCGGGACCCACCTCCACACGATCGAGAGAAGTCACGATAGTAGCTTCGCGCGAGCTTTGCAGAGGCCACAAAATCGGCGATCATTCAGAGCAGAAGCGATGGGCCGCCTGCTCGAACGAGAAAAACCACTACCGGTCGCCGGAGTTCCCAAACGCAACAAACTGAGCTCGGCCAACACGCAGACACGTAGGCAAAATGCAATCATGTGGCGCCTGTGGTGGTATTTGAAATTGTGTATTTGAAAAATCTATATGTGTCCATCTAGAAGCAGCACCAGTAAAAAATCTAGCTATAAGGGAGTTCAAGTTAGTCCGTTGGAAACTATACAAACTATACTAGCCACACGGCAGAGCCAGATTAGACGAGCTGCTTTGCATAATATCGTGGGACAAAAAGCTAATCGCAATTACCTTTTTGCAAGGTCTACAAAAAGGTACATAAGGATCAACCAGCGAAGGCGGCTGCTTACCTGGCACGCGGAACAAAAACGACCTGCGGAAATTTAAGCTAGTTTAACTGTTTCAAAGCTGTGCACAGCGGCAGTGCTGGTGACGACCTATAGCTCATGTCACAAACAACTGCTTCACTTTCAATTCGATAAGGGAACTAACTTATTGTTGACTTGAACAGGCGCCATAGCAAAGTCAAAAGACTACACGTCTCGCTCTCAAGGTAGAAAGCAGTTCTGAAATCCTAGCACTATTGCATTCTATTCAAGACTGTTCCACCTTGCTCCAGCTTGGAAGTACCAAAGCAAGTAGTAATGTCGTGCGATCTACCCATGGCAATCTCTCTTTCCTTCGCGTTCACAAATTACAACTGGCACCCGCCACAATAAACGTCAGCCGTATCTGTACCCGGCAATAGGTCCGTACTTGCTAGTACTTATTACGCGTTTAGGATTCCCACTAGGTCACTAGGACACTAACGCCATGTGTCCTGCGCGAGGAGGTCGCATTTCCACAGTATGAATGTATTTCTTGCACTTGAGCGCCTTGATGCAAAGCACACGCACAAACGAAGCATGCAGCACAAAAAGTAGTATGACCCCCCCCCCGTTAAATGTTTGGAATTCTTCAAACTTTGTCGACCGAAACCGCGAGGCGACGACAGTCGTACTCACACCTTCTCAGAGCCATCAACGCATCAAATGGAAATAGCCACCTAAAAAGAGCAGGGAACGAGACGAAACGCGTCTGTGGCCTTCATACATTCTCGTGGGCCAAACGCAAACAAAAGGCACCTCTAATTCCGTCGTGTTTGACCTCATTGTTAACTGGGCCGTGGCAGGTTCGGCCCTCGACTGGACTCGATGCGCCCGGTATTGCCATGGCCGCGTCCCATCCATCACACGAGGAGGTCCTCTTCAGTCTCGCCAAAGACACACAGGCACTGCTGTCGGCAAAGGCCTGTATAGTTTGTTTTTCTAGCATTTATTTTAATGTGCACTCACATATGCAAGTAGCATATATTTCAATCACCCCAGCGCATACGTACAGTGTGATCAGATGTGCATTTGCCTAAAGGAGTAAAATTCAGTCCAGTTTAGCTCTCGCTTTAAATGCTGCTATTGTTTTGGTCTCACTGGATTCATCCTTCCGACTTGCGGGGTCAGCGTTTGTAAGTCAGAGGGAGACTTTAGTCTCTCTCTCGATGTTGCCGGCAATGCGAATGACACACTCGCCTCGGGTGAAGCTCAGCCACAACACTGCTAGTCAGGCAGGAAGAATCAGTTTGACCGAAAGCCGCGCCTTGCTCCCGCTGTTAAACAGTCGAATACCGCTCAAATCTTGGGGATAAACAGCAAGGAAGACTCTGGTAAGCACAACATTCACATGTGTGAATGTGTTGTGCGATAACAGCGCAACGCATTCGTTGCTAAAAGGACAGAACACCCCCTACCGGAAAGCTGGGGAATTCATTGTCTATTCGCACTGCAGAAAACAGTTGAAGAGAGCAGACAAAGAAATCAGTAGTAGTACTAGGAGGTGGAGGAATCCGCCCCGTAAGAAGCGAGAGGAACGGACCGCTAAGTTCGCTTTGGGGCAGCCCAAGGGACCAATTGAAACCTGGCAAAGAGATTCGTGGAACGAACCGCAATACCAACAACAACAACAACTGCGAATGTAGCCATGCCAGCCTGCCTCGCCATCTTTGAGCATTACGGAAAGCGAAAACGACGACGATCACCATAAATGACGTACTCTGCCCTCGGAGAGAAACAGTACCGAACCCTGGGGGAGGGGGGGGGGGGGTAAACGTGAGGATTAGGGGTTTTTAGTGGGTAACTCCATACCATCGAGGAGTCCCACACTACCTACGCGCTCCTCTACCTCAGCGCTGGGTGTGCATAAAGCATTTTCCCCGAACCTCACGCAAAAAGAAAACAGGCTAGCCCAATAGCTTTGCTTACTGCTGTGAGTACGAATGATTACTAATAGTTCTAATACCATTGTAGTGGTGTTTTCCTTGTGGGCCGTGTATATTTATATGCGCCGTTGCTGATGCCGTTGAGTCGCCCATAGGAAAATACGACCATTTCATTATAATAATAATGAAAGTAATCTTATTATTATTAGTCCTTCAATAGCTAGCTAACTGTGAGGTGTCAACATCGTCCCAAGTCTCTTCGTCGACCGTCTGCGGCACCTCAGTCCATCGCGCCCACAATGGAAATCGCCTCCCCCTTACAAATAGTCAAAGACGGGTGGCTGTCCTCCCTTTATAAAAAGTATATATAAATAGTATATTTACAGCAACGAATTAGTCATTTGTCTTGCCAACTCCGCTACTGAGCGAACTGCGGGACACTGTACGAGCTGCTACTTACTTAGTGCACTTTTCCTGGTCTTTCAAAACGACTTAACTCATTGGGGTCAATCGCTCAACCACATGGTGCGCCTGGAAGGTCTCAAAGCCAGTTGCGCCTATCCCGATAGCCGACATCATGCCGAAGAAGTAAGAAGCCTTAAACACTGTCCTCACCAACGCGGTGCTAAAGAGAAGATAGAGCTTGAGGCAAGTGTCTATTGAAGAAATACTGCCACATATGCGGTGCGTTTTGTTGCCGTTGTAAGATGATCGATGATTTAGCTGGCAGAAAATTTACTTTCGTCCATTTCAAGCTAACTAAAAGCCTATCAGTCAATCTAGCACGAGTACTCGCAGACACAGATAGCACTTCAATGATTTCAGCGCTATGCTACTTGCTTGCAAAACGATGAGCGATTTCTTGCGCACTGCAGATTTAGCTTAACGTGATTTAAACAGCATCATAAATGAAAAATGAATAAATAACCAACCGGTCCAATAAACGCATTCGCTTCTCATGGGCCAGTTTTAATCGAAGCTAGTTTTCTCTCTCTTTCTCTCTATCTCGCTCCTAAAGTACGTAGTGGTTTGTGCTGCGCTGCGTCATATACCAAGCGAATGCGTCTTCGTTTTGATTAAATCTCCGTTACTACTAAGATGATAATGACGACGAAGACGAAACGGGCGAGCTCTAAGCCAATAATAGTGATACGGACTACTACACTACTGTGAGCGACAACAACATCAACAAAAGCAATAACAACATCAACAAAAGCAACAACAACATCAACAAAAGCAATGGCCACGACAACAACGATAGCAGCAGCAACAACGACGACGACGATTGCAGCGGCAGCAGCAGCAACAACAACAACAGCTACTGCTCTTCGCTTTCTATGTTCTCAACGATTGTGGTGGCCTGCCCTGTTCGTAGAAGCGCGCTCACAACGACAAACAGTACTATCGCTGCTCGTTAACTAAACTACTATGTCGGAGACGGCCAGAGTCAGTCAGACCGCCAGACTTCGGCAAACTCGGCCTGTCTCTATGTTGTACCTGCACTTTGCGGTCGGTTTTGCAGCCAGTAGCAGTACAAATTAAACAAATAAAATTAGCGAATTAAATTCATTATCAGTAGTAGTAGTAGTAGTAATTATAGTAGATCTAAGTAGATCGTCATAGTAGCATAGTTCCGATGGAAATGGTTGTAACGTACGTATTCAAGTGCATGCAACCATAGTAACAGCAATCGCTCAGTGACGTCAAACCGAAACCGAGTAGTTGAGCCGATAGAAACAATTGTCTAGAAAGGGTTGGTCGATTGGTTGGTTGCTGTAGCGGTACGACGTACCGCCGACAGCTGCAAAAGCGGAGGAGAAGTAACACGAATAGAGAGAAAGACAGCCCAATACGATTTCCCATATCCACGGACCACCCCGGAATCGAGAAACCGTTTCCTCTACCCGACCCACTCCGCATCAAATTAGTACAGTATAGTAGCGCGACAGTACAAGCTGAACTAGCTTGACAGAAGCAGCCAACGTTACGGAAAGATATCTGTTTCGACTTTTACTACTACTACTACTACTACTGCTACACTCTACTACTACTGAGTAAAGTTTTCGGGCTGACCCTCAGCCATATATATATATATATATATATATATATTGCAGGCACAGGCGATCACCTATTCTGCAAAATGCCCTGGATGGTTACAATTGTTTGAGTTGTGTCATTATGGAAATTTCAAGCACCACAAAAGAGTACTGAATTTAAATAAATTTGCCGTCAGGACAAAACGGTCCCATAAAAAAAACTATAGATGGCATTCAAAACACTGGTGGGACCTGGCCCGAAGACGAAGATCAAACATATTCAACGTGTCGGCAAAGCGCTCAACCGTTCGACGGGAGACACTAGAGCTGTCGAGTCGTACCTGCACCAGAGACTATCGCTGGACATTCAGCGGGGCTGTGCGCGGAACTCTGGCTAGACTGAACACGCCCGAGATATGTGGTGAGGGATATGTGATGACTTTCGCGTTTTCACTCATTTTATCCGGTGTACACGTTCATAAGGAGACCATTTTTACCTCCTTTATATAAGCAAATAAAACTGTAGCTATATATATATATATATATATATATATATACATATATGTATATATATATATATATATATATATATATATATATATATATATATATATATATATATATATATACAGTTTTATGTAGTTGTAAGTTGAATGCACTTGCGCGGAGACAACACCAGTTCGTACGATTCTAAATCGCCTCAGCTCATTGTTGTGGAAGAACAGGACAGCTGGGAGCTGGCAGACGACAACGACAACGACAACATGGCAGCAGCAGCGGGGGCGGCGACAGTGGGTTTCGACAACGTTACGTGAAGATATCTTTTTCGACTTTTACTACTACTACTACTACTACTACTACTGAGTAAAGTTTTCGGGCTGATCCTCTGAACCAAGATTTAACGTCTACGAAACTGTTTTTTACATTGCTTCATAGACGGACCCCCATAAATACAAATGTGGGGCTCGAACCCCCGCACCTATCCGGTGTCTCCTCCGGTTGCGAGGCGCAGACCTAAGCCACCACCACGCCACCGGGCTCGACACTCTACTACTAACCACTACCACTACAACTATTACTATTACGACGACGAAGGTGACGATTACTACGACCACCATTACCACTAATTTCTTTCTACAACAACGAGCTTCATCTTCGATACCAAAACAGAGAAGGATATGGATAGATAGATAGATAGATCGATAGAGATGGTTGCAGCTTCATGGCCATACAGTCTTTGTCTAACACTCTCTGCCCGTAACACACGCTTTGTAACCAGCTCTCTCGCGAGTATCACCTGCAGGTGATCCTGCAAGCAGCTAGCTGCTTCTGTTTAAGCTAACACGCCTAACCTACGCCACAGGTAAAGTACAAGCAGTCAAGCAACAGCAGAAGCAGCAGCAACATCAGCAGCAGCAGCAGAAGAAAGCACTCGTTTCATTTCGAATTGTTCAATCATCACTTAATCATGTTGGATCGATTGCTCGATCGTTCATTCATTCATTCATTCATACGTACCAGTCGGTCTTACAGCAAACGGCTGTCGGCTGGGTCCACGGTGATGTCAGGTCCGTTGTCGTTGTTGAGGTTGTTGTTGCTGATGTTGTTGTTGTTGATGCTATTGTTGTTGTTGTGGTTGCTGACGCTATTGTTGCTGATGTTGTTGTTTTTGTTGTTGCTCTGCGTCGTTTGTAGCGTCGTCGTGCTCCGTCGGCGTCTCGGCTCGTCTCGTGGTCGTCGCTCTGTGCTCGTGATGATGACGCCTGGTGGTGGTAGCTGGTATTCCTGGCTGGCGCTACTGCGAATTCGGCTATCGCTTGCTGATGATGTTGTTGTTGTTTTGTTATTAGTCCGTTTTGCGGCAGCAGCAGCAGCTGTTACGTCCGGCTGCAGCGGTTGTGATGGTCCTTACAATAGACAGACAAGTAGAAGCCGAAGAATCTTCGGCAAATTCGTCCGTTCTTGTTCTGCCAGTGAACGAGAGAGACCGTGATCGAGTCGTGGTCGGTTAGAGTCGCAGCCTTCCTTGGCACCAGCAAGCGTGACGGCGGTGGCGCGACAAAACAACGATAAACACTGCCAAACCTGAATAGGAGGAGCAGAGGAAGAATAGGAAGAAAAACACTGCCAATTTCTGCCTGCCCCACCTCGGAGGGAACAACTGCACGTACTGCTCCTGTGGGGAGGCTGAGAACTGCTCCTGTAGGGAAGCTGGAAACTGAGAACTGCTCCTGTAGGGAAGCTGGAAACTGGGAACTGCTCCTGTAGGGAAGCTGGAAACTGGAAACTGCTCCTGTAGGCAAGCTGGAAACTGGGAACTGCTTCTTCTGCGGGACGGAGAAGCTGGGAACTGCTCCTGTTGTTGCGGCTGCGGAGGCAGCTGGCTGAAGAGTCGACTGTATCAGACGCTACTTTTCGTACACAGTCGTCGTCGTAGTCGTCGTCGTAGTAGTAGTAGCAGTAGTAGAGAAAGCAGACCACTCAAATACACCAACTTTTCTCTTGTTCCTTCGGTTTTTGTTGTTTCGAATCGCAAGCACTTGCAGCAGCAGCAGCAGCAGCCGCAACAGCAGCTGTTCACCGATGCTGCTCAACCGCTCGCTAGAGCACTGTGCGGTGTACGGTGATGTTCGCGTCGGGCGAGACGCGTTACCAAAATCCTACAAGAATGTATGTTTGTTTGTATGTATGTAGTATGACAAGAAACAAGCTCAAACTAGTAGCTCGAGATCGCGGACACTGCGGTCCGCTGTACGGCACAACGATGGGACACAAACACAGATACCAAGTAGTGATGTTGTCTTCTTCTTCGTCAGCGTCGTCGTCGTTGTCTTCTACGACGACTACTTACTTACTCGGCCAGATGAGCCGAACAAATCACGCCATTATTATTATTATTACTACTACAGTTATTATGATTATGATTTGCCAGTCGCCAAATCACCAACGTCGTCGTCAGCAGCACAACAACAATAGGCAGCAGCAGCAACAACAACAGCAGCAGCACCAACAACAAACAAAGCACAACAAAAACCGAGACGGCTGTCTGTGTTTCAGTCTGCAACAATGCAATGTGCCTCCTCCTCCTCTTCCACCTTTCTCGCTCTACGTAGAAAAACACGCTGCCGCAACAACAGCAGCAGCAGCTCAACGTACTGCTTGCTCTGCAATGTTGCTACTGCTTCTACCTGGTGCTTCGAGCGATGTTGTTTTCTTGATGTTGTTGTTGTGGTTGTTGCTGCAGCTGCTGCTTCTGTTGTTGTTGTTGTTGGTCCTCTTGGTGTTATTGTTGCTGCTTTTGCTGTTCTTGTTGTTGTTATTGCTGCTGCCGCTGCTGCTGCAGTTGTTGGAGTCTTTGTCGTTATCGCCAGTTCGTTGCTCGTTTCGTCGTTTTCTTTTCTTCGTTTTCTTCTTCTTCTTGTTTTTCTTCTTCGACGTCTTCTTCTGCAATCTGTTATTTGCTAGCCCGTCTCCTCTCCCTCTCTCTCTAAGTATATTGCGCGCACTCGCACTCAGTCAATCACGCCCGTACTCTCGCCTCCCTCCATCCTTCCCTTCCTTCATTTCTCCAGAGCAGAAGCATGAAGCGAGGGACTTTTGTAGACTGGTGAAGACGACGACGTCAATCGACAACCAGACCGACCGACTGCCGTCGTCGTCGTCGTCAGCGCTGGGAGAGAGTCGCGACGACCAGACTTTGGGGACTTCAAAAGCCGGAACGTTCCACAACAACGAGAACGAACGTCAGCCAGCCAGCCAGCCAGTCACAGCGCTACCGCCAGCAGCAGCAACAATAGCTGATAAACCGCGGCACCAAGTAGAACAAAAACAATGTCGGGGGGAAATTCGGCCGGGAATGAGCGAGGGCCGCCTGCCTACCTGCTGATGACGATCACGATTGATGAAAATAGCAGGTCTATTTGCACTTCGTTTAACACCACTCGAGTCCAGACTCGACGTGCCACTGACGTACGTTGAAACGACAACAACAATGTCTACGACAACGACGACGACGACAATAATAACAACAACAACAACAACAAACAGAAGTAGCAGCAGCAACAGCAGAAGCAGACGACTAAATCAACAACAAAAACAACTGCAGCAGCAGTAGCAGACGACAACGACTGAAATTTGAATATCAACGGCGACAGTGGCGCCACCTAGAGGCGGTTGGAGCGGCGATACACCACTCTTCGACCGAAATGAACTTTCTTCTACAGCAGCAGCAGCCGACGACGGCGGCGACTCATTGACTGGTGGCGTCTGCTCTTCTTGGATCAAAAACGCACCGCGGCGCCGCAACCTTTTTTGGCCGTCTTTTGCGAGCGGGATCTCTCGCTGACTACTTACTATACACTCCGACTTATTACTTACTATTTTTTAGCGGACGTCGCTGCTGTGGCGACTGCTACTCCTAGCAGCAGACTGTCCGCTGTACAAACGACATCACAAATCTGGGCTGTGTGCGGATGGGCTCCGGGGGCTGAGAGAGCAACGCTAAAAGCGCTGCGAGTAGTGGCGTAATTTTTTAAAATACTGTCGCCCGCTAGCCTCTGCAAAAAAGACCGCCACTCGAAAAGAAATTTTTCCAACATGATGACGACGACGACGACAACAACCTCTACTCAGATGAGCAAAAATGAATAGAATAAAAAGCTCGTTTATTCATTTAATAAAGGGTACGAATGAGATGAAAAGAAATGAAAAACAACAACAACTACTACTACTCAAATGGGCAAAGGAAAATAGTACCCCAGGAGATAGATAAGATCAAGCGAAATTCTGCTCTCTTTAAATTTTGGATGGCTCTTAATTCCGCTGTAAAATTCGCACGCAAGAATTCCACGATATTTTGGAGTGTTGTTGGTGCGCGAGGTGCTTAAACAATTGTGATACATACCACGCCGCATCATGTCCAGCTCAGTTCAGTCAATAGCTGATCACTCAAGATGAGAGAAAATAGCCTAAGCAACGTTTTCGTACACAACCGTTGATTCCTATTTACATCACAGCTCAGTTGAGCTGGAGTGGGTAGCAAAGCACGCGGACGCCAGAACACGGAATAAATACGTTGGACTGAAAACAAGATAACAACCGAAGTATTCCTCAAATAATTAAGTAAGCAAATTCAGAACGTCACGAGCGTCCGAAGTGGGAGTCAATTTTTAAGGCAAGCGTTGTCTTTGGCCGCTTGCGGAGGGAAGGCAGCATCTATATTTTAGACGCGATAAAGTAAATTCGTTAAAAGAATTGCGATAATACGTTCATACCTCACGACTGTAACAATCATTAATAATAATAATACTACTAATAATAAGCGGTTAAGGTAATGGAATATGTGTATGTAATTAATCTATTACGATTGTCAAATCGGCTATTCAACGTCAAGCTGCTTGGGCAAAGGTGGACTGCATCCGAGCTAAATTTATAGTCCACCATCTTGGTTTTTGTCACCAGCCGTCGGTGGTTCTCTGCCTAACGATTGTTTAGTCCAGTCGTCTGCTGCAGAACGACTGGTAGTCACTGCTTGTCGTCAGTTTTTGTTTGTTTGCTGTTGATTACTGAGATCGTCTGCTGTGTTGATTACTGAGATCGTCTGCTGTGTTGACTACTGAGATCGTCTGCTGCGTTGATTACTAAGAGATCGTCTGCTGTGTTGACTACTGAGATCGTCTGCTGTGTTGATTACTGAGAGATCGTCTGCTGCGTTGATTACTAAGATCGTCTGCTGTGCTGATTACTGAGATCGTCTGCTGTGCTGATTACTGAGATCGTCTGCTGTGTTGAGTGTCTGCTGAATTGAATCGACGAACGCCTGTTGACTTGACGACGACGACGGGCCCAGGCCGCCGTGTGAGAGAAGATCGAATTCGATTGTGCGAGCAACAGACGGCGCAGTGGTATGGTATTGTCCTTTATTCTAATATTGTAGTAGCTAATGTTGTTGTTGTTGTTATTGTTCTCGCTGCCGCTGCTGGTATGGTTGTCAGCAGTGGTACAGCTGCATTTAGCGGCTTTGTTTCGCTGCACTATTTTCACCACTATCAGCATGACACGAACACGACCATATTGCTCTTCCCCCCTCTCTCTCTCTCTCTCTCCCTCACAGACACGCTATCGATAAATAGATGATCTTATTCTTCTTCTTCTATAATAATGCAGTGGTAGCAGTTGTTGTTGTCATTGTTGATGAAGCTGCTGTTGTTGTTGTTGCCATTGTTGCTGGCCGAGCTGCCAAAGTGCCGACGACCTTTGTAGTCCGTCCGGCCCGTAAACCAGTCCGGTTTGTTTATCTGTCGGTCTGGAAGTCTCTCTATGTTTACCTGCACTTCTCCGTCCGGCTTCTCCCGGCGAATGACTGTCAAAGGCTAATAGGTAAAGTTTCGAGTTGTCAAAGCAGTCGTAGTTGTAAAATAACTTGCAGCCGCAAAGCCGTGGTGATAGTCATCATATCAATAATAATATTAATGATACGGTACGGAACCGTTTGTCTAACGAACGGAGTCGTCCTCCTGCTTCATGGAGACTGCTGTCATGTGGTGTGGTGGCTATGATTTCTATATAGTATTCTAGTAGCAGTAGTAGTAGTGGTAGTAGAAGTAGTAGTATATTTTCAACCGGTAGAAATTGTTATCTTGTTACAAAGCTGCACCATCATCGCCGCATCACATTGTTGACGAGGAGCGCGGCCATACGAGAGCGAAGTGCGAGCAAGTGTCTAGGCGTTTCCAAACTTCAACACACTTCAGCAGCAGCATACATCAGGGGTGCGGAGAGGGGAAGGGGTCGTGGTGTTGGTCATGGTGAAGTAGTAGAACTACTAAGTGCTAGTGAAAGTGGTGGTGATGGTCGTAGGCGGATATCAATCAGCTCCTCAAGTCCTTCTGCACGAAGCGAACAAGACGCTCTCTTGCCATTCTGGACTCTCTCACACACACACACACACACCTTTTGGATTCTCCCAGTGTCTGAGGGAGCAATAGTCGAGGACGCAGTGTTGTGTTCGTTTACATCGTTTGCATCCGTCACACTTTATCGACATTGAGAAGCATGTGAATAACAACAACAACCACCACAACAACAATCACGATAGTACCAACAACAACAACACCAAGATCAAGAGCAAACAACCAATCGACGGTAACTCGTCTGTGGTCAATTGAAGTTCGAAGTGCCCGACGAAGTGATGCAACGGCTTTTTCCACCACCTCCACCACCCGCATCATCGCGAAGACCGCCGGTTGACGCCGCGGTTTGACGGCCAACGGTGAGAAGAGCAGAGGAAACAGGCGGCGACGAAAACTGACGATTCCGTTCAGTTCCAAGCGTAAGTTTGATAGTGATTTTGGTTGTTGTGGCAATACTAGTTGTTGTCGTTGTTGTTGTCGCCTCTGTCATCGTCGTCGTCGTCGTCGTTGTTGTCAAACACTTACTACAGAAGCAACAAGTGGGCATCAATTGGAAAAAGAACGTATTGAGGTATTATTGTCATCAGTTCAACGGCAGCAGTAGTAGTAGTAGTAGTAGTAGTGGTTAATGAAGTTGATTAAGCTCAATCATGACGTTTGAGTAATGACAAAGATATGATATGATATAAGGTCACACACAACCGTGAGTCGAGGAATGCACAAACGAGATGCGACATCATTCGCTAAGCCATCTTAGAAGGCTAAGAAAGTAAGGTTTAAACCCGCATTTTTCATTTCAACTTGCTGTGCTGTGCGATCTTGCGATACTTACCTATTTTGGGGGTGGAGAGATACTGTTGTTGCTCTATGACCGCTTTGCATTGCCGGCGAATTTTTGGTCATGTGAAATATGTATGTTGGCCGGCTTCTAACGGTAGCAGATACTTAAGGGAAGGTAAAAACCGTATAATCATAAGAGTCAAGGAGGGCTGATCATGCACAATCACGTTGATAGCCTGTCACGTAGGTCGCTTCTCGGGTGTCGAACGCCAGATCTATCCGAGTACGTCATGTAGATATCCGGGTTTGGGGAAGCTAGTTTGTTGACCTCAGTTACGTGAGCCCAAACCTATGACTATGGAGAGTGATCGGCCAGTAGCCAAGCTGTCAAACTGCGAGACAGTCGGATTTCTGTCATAGATTGGCACTGTGAAGAATGGCGACGTGAAACCATGACCGGTTTTTGGACTTGAACGACCTGTTTGGTCTTGCTTGATTTTGCACTTTGATTAACAATGCGATTAGTAATTAATAGTGCATTAGACTGCATGACAACATGCCGGTCGACGATAAATATATACGGATGGGAATCTAGGTACGTGCTCGATTACTCTACGCCAGACTAAGCAAGCGGGTTATCAAACCAAATAATCAAAAGTCTCAACATTCTGTGAATTCTAAAGCGGTGGCTCATTTGGAGATCACCACCAATGATCTGTTTGTATGGCAGATGGCCGTTATGCAGACGGATGTATATATGCTTACGCGGAAAATTGAAATTGTTAGGTAATAAAGTGCAGAATGTGTATACATACAAACCTTTACATGGACCAATAGATAAGTAAAGCAAATAGTAATAACATGAAAACAATAGAGTTTCTTTTTTTTTTCGACATTTTTCGTCGACATAGTTATCTTAAAGTTATGCACACGATCGATGTTCTCCTTTTGTCCTCTTCGAAGAGGTGAGAAGGTCATATTTGTATTATATACACATGTGCAACGGTATGCTATTTCATATATTTACAAATACTGCAAAGAGTCGGTAGTAATTTAAACCTACTACAGGTACCATTGTATTGGCAAAAAGTTGCAACCGGAATGAAATAACTTTTTTTTATTTTTCTCTGTGTGAAAGTCAATTTAAGCAGACTAGTGTGCCCATCCTTGACGAGATAATAGCGTGACTTTAAATTGCCCTCAATATTGTTTAAGGATTTTAAACAACGCGAGCTGACCCGAAAAGCTCGAACGCTAAATGCTTGGCTGCCCTTGCTGCTTCAGCGCATGCAGATCTTCAGTGTAACCTTCAGTGATTTACAATAGACCATTTATTTTCCGTTTATTTCATTATGTGTGTGGGACACATCAGGGAGAATTAGGCCAATGTGCCTAGCGGGCGTGTATTGTGACTATCTATCACGTGTCCGTTTGGTTTAGGCCAGGCCGAGACCACTTCAGAAGTGTGCCCCGAACGGAGGCCGCGTTTCCACGTTGTATGTCAGGATCCGGGATTGTCCGGAGGAAAAAAGACGACGATCTCCTTTAACCGGTTGACAGCTTTAACAAAGTGCCGACTTTGCGGATCAGTTGCCTGGTCCAAACACCAAGACCACCCAAGCTCTAAAACGCGAGAGGGCAGAATTGGCGGGGAACCCAAACCAGCATTTTGCCTCGCTCGAATGGTGTAAGTGTCATCCCGTCTGGGCGCCTGCCGTTCTCCGCGCGGAGGACCGGGGAGTCAAGAATGCACGGGCAACCGCATGACCTAAGGACTCTGCTGAAGGTCCCATTAATAGCGGCATGTCTAGAGCGTCGTGATGCGCTAATGATACACAATGGGCCGTGAAGTCCCAGTTTGTCAGCGGGGTGATCATATTGACACCGATGCAGGCTAACTAGGTCTGTACTATATGCTCAGAAATATGTACATATATACACGAAGGTGATTTCCTACTTCTTAATATATAGATGCATACGAATGGGTAAAATATGTAGCTTCTTCTGGGGAGGGAAGTTGCAAATATGGGCGGTTAAGGAGGAACGGGTTATGAAGCTTGGCTTATTAACAGATTGATCGGAAACCGTTAGCTTTATGCGGAACTTTCTACACAATAGAAATATGATCGCACTATATATTACAAACTGGTTTGTATATATGTACCTTGTGGTAATTTTCTGTTTGCTAGCTGATGCTTCTTTTTGGCAATAAGACAGAATCGTATATAGAAAAAATCGAATTTTCATTTAAAACTATGGAAATCTATTTGAGTGTACCCGATCTTAGATTCCAACCCACGCGAGACATAGACGCATACACAGCATCCTGCTAGGATTATGTACAGGCTATTGATAACAAGCAAATAAGCGTATTTGTATATACAGTTGTCCATTAGATGTGACTGTTGTTGTCTGTATCGTCCGTGATCATTGTCACAAGTAGTGAACGTTAATTAAGAAAACATATAACATTCTGTTTAATTGTACACTTATATTTTCTAGGGTTGCTGGTGTCTTTATCATCGTTGTGATTGGTATCGTTGTTGGTATCGTTGTTATTGTTGCGGGTAATCGAACGGGCGTGCGCTTGCCGCGAATAATATATCTGGAATTGTGTTTAATCTGGAAACCTCTTTGGCTCCAGCTGCTGCCGCCACCGCTATACAACACTCTGGCGCTGGACCACCACCGTTGATCTGTTTATCTTGCTTAACCCGATCGGTTGATTGGAGCCGTCAGCAAAGGTTGAGCCATACATAGTCATACTGTGCGCCCGCGAGACCACACACAGTAAGTGCCTGGCACTGTTAGAGGTGCTGGTAGTCGTAGCGGCATTGCTGTGGGTGTGCGTCCCGACCTTAACGCAATCTCCGCTATAATGCCAGTAAGTAAACCCCATAAGTGTGGCGAGGAAGTGTCTGTCAGGATTCGATAACAGTCAACCCTGTCTAACGTGTTGCGCACGGCTGATGTCGCTCGCAATCGACGGCGAAATCACTACGTTTTTCGATCAGCGTCGATGATGTGGAAAATCATGCTGTCGCCAGAGGGTGCCTGGTGTTTGTGCCGAGCTTTTTTTGTGTTCTTTAGTTTAGTAGTGTACTCGGCCCATGGCGTGATGCTCGACGAGTTCACTGGCTGACGTGTTCATTTTTGTTCACTGGCTAATAATTGCTTTTCTTTCGCTGAAAGCGAACTATCCTGAAGAAAGAAGGAAGAGTGGTGGACGATATAAAGTAAGGAGTGGTGGATGATTGTTTTGCGTACGTGATATTACGTTAGGTCGACAGCGGTGATATTTCGGTGCCACAGGGTCGTCCCTTGCGTAAGACGCTTGGCTTTAATTGGCTTCTGTTAAGCTGAGAATGCGGTTTTGTGTTATTGGCGACATTGGCCCGCCACCAGTGATCACCATGTTGATCATCATTGGCTAACTTATGACTGGCAAGTTTGTATGCCAGAGTGGAAATGTATTGTAACCCCCAAGGCCAGTATAATACTATACAGTAGAATGTCTATATATATATATATATATATATACAAATATAGGGACCCAGCACGAGAGGCGACTAATGACTGACAACCACTTACTGCTATCGATGCGAAGTTAGTTTGTCAATAGTAACTAGCATTATCAGTGTGTGGCCTAAAAACACAATTGCACAACTGATTGGGGCCTAATTCAAATGTCATGACAGATGTCGAAGCATCTAATGTGTATCGGCAGAGCAAAGGCGTGTGACTGCGTCGCTTGTTTGATGGCGTGAAAACCGTAGTACAGCTTGGTCGTATAGTGCATTCTGCATAATAGGTCATGCCGAAACCACATGATGCATGACATGGAAGGATAAATTCGTATTATGTATGGGGTTATGCCGACATGTAAATATTGATGGCATGCCTCACACATATATATATATATATATATATATATATATATATATTGTCCGTTTGTCGGGCCTGTCCTAAGAGGTCCGATCTAACACATGTAGTTATATATAGTAATACAGCCCCTCGAATGACACTGGTTAACGCATATCGACGACTACAGTTTTGAATGTCGTTCTCTTATACTTTCCGGAGATATATATATATATGATTAGCCAATCGATCAATAATATGTTCTAAATGAACATGCCCTTTTTAGCTAATGTGATACATTTTGCACGCGACCAAATGTTGGACATTTCTAGTGCACATGTATATGCATATATATACGTGGTGACCGATTGCATATTGAAATTACTAAATAAATTTGATGTTCTGCCGTCAGCTACGACTATATGTGTTAAATGCCGCGGATTGGACTTGTCGCATCATATACTAAATGTAGTAATATTCCACGGTTGCATGTCCATAAATACTAAAATGGCACCTGTATATACGAGGTGTGTCCAACAAGTATCGCGACTTTTGAATTTTCGCGGGTTACGTATATCGAATTTCGATTTTTTGTGCGTTATGTTGGTACTCATGTCTCTCACTTATGCCGACAAGCTCGGCCATTTTGAATGTTCACTTAATTGTTGACAGCTGCTTTGCTTGCACGTGTTTTGGATCGTCTTCGATTTTTACCTATTCAAAAAATGGATCAAAGAACCTGTATCAAATTTTGTGTGAAAAACGAAATTAAGTGCGCGGATGCATTCCGAATGTTGACTGTGGCATACGGAGAAGCTACCTTGGACCGAAGCAACGTTTATCGGTGGTACAAAATGTTCTCAGAAGGCCGAGAAGATGTGAACGACGAAGAGCGTGCCGGACGCCCGAGCACTTCAACAACAGACGAAAAAATTAATGAAGTGGAGAAAATGGTATTGGCAATCGTCGAATCACCGTTAGAGAAGTTGCTGAGGACCTAAACATATCGATTGGCTCGTGCCATTCGATTTTTATCAATGATTTGGGCATGAGACGGGTCGCCGCGAAATTCGTACCAAAATTGCTCAATTGCGACCAAAAACAGCATCGCATGAACATTGCTAATGAGATGTTGGACTCTGTCCGCGACGACCCAAATTTGCTCCAGAGGGTCATAACTGGTGACGAATCGTGGGTTTATGGTTATGACGTGGAAACCAAAGCTCAATCATCTCAATGGAAGCTGCCGCACGAACCAAGACCGAAAAAAAGCGCGCCAAGTTCGGTCGAATGTGAAGTTTTGCTGACAGTTTTCTTCGATTGCAGGGGCGTGGTGCATCATGAGTTCTTGCCACAGGGTAGAACGGTCAATAAGGAATATTACCTGCAAGTTATGCGCAATTTGCGCGAAGCAATCCGCCAGAAACGCCCGGATTTGTGGAAGAACAAAAATTGGCTTTTGCACCACGATAACGCCCCTGCTCACACATCGTTGCTTGTGCGCGAGTTTTTGGCCAAAAACAACACACTAATGATGCCGCAGCCACCGTATTCCCCAGATCTGGCCCCCTGTGACTTTTCTTGTTCCCTAAACTGAAGAGGCCCATGAAAGGACGACGTTACGCTACGCTTGACGAGATAAAGACGGCATCGAAGGAGGAGCTAACAAGTTTAAAAAAAATGGTTTTTGTAGTGCTTCGAAGATTGGAAAAACCGTTGGCACAAGTGTATAATATCTCATGGGGATTACTTTGAAGGGGACAAAATAGATATTCATGAATAAATGAATATTTTTGCAAAAACACAAAAGTCGCGATACTTTTGAACACACCTCGTACATACATGTATATATATATATATATATATATATATCAACTAATTAAGATTTATATCGATTGTTTGCACAATTAACCCATATATGCGGGCTCAGTATTAGCATTTACAGCATATGAAGATATATTGCATATGTAAATGTGGCTATTCGTGTGAACGATGTTTTGGGAATTACCAGTTGGCTGATTGCGACCAAGATCCTATGTGAGTTAAGCATGGACATAAAATCAACTAAAAATTGATTCAACATTTGTATATTTTATGTTGGCGTTGCACCGCATATATGTCATCTATCTAGCCTGTTTGTTTTGACGGTAGCAATGGTGAGAATTGGCTATCGCAAATTAGCGCTCCCGAATTTGACAACAAAAGTTAATATTATTGAAACTTGTCGCTATATTATTATGTACCCTCTGAAGGAGACCAGTAGATAACTTTCACCACAGGTTGACTTGTATATATATATATATATCTATATATATATACGTGTGTAAACCACGTCTGTTGTGAATATCGATCATCCCTTTTTCTGCGGTACCTTAGATTTCCACTTAATTAAATGTGGTAGGTCGATAGTAATTGTTCTCTCAGTGGAGAGAAAACGCGCAGCACACAGGTTTCTGCGTTCATCTTGTATGCTATGCCAGATATGTGCTGCGAATTTAAAACTATGTGACATTGCGTATTGACCCTCGGACGTGACGAGGTCCTCTTGGGGTGTTCGCTGAATTGGACTCGTACACTCGGCTGACTGATATTGCCTTGTTGCCTAACGTTCCAACCGCGTGACTCAGCGTTGAAATGTTTAGACGACGGTATGGCGGTCTTGGGAACTTGGGATGTGTTCATCGAGTAGGAGTATATATTTCAGAATTTAACCTGAGTGCGTGTACCGTATCGCGCGTGTTTATTTCCACAAATCAAACCTTAGCACCGCATATACGAGCGTGCGTTCTCCCACTACGACAAGCATTTTTCACATTTAGTTTTGCGGATCTTTATTTCATATCGTAGCTTCGCTCGTAGACCCCATGACGATCACTGTGGTCATCGTGCGCACGCTCTAATCTCTATTCTCCGGTCTGACTGACATACTTGAAACGTGCAGGCATAGCGTTTAAAACGCAGAAAAGCTCCTTAAGGGTCACTGTCTCTTGCATACGCTTTGTCCAAAATAGTCCTACCAAGCGGTGTTGAGGGACCTCGGATAAGCTCTTTAATGTTAAGGGGCGAACTTTTTCTCGGAGCCCCGCTAGCACTTTGCATCTCTAAACAACTTTATGGGTATGTGACACTGCTTGGCGCGTGTGCGCTTGAGTTTTCCATAGAGCTTCTAGGTGACACTTAATTTCCTATGTCGGGCAAAAACACCAGTGTTACAAATTATAGTAATTTCACTCTCACTCCGAAACAACACGTCTCAGAGACCATGTTCTATTGGAAAAATTCTATTGCTT
Organism: Dermanyssus gallinae; assembly: GCA_003439945.1. Taxonomy (NCBI): domain Eukaryota; kingdom Metazoa; phylum Arthropoda; class Arachnida; order Mesostigmata; family Dermanyssidae; genus Dermanyssus; species Dermanyssus gallinae. The sequence goes on from QVRM01002349.1 coordinate 96,172, forward strand.
TAACGAGCTCTACAATTTCATGCATCGCTTTAAAAACCTTTCAGTCACACCCTGTATATATTCACCAGCATTTTGCCATTTAATTGAACTAGTCCCATTGCATTAATTATTGGTTATATTTCCCAAATGTGTCACGAATAATATTTACCCTGACAAAAATATGCTTTTGATTTTTCTACAGATGGGCTACGAGTTGGGTCGCTTCGTCGGCTCCAGCGGAGGCGGTTCTGGATCTGCCGGTGGTGGAGCAGGGGGACCTGCAGCCATCGACGAGGAGCTCGTGTGTCCGATCTGTTCGGGGGTTCTCCAGGAGCCGGTGCACACGCCGAAGTGCGAGCACGCCTTCTGTAAGGAGTGCATTCAGAGTTGGCTCGAGCGAAAGCCGAGCTGCCCAATCGACCGAAGTGCCATCACCATTCAGCAGGTAGGTAGTCTACGACCTGTATTACAGCAGTACACCCGGCTGCACATCGGCAATATAGTCAACCCATATTGACCGTCCACCAAGTGGCGACGATTGTCAGTTAGTCCAAGAAAATTTCCTTTCCAGTGAAAATCTTTCAAGAGGCCGGCAGCGTTACTAGGCAATTGAATGCTCACTGAAACCATTCCTCAAGAATGTGCAACGTGCGAACGAAACTCATGAATGAGAATATATTTATGGTCAAGTAGGTCTCAAATTGGCTTCAGCATAACCGAAGCACGTACTGAAGACGAGAATCAGAGAGGATGTTGTTAGGTCGTTGTACGCTTTGCTTAGAGAGGTTGCTTATTTCGATTGTATTAATGCAGTGGCAATGCTTAATAGAAGAAAAGTGGGATACTGTTGCATACAGCAAATTCTATAGATTGATTGAGAAATTCTCTAGACTTGAGACCTATACTGAGCTTCCGTTTTCATACGAACTAGCGAATCGGAAGTCTTAGTGGCGCTAGACAAACGTGGCGTGTGCAAAGGACGCTTGAAGGAAGGCTGCTAACTATACCGCACACTTCGATGATGACTTTTCAGCTGCAGCCTGTTCCTCGGCTTCTGCGTACGCTCCTGGCTCGTCTCACGTTATCCTGCAAGTTCGTCGAGAACGGTTGCACAGCACTGGTCAAGCTCGACATGCTCGAGGCGCACGAAACTGACTGCGAGTTCAACCCAAGCAGACCCGTTACATGCCGAAAGGGCTGCGGTCTTGTCGTATCACAGGATGAATTGCGGGTTCGTAGCAATACCAGTAGTAGTAGTAGTAGTTTATTTATTTAAATGCCCATAAGCACGACTCGATGATACGCTGTACGGAGCGTATGCACGTACGAGCAGACACGCCCGAGGAATCTTATACGAGCATAACATGTTACGAAAACTAGTAGTGGATCATTTTTTTTGCCATTATGCCATTGTTATATATTGATGTTGAAATAAGCCTAGATTTTAGCTATGTGCAAATTCTAGAACGGATACTTATCACACAACCACATGTTACACACTTGAAGACAGATAAAAGAAGCACTAAGTGTAGCGACGATCCTAGTACAGGCGGATAGCAGCATCAAATGTTTAAAGCAAACGCTTAAGCACAAATAAATTACACAGAAATTCTTGCAGACAATTTAAGCACAAACAAAGCACAGAAAACCGTGTCGTGCAGATAGTACACGTTGGTATGAGGGTGAGCCTGCTCGTTGGTTGATCTGACGACAGTCGACGGGGTTAAGGATAATAATGTCAGTTCAGCGCGAGGGTTGAGGGTAATGTTACCATGTTGGGCGCCAATTGGTGCCATACTCAAAATGTAGAGTAGCCCAGTAGAGTCACTCGCGCACTGCGGCATTATCACACAACAAGTTAATTCCGCAGTGCGCGAGTGAGTCGCTGATACCACTATACCAAGTACCAAGTCACTGGCATCAGTGACTTTGTACAAGGCTGAGTAACACTTGGAACAGGTAGTTCTCGGTACGTGCACGCTTGTTATTTGTAGCACTACTTCTTATCCCGGTAACGCGAGCTGGGTATACAGCTTGCCGACGATCTCATGTTCAGCTCTTTTACTATGCGCGCTGCGAAAACTTGCACGGTTTTAGTAAACGCTATTTTCAGGTGTCTTGTAGAGAATATCCACACGCATAGATTAAACTGTATAAAGCACCTGTTTTTGGCAAGCTGTTATATTGCTTCTCTCGACGGGAGCCAGGTTCAGTGCGTAACATTGTTCGAATTTTTTTGGCCAAATATCTAAGAAATCAGCTTTCGGCGACTCCTAATGCCATTCTTTAGTTGCAATAAAAGTATGCTATTTATATATACCTTCCGGCATAAATCGTGTGATGTATGATTTACAGTGTAGCCATCGTTGATGTCGCGCACAGTTAACGCCTGGCAGGACGATCAAGTGCCTGTCGTATTAGAGCTCGTTCAGAAAGTAAATGATGTTGTGATCTCTTGTCATCTTCTCTTTTCTCTCTCGTCGTTGCTATCTAGTGGACGTCCAGGATCACAACTGTATCCGTGAGCTGCGCGCCATGACGTTGCGGCAGCAGGAACGAATAGCCGAAATGGACCGCCAGTTGGCCAGTCACTGGGCGGAGATCTGCCGCCTTAAACAGGTTCGCGCACTATCTGGAAGCCGCGCCGGACAAAGTGGCGCCGGTGGCATTGCTCTTGGCTCCAGCGATAGCCTAAGCAGCTCGCTGGCTGGCCTAAACATTCCGACCGATGTCCCACATCTACAAGACAGCCATAATCAGGTACGAAGAAGTTTTCCTCTGTCCCATGCGTACGGATATTGTATTTAACCGAACGCGCCAGGTCCGGACATTAACAACCTGTGTGAGGCGAGCAACACCGACGCGGCCTTAGCCGAAGAAATATATATATATATATATATAGCAGTTTATTTTCAATATAATACATTATGTATATGTTACACGTATCACGATGGATTAGCTAAGCCAATATGCCTAGTGGGCGCGTATTGTGGCTGTCACGTGTCCGTTTCGATGAGGTCTGCCAACTATATATATATATATCCTATTTAAGCATTATTTGCTTGATTGGGTCTTTTATACGTCTAATATATATATATATATATATATATATATATATATATATATATATATATATATATTAGACGTATAATAGACCCAGTCAAGCAAATAATGCTTAAATAGGAGTACGCATATGTGTAACGCATTAGCTAACTGCGATTTACCCTTTAGAAAAATGCAGTATAATATATATATATATATATATATATATATATTAGACCCAATCAAGCAAATAATGCTTAAATAGGAGTACGCATATGTGTAACGCATTAGCTAACTGCGATTTACCGTTTAGAAAAATGCAGTATAATATATATATATATATATATATATATATATATATATATATAGAACGAAAGAGATTTAATATAACAAATGAAGCCTGTTTAACGACGATATTATTGGTCGTTTGTTTTTAGTTACTAGCGTGGTCTTCGGAGCTGGCCATTGCACGGGTAACCCGCTGGGGCGGGATGATCTCTACACCTGATCGGGTTCTGCAAAACATGGTGAAGCGCGCGTTGGTCGAGAGCGGATGCCCAACAGGTGTCATTCGCGAGCTAATCGAGAACGCCCACGAAAGAAGGTGGCCTCCCGGACTCGATACGCTCGAAACACGGCAACGAAATCGGAGAGCCTTCGAGAACTTTGTCTGTAAGCGGATACCGGGCAAGCAGGTTAGTCTCGTCACATAAGTACACACACGTATATATGTATATAGCATATGATGATGGGATACCAGGTACCATAGGTGTCTACCCACTAGAAAACTTCCACTGCCTTCACCCACCCGAATAGATAGTCGGCATAGCTTTTAAACCATTCTTCGTCCATTTAGTTTTAATTAAAACAATTTTACAATAGACCATTATTTGTCCTCTAAGGGCACTGCATTGAAATCACAGCGAGGAACTTCGATTGTCATCGACTAGGGGATCGAACCGACACCCCGGTGATGACAAACATGTCCAGCGCACTGATAAGCTGCCCAACCATATTCCGCACTGTTTATGAGATTTGCAAAAATGTGTTTTCTCCCCCTCTACAAAATGAACAACAACGCCATTAGAATGGTTTGAGCTGTGCTAAAAAAAATACGAATTTATCTAGGTACTATAAGCGCAAACTACCATCATCGTGATATTTTTTTCTGTCTTTCAGGCGGTCGTTGTGTTGGCTTGTGACAACATACACATGGGTACGGATATGATGGTTCATCCTGGCCTAATTATGATTTTTGCTCATGGTATCGAGTAGAAGCGATGGTCTAGTAATGGTCGTATAATAGGCTCGCTTGTAGCAGCAGCTAAGGCTAATGCAGGCACGGCAACAGGGTAAACGAGAGTCGGCAAGGCGAACGACACGCTGGAAAGACACGCGAAGGCCGAACGTGGCTGAGGAAGGATAGAAGTAAAAAACAGTGATGGAAGATGTAAAATATACTTCTTAACTAACCTCAGCTGCACCGGTGAGCTGGCAGGCCAGCGACGTCTGGAAGGATGGCCGCGAGTGGTGTATGTGTACGAGCTCGGCAAGACGAGAAAGTGTTTCGGAAGGCTTCTGCTTTTTGCCCCGCAACGGCGGTGAAATATATAGTAGTGGGACTCGGTCAGCGCGCCGAATACCACAAAACTGGTTGCCGTAAATTCTATTCAATACGGACTATGTCCGTATCGAAAAGAGGTGAATGAGGCTGATAGCTGCTGTGACTGCACTCTTTCTCGCACCGACTCTCGCCCGACTACTCAGGAGACATGTTGTGGCTCAGGGAACAAAAGCGAAGGGCGAACGATGGTCGCCCGCTGCAATATCAACAACACCGACGACAACCACTTTACGAAAAAATCATAAAGCATCTATGGTGGTGGTGGTGGTGGTGATGATGATGATGATGATAATGATTGAAGGTGTATTAAGTACTAATACAGATATAGCAACAACGCGTTAACAGGCATATGCCTGGGATAGAAAAAAAAGTAGAATAAAACGACAAGTTCAGGGCAGTCACAATACAATGATAATAAACTCCCATCCAACGAGAGGCAAAGCTCTGCAGCTACATTTGCAACAGTGGCTTTTTGTCGCGGTTAGTTTTATATATATATATATATATATATATATATATATATATATATATATATATATATATATATATATATATACATTCATAATATACACACCTGTTGTATGATCTGTTAGACATTCCCTAGGCCTACAAGCTGGCGGCAAATTACAAGGCAGATAAGGGCAGGCCGGACAAGTGTAGTCTGAGGCAGGATCTGACAGTTGTCGTGTCCGAAGGCTGTAGTTATGAACTTCGGACGCGCATCATTGAGCGTGATAGGGGCGGCACTGGTAGTGGGAATTTGTTTCGTTGCAGCTTAGGATCGCTGTGTTAGGAGAGTTGCGACATTGGTAACGTTGGAAAAAGTGGAGCGGGGAGGTAATTCATATGGATGGTGTAGGGTTGTGGCTGTGGTGTATACAGCTTGTCGCGAATTACGAATTCGAGCATGACGGATCTGTCTATCCAGGCTCATCGTCGAGAATACTGCCGTTCTTTACAAACACCAAGTTATTTGAGCTGACGGAATCGGCCAATCTGCAGGTGATTTGCTGTTCACTCCTTGCTGTAGGTAACAGAGGGACAACGCGTTGGTTTCCCTTGATGTAGATATTACAGCTCCATGGTAGGAAAAATAATCCTACACTGGCTGGCTGGGAGAAACGCAAATGCAGAAGAGGCTAACGCTGGATAGGTGTACATTGTTGTACATTTGACTAGGTATGTATTCCACTAGACACTCAATGGCTTGTTCATGATAAACAAGTACTGCTGTTAAAACAAGTTTAAGAAAAATGTCGTATATGTTAGATGGCGAATAAAAAGGAAGAACCGTGGTAGTAGTAATGAATTCAAGCTGATCTGGTGTGTCTTTCTTCGAGGTAGTTCCGTTATCTGTATCACAGTAACAATAACCACTGCTAACAGCTTCTTCTATTGTCTCAATGCACCGTGCACTTTTAGGTAGCTTTAGTAGCACCGTAGGCTTTTCTATGGTTGGACCACTCAAACAGAAGCTATATATACATATAATCGACGTATATATCCTTGATGGATTTAATATGTTCAATATGCAGAGATTAATAAGCTTGTTTATACAGATTTAATGAAATTAAGTCGCAAGTCGTTACATCACGTCAATTTGAATGCTTTGTTACTTGCTTTTTTCCGCTAATTGACTAGTGATGCTAAGGTTATTTCCTGAGTTTATATATATATATATATTATTATTATTTATTAAGAATACAGATGGAGCGACAATTGTCTCCTGAGAACGTATATATATATATATATATAAAAAAGTACCAGGAACAAGAGAGCCGCTATTAACGTTCAACGGGCAACACGATCTCAATTCTAGGAAGGATTCGTTTGCAGAATCCGGATTGTTCTAGGCTAAAGGTAAACAAGTTCACTTAGGCGCAATTGTCATCTCTGTTATCTGGAAAACTTGAATAAGTTTATTTATATATATTTATAATATTGATACTCTGCGTCCGCATTCGTGAAGCGTTATCATTCCTGAGGCGGTCAATAATAGATACATCATGTTTATTTCTCAATAACGTTGAAGTTTAAAATGGTACATAAATACAATACAGTTGTCATTGTATCCAATTTGAACACTTAAGCGACCATCCCACCTGGCGAAAAACTGCAAAAGCCGCCGATGCGTCTGGCAGTTTGCTGCGTGGTATTTAACGCATATCTGCGAACAGAATCGGCAACGATATTGATCGCCAATCAGGTGAAATCCTTGTGTCGAACATACCAAGTGATGGTAGTCATGCACAATGTACCTTGTGTACACGTGCCGGCTAGTGCATGCCATTCCATCCCGAAGCTCTACCTCTGCCGAGGCCTCGGTTACTTTTCCCTGCCACTCCAACAGAAACTTCTAAAGTGGTTTTGTAATAGGTGACCTAAGCCTGACTCTGATTGTTTCCACTACCGGTCCACAACCCGCTAGCAGGTATACGAAGCGGTTTCGTGCCGTCCACAGCACGCAAAGAACATGCTTCATATATATTGTAAAGCATCTTTCTAGCTGCGCAAAATTTGCCACTGAAAGATGGTCCACACCCTGCTAAGGTTGTAGCCCAACGTCGGCATAATCTTAAGCTAAAAAAACGCACTGCTGCACTCAGAGCATCCTCGAGGATCTCTCACCTCTGCGTGAGTCGAAGCAATAGCCGTCCGACACCTGTCGTCGATATGCTGGGTAAAGGCCGTTTCCGTATAGTGTACACTCAGACCCATATACGGGAAGTAGTTGACAAACTTCAGCGGTTGGCCACAACAGGGTATTACGTCTGCTGCAGCCAACCGACCCCCACGGCGAAACTTAATGGCTTTCGTCTTCTGCGAATTTATTTGCAGGCCCTTACAGTGAAGGTAACTTTCTACGTCGTCGACAATTCGGCGAATGGCAACACGGTCCCGGTGGGCCACTACTATGTAATCCGCATACATGACGACGACGACGACGTTTCTAAACTTCTCCAGCACATGGCGGGCTAGAATTGCGATGAGCAAGGAGAATGCCAGGCAACTGAGAGGATCTCCTTGGGGCGTCCCTACGTTTTGGCTCAGCTGAAAGGTGTCCCCGCCTCTTACGTTTACTTCAAGGCGGTCTTCAGCAAAGAAGCTAGAGAGCACTCGTAGGAAAGAACCACCCACCCCAGAGCATGTCGAAATGAATCGGCTAGTAGGTGACGGGGAGCTTTGTCGAAGGCCTTGACGCGATTGATAAAGACAGCGTACAAGTGACCCCCGAGCACAGCTAACACCCGCTCAACTTCCGACTGGAGTACGTGGATCGCGTCCTGTGTGCCTCGACCCTTCCTGAATCCGAACTGCTCCGGAGGTAGGACCTTCTATACAGCTAGAAGCGCCCTCGAGATAATCAGCTTGGCGAAAATTTTCTTGAGAGTGCGTTCTAACGCGAAACAGTTTACACAGCTCCTCTGCTAGAACATCGGACGACTCAGCCCAGTGTTCGTAATAGATCCCATCAGGACCACCACGAAGGGCAGTAAAGTGCTGCCGCAACTGCTCCTTTGTTTCAACCGTTCAACTGTTTGTTTATTGACATTTCTTGTAGATAATTGCACACATTAATTTCAAGCTCCATTAAGCACATAGCTTGTTCGGAGCCCCTTTTATGAATAACAATGCATAATTTATATATGCCATTTTCACCTATTTACAATATATTGCAACATGGTTGTATTTTTATATCACTTTTAGCCAGATACCAAAGTTTCAAGATAATGCTCTTTGAGATCGCATATTGAATTTGAGCAGGGACTTTGTTTGCCTAACGGATGCCGGTACTTTGTTCCAGTAGGAGGCCCCAATGTTTCTGTTTGATGCGTTACCCCTTGTAGATATGGGTGTTGCTGATGTTGCCAGACCATATAAGTTTGGATGCACTCCAAGGAGTTTACGCTTAATTTCAACTACGAGACAGTATTCTACCTGTATAAGTTTTGGGAACGGCAAAATGCTAATATTTTTGTGGTGCTGTTGCACTGAATCTCGCATCCAGAGGTCCAGAGTTGTTCTCAGTGCTCGTTTTTGGAGTCGGTGAAGCGACCTGATAAGACGCATCTGTGTTAAGCCATAAACTTCTACAGCGTAAGTCAGGTGACTATGGACGTAGGCAAAATACATCGCCATCAGGCAGTTTTGGGGAAGAATTCGTCGAGCTCTGTATAGAGCTGCATTGCTGCCAGATATTTTCTTACGTATATATATATATATATATATACATGCGCTTCAAAGGTCAGCTTCTTGTCCAACGTAACGCCTAGAAACATCGTTTCCTTTATAAGCGAAAGGGCTATGCCGTCGCACTGGAATCGGAGGGGATTGATCGTAACGGAATCCCGCGGGGAAAGGAATTGCATTACACCTGTTTTCCTCCAATTCATATAGAAACCGTTACTCCTGGACCATGACGATAACCTCTGAAGGTCCTCGCGGACCATAGCCTCTACCTCAGTTGGAGAGTTCCCGACGAATAGGGCGGTGATGTCGTCCGCAAACAAGGCTGTATGCTGTGCATGCTTTTGTTCAGCCAGCGAGCATTGTAGACATGGGGTTTGCGCTCTGCTCTCTCAAGCATACGACACTGTTGTGCCGGTGCTTATTCTTCACAAGCAGTTTTTTTAGGTTGTTGTATGTTGTCCATAGAGCGCCCTACGGTCAGCAACTATCTCGGAGTCGGGGTGTAGAGCCCGTGCTCGGCGCAGGAGACTTCCAAGACTTCCCGACGTTTTAGGTAGCAGGCCTGTGCAAATTTGTGTAAATATTAAAAACCTTGCATCCTTGAAATTCCATCGGATGTTGAAGGTTGTGAAACAGGAAGTCGATAGTGTTCTTCCACTCTGACAAACGTACGTGAATGAACCTTTCCTGTCGGTGGCGCCAGTATCAATTCAAAAGTTGAAGCGCAGCCGACCAGAGTGGGCAGCTGGATGTTTAGCCCCGCAAGACCAGCACTGATCGCATTGGCAACCTCGAGATCATCGTAGTAAGGTAGCAGGTAGAACAATGCAAGGTTGAAACTACCTGAGGAGAGTGTCACGCAGCACTTACCTCGACACACACATTGCATTCGGTATGACCCTGCTCGTAAATAGATTGAAAATCCATCTACTGGTCTCCCCGCCCTCCGTCTGGAACACACGCTAGCAGATGAAAACCTCACATCTTACCGAAATGCAGTTGCTTTCGCATGAAAGTTTCCAGTAAGAGTACACTGTCCACATCTTCAAACAAACGTTCCGGTGCTAGCTGAAAAGCCCTAGACAAGCCTTCGCAATTCCAAAGCAACATTTCGTAGCTGCGAGCAGCATGCAGCTGCCTTGGCAGAAGGCGTCATTACTGTCTAGTCGTTAAACCATGCCCGTCAGTAATCTCTTCATATATCCTAGGCTGAGCCGGCGGAGCCCCCAGCCAGCGCCGTAAACTCACGCCTTTCGGCCAAAATTCGCTACTTGAAACTTTTTTTAAATCATTACGATCAAAGGCCATGCAGAAGACAAAGTCCGGCCGGGAAACTGAGTTTTCAGATAGCACGCACTACATTACGCCTCCCGGTTAGCCAACTACGCAGCTGTTCTACCGACGTTGATCGGCTGAATCCCTCCGAACGGAGAGCCTTCATTTCATGGGCAACACACGGTTTTTAAACGGTGTTAGCCCACCCAGGATCTACGTCTGCACTTCCAGCTCGGAGAGGACGGTGCTTCCTATCCGATTTATATTCACGTTTTTCCGCTGCCGCTTCTTTGTGAATTTGGAAAAACGTTTTTCTGCCTCGGCCCCAGGCGTCTATCCTGCTTCTCTGGGCTGTTGCGGATCGATCCACCACTCTCACTCGTGAGCTTTCTCTTTATTTGGCTTTTTCTCTCCACTAGCTGGAAGCCTTCCTTGTCCAGCTGATCTACGGCGGTTTGAGGCGGTAGTAATAATGCTTCTTTATTAAAAACTTTATTCAAATATTAGGACAACGCAAAAGTAATTCGTAAGGAATGCATCTATAGAGAACCGCACATGGTTGAATGTGTTGTTCAGAGCCGTTTGCGTACCACGTCTTTCGTTCGTCTGCCAGCATGCGTACCGGAACAACAGCGTTGCTCCGATTTTTTGACGCCAATTTCTGTTCAGTAGAGCATCGTCGCATCATCTCGTCTAATGAATTTAAGCGTACACATTTGTTCTTACATTTTGCTGCGCCAGCGTAGAGTGAAGAGTTCAGGCGAATACGTCTTACGCCAGTGCACCATGCTGTGAAAAAACTAAGTCAGTATTTAAAAAAGCTAGGTACTTTTATATATATATATATATATATACCGAGGAAGATGGCTTAGTGGCAAAGCCTTTGCCTTGCATTCGGGAGGACTGGGTTTAAGACCCAGACCGGCCACTCTTAAATTGGTTTGCATGGTTTCCAATTTAGACAAGGTAAATGCCGGAGTGGATTAAAATTAGCCATGACACGAAAAAAACGTACACGGGCCTTACGGAAAAAAAAAAAAAATATATATATATATATATATATATATATATATATATATATATATATATCATTTTTGATTGAATGTTCATATTTCATCTTATCGTCTTGTTTTCCTCTTTCAGGGATGCAAGGAGTACAACTTTATTATACAAAGACTTGTAGATATCTTTATTTGGACAAACCGAGCCAAATAGCCATACGCCTAAGCTGTGTTGTTTCAATTCGTTGAGAGTTTACAATGTATTGTTTTGCGTCGATCTGTGTAGTGGCATCGTTTTCGCGTAGATTTGTGCAGTGGCACCAAATGGATGGGCATCGCACATTGCAACCAGCCATTGTTCAGGTATTCACCACTCGGTAACTACATCTTCGTGTGGGCTGTTTTCGTCTTGTCTCTATTGAAGCAGCGTAGTTCTTCTCGATGTAGTATAGCATTCTCTAGCGCTTCTTTTATATCATATAGTTTTCGTTAGTTCTCTGTCCCCACATACTTGAGTTACATTAGCGCACGTAGATCTTTCTGTTTTCTTCTGTTTCTCTCTCTCTCACTGTGCTTCTCAATTTGCATCTACTTTTATATCGTATACCTTGAATATATATATATATATATATATATATATATATATATTATCTCTCTCCATTATATACAGAGTCAACAACTACGGAATATCACTTCGTGTCTTACGTGTATCATTTCCAATATATTTGAACATATGTTTGTGTACAAAATGCGTTTCCAAAAAAATGTTCCAACTCAAAAATGCTCTTCCTGGAAAATATATATATTTATATATATAAGTGCTACTGTCGCTGTCACCGGTTAATATTTAACTACGGCGAACAAAATTGGCACATCGTTGGCACAATACAATCCAACCTCTCTCTTGTTAACGTAAACCTTCATGCACATCTGTGTAGTGTGTGTGCGTGCGTTAATGCCAGTATTTGCAGGTGATTGAAAAATCCGCCTAGGCACAGAAGTGGTAGACAGTGGGCGGGAAACTCAGCAGATAGCGATAGTGACGATTCTTGGGATCGCATGACACAGACGGTAGGTTGACAAAATCTAGTCGGTCGTATGTCCAGTTTTACCTGCCCACTCGAATGACTGACGTGTTCAGCGGACACAGAAATGCGAGGGAAGAAAATAATTATGGCAAATGCGACACCGTCGCATGTCGTAGCTTTAATTATCTCACCTTCAACTTGCAAAATAACGGAAACGTTCATTCAGCACACCTCACCGGCAACATATGACTGGTCTCCCTACGTGCGACAGATTGGCACTAATATCGTTATTTGACTAAGAATCACATATATATATATATATATATATATAGCAATGCAGTAAGCCGAGCTTTACCACTACTCATCTACTGCGATCACCTGGTTCGCCGTTCACAACGCTATACTTCTAGAAATGTTGTGGAAAGTCACGACGGTATGAACCTAGGGGGACACTACTAGGATTGCGTGTGCTCATGCAGGATAAGCATCTATGGATCTATCTATCTATATATATACTAACTTCTTGTCAATATGAGACTTATTTCCTTCATCTTTGGGTAATGCATCCGATCCGAACCAGGTTGCGCGTATTTGCGTACAATATAAGTTTACCGCTACCCCGACTCGCCTATGAGATAGATACATTGAAGGTGCACGCGTATTTCTTTAAAAATCGCTTGAGATCTTTACGGACATATCTTGTACAATGCTTCAAAATAAAGTCCTCGGTCTGTGTCAGAGTTTTTTTGTTACATCGTGTGTAACAGCTTATTTCCTCCGAAACGTTGGGCGTCTTCTTCCTCAGAACCGGTGGTCCTGAACAATAGGTCGAACGGTACCCGTCCCTCTATCATGAACGATAGCCGATATGTCGTAGTCTGTAATGGAAGATGCATTCCGTTAGTTGATTCGTTTCTGATATCGCCTGTCCTAAAGAATACTCATTTTGCAATCTATTTAGCAATATGTATATATATATATATATATATATACGGAGCAAGGGTTAAGGGTACACGATAAATTCACAAGAAAGGCCATGATGTGCTTGAGCTGTCACCCTATCTCCACATTGGCGAATATATGGAAAAAACAAGTCCGCCCCGAGGCGAGGCCCTCGCTTCTTCTGTTGCCGACGCCGCCTGCCTGAAGAGCTCGGCTAGCCTGTCTTTATGTAGGAAGATCAATGAGGTACTCGGTAAGTCACGCGTCCAGAAAGTCTCAACTGCACAAGAACGAAGTCCTGTCATCGACGCCGGTCATGTCACGCCTCCTAGCCAACGTCGTCAAGTGAGTCGATGACTTTCCGGCTGCCTGGGACAACAACGGCATCACTGCGGATCCTTGAAGACAAACTTCTTTGTAAGAAAAGTGAAGGCCCGCAGCTGAACTCCGAGCGAATGATTTCACAGCATACGATTTCATGGCATTGTGGTACTGCATTACCTGATGATCGATAAGACGATTTGCCGTTGCGTCAAGCACTAGTCGTTTGTAAAAATTGTCGTGGTTCGTGGCCAGCGTTCTGACATTTCGCTGGCGTCCGTCACTCTCAGACCATCAGAAAAATCCTTTAGATAATTCTTGACAGTGGCCGTTAAAAGCAATATCACCGGAACAAAAGAGAATAGTGAGTACCTCGAGAACGAATGTGTTCGTAAAGTCAGCCGCCGGGTGGTCAATTTTGTCGTTTTTTACATGTTCTTTGGAACGTACCGATGTTAGCGACATGCCCCGCTCGAAAGCAATTGCAGCATAAGCTTGATTGATCCGACACCGTACCTTTTAACCAAGAAACACCAACGCGAGAGAGAGCCGAGAGAGTGTAGAAGGTTAAGATGATCTTGCTAAGGGTAAGTAAATCTGCCAAAGTATAGGATCATTGTTTCGGTCGATCCAGATACGTCTGCTAAGAAGCGTCAGTGTGTAATATATATATATATATATATATATATATATATATATATATATATATTTATATAGGAGTAGGATTAAAATACATTGTACACTTACTTTTTGTAGAAGCCGATGTCACCAGCTCGCGTCAGTGTAGCATCATGGCGCCAATAGACAGATAGGAACGCGTATATAGTCTTGTTACCAGGACAGGTTCTCCTCTCACTGCTCCAGTGTTCGTCAACTATAGTTTTCAGACCTCCTAGCTGCTTATCAGGTGCCAAGTGATCGTAGACAGCCTCTGTTGTCAATCTCGGTTGCCCCTAGGTGGTCGACAGTGATCCAGCAACAGCATTCGAAGTTAGGAGAAGAAGGAGAATAGGTTACGCTCCCTGGGAGACAGCATTTGCAGAACCAAACGAGGCAGCTTACTGGGACCCCGGTGACGGGACTATGTTCCACTACATATTGCAAACCATGCCGCTTCCCCCCCCCCCCCCCTGTCCCCCCGGTCTCGACCTCGACCATACACAGAGACACAAGAACACGACCAGAGAAGACGCCAACATCGATCGCGCCATAATTAACCACCACAATTTCGCCCCCCGTCGTCTCCTTACCTCGACTATGACGACTTTCGTGTGTACTGCACGTACCATGACCGGCGACTCGAGCCGTCCGGCGTGCCGTTACGATGGTTCCCGCCGCCACCGCCAAGGTTCGCATTGTTGTTGCCACTATTACTGTTGCCGTCGGACGCCGCAGCAGCAGCAGCGGTCACGTACTCTACGTCATCGTCATCCTCGTCGCAGAAGCGCGAGTATTCGCGCGAGTCTCGGCGTCGTCTGCCGCTGTGGTCACGTTCGCGCGGCTGCTCATAATCGCGACCACCACCACCCCTGTGCGAGTCGCCCGCCGCCTCCGCCGCACCCCCGGCGGCTGTATTCACCCCCGCCGCCTCCAGGCCCGCCGCCTCCTACAGCCGTGCCACCACCATCGCCACCACGATGCGGGTGATGATCTCGATGGTCGCCACGCTCGACCCGCCGGTAGACCGGACTGCGCGAGTAGTATCGGGACGACGACCGAACCGGACTGCGTTGACGCGAGCGCGAGCGACGCCGCACCGGTGACCTTGAGCGTGACCTGCCGCGCGATCCTTCTTGGGCGCGCATCTGCTTTGGAGCTGCGCGAATGAAGACGGAGACAACAACAACAGCAGAAGCAGCAGCAAGCAAGCCCGACGTCATTCAGTGTGCCGCCGACAGCAACAATGTGGGAACGGTGCAAAGATGCCCAAATACACATCAACGTATATATATATATACATATATATATATATATATATATATATATATATATGTGTGTGTTTTAGTAAGCGGGACAGCTACAAATCACGACAATTGTCGTTGACTTGTATTTATATATACGAGCCAATTAAGTATAGTATTCCGCGTGTGAGAAACCTGGATCATATATGTATATATATATTTTTTTATAGAGTACACTACTTAATTTAAATACTTATTATTTAATTAAGTAGTACATTCTATAAACAACGACTGCGTGTGCCACGCAGTTACGTCGTGTAACGAAAACCTACAAGCAAGCCAACCGTTGAAACATTTCTGCAACGGTTCGAAACGATATACGATCCTACAGATATTCTATTAAGAAAAAAACCGACATATCCAGTCTACTTGATATATATATATATATATATATATATATATATATATATATATTATGCTTTAAAGGACATTTAGTTTACCACTTATTCAATATGAAATATATGCTGCCTTCCCTAAATAAGAGAGCAGACTTACTTTTGCGTTCCCCTTGGGCAAACTCGATCTCGATTACTCGGCCATGTAGCCGGATTCCGTGCATCGCTTCCATGGCGTCTTCTGCATCGCGCAAACTCTCGAACGTATTAGCAGCACCAGCAGAAGCAGTCGGACGGCGTCAATTAAGACAACTCAATTGCGTGCGTGAACCAAATATTTTCGTGCACCCTCTAGTGAAATCATAGTTTCTTTACAACGCTCTCTTTCTTTCGTTTTCGTGTTGTTGTTGTTGCTGCTGGTTATGCGCCGTTTGTCGCTCTCTAGACCTTTTCCCTCTCTAGTTTCTCCCCTTTTCATGCCAACCGTGCGCAGACGTCTCTCTTACAGGCTAGCCTTCGTTCTCTTTTCATGTATATATAGATCTTACGTACGGTACTTGTGGTATCCACACTCTTATTTTGTCACATTTCGATTCTTGCTCGTCCTTGGAGGTATATCAGTCTTTCCCTTTCGTTTTCTCTCTCTCGTCTTTCGCTCTATATAACTTGTGAGCTGTACTATTTCTCTTCCCATAACTTTTGTCTCTCTCTCTCTCTAGCACTCTCACTCTTGCCTTTAACTTTCCCGTTCTTAACTGGCCACTTCCTATTCCCACACAGGACTCTTGGTAATTAGAAACAGAACACGATAACCCTTGGTGGCCCCGCTAGAGCTTTTTGTCATCCACACTCGTACGCTCAGTCAACAGTTAGGTTCCGACTTGTAAGAAATACAGTTGTCATCTCATTAAGGCACAGCAAATTAGATTACACTACAAAGCAGTCTGCGTAACAGCATGTACGTGGCGTCTATGGAGGTTTAAGTCACATTTGGAAGATATTATAGAACTTGTTAAAATAAGCATTTTTCCCCAATAGAATGTGGGGGGGGAGAGCATTTCTTGTTTAAGAGTGACAGTGAAATTACTCAAATGTGTTATATCGATGTGGCTGCCTCAAGTTTGTCTAGAACTTCTATAGACACCCTGTATATACACTTCGAAAGAAGAAAAACATTGCATCACCTGTCACATTCGACCAACATTCGGCATATTTAGTACTCACAGTAGTAATGCCTATATTAAAAATGCTTCACCATTCAACAGACAATTAAGTTCGCTTTGAAACACGGACAGAATGTTTCGAATGCGCGATACGCCCTATTCTCAAATTTACAGGGCAGCGAACTGGAAAATGTTGGCTTAATCAATTCCGTTCTATTCGCAGATGCCTCATATCAAACACATAACCAAGTGTACAGTAAAACGTTACTTGTCAGTCAGCCAGTGGCATTGTTCAGTGAAAGAGCCAAAGATACCACATTACAGAGAGAGACGGCTGCCCAGATCATTGCCTTACTTGAGTTTGGCCATAGTTAACGTTCCGTAGCTCGTCAACTAAACATGAGCCGCTCAACTGATTGCAGAGTTTTACCAACGGTATTAACGCCCACGGGCACTCCATCGGAGAGCGGGTTGAGGGAGCTCGAGCTACGACCATTCACGACGATAGATTCCTTTTAAGGAATATTTTTGTAAAAAAAAGCCGATCTACTGTTGGTTTCCCAGTTAAGCCAAGAGCTTTCCGTTGTGCTCTTGGCTTGACTGGGCAACAGTACTCGTCGAACATAGGTGGCATAGGCTGGAATGAAGAGTTGGAGCCAGAACTCAAGCTTTAGCAAAACTTTCGAGGCTTAATAATGCTATATACGTGAACAGTCGAAGTACAACCTGCCGCATCAATGAACTGATGACTTAATTGGTACAAATCCAAGCCGCATGACGGCCATTATTAGAGCCTAGATAATACACACGATTAATTAAATTAATTATACAGTTAAAATAAACAACTCAACCATACTTTTTTTTCATTGTTGTGTTTTTATGGCTATTTTTTAACATATATTAATTATCAAATCTTAAACAATTAAAAACAAATTATAAAGCAACATTATAACCGCATTTAAAAGGCTAACTTAATTGTCGTTCGAAGGGTGCGTTCATTTTTAATATAGCTTTACTTTCGTGAGTACAAAATGCTCCTTAAGTCAAATATGATGAATAATGCATTTTTTTTTTATTCCGAAGTGCATATACTTGCTGCCGCTATTGCACAGTAAGTGATATATATATATATATATATATATATATATATATATATATATATATGTATTTGCGAGTACTATTCGTACATTAAAAAGTCCATCAAAGTGTTCACGCTCGTGAAAAGTCCATGTCCCAAATAATGGGGAAATACATAGGAACATTCTGACAAGCAGTTCTATATCCTCCATCCAGCTAGTTCTGATCGCAACATAGAAGTGCTTTGCCGTTCGTGGGACAAACAGGGCTCACAATTCAACGCTAGGTCGGCTCGCTAAGCACTGCCATGAAATATGGAAGGTCTTGGAATTAGTGTAACGGGCTAGCCTGATCAAGTACTTTGAAAAAGCAAACATCCAGTGTACTATCGAGGCGGGGCGAAATTCCAGTGATCCCGCTTGCATGACATATGATCGTAGCCCTGCGTCTACCTACTGTGTAGGCTTGATCAAAAACGCTTTGGTTCTTTCTTTTTAGCATCTGCACAAACTGAAAAAACGGCAATATACAGCAATTCTGACGAAGGCTACGTTCGGCAGCGCACGCAAATAGAGGCACAGGTTTAACACCCCCTGACCATCCGATCCGCTTTCGTCGTTAGGAAGTCGTATGCTTAGACTTGAATGGACAATTCGGCCGTGTTTAGTCACGTGGTCATGCTACGCGTTCTTCCTTGTTATTTTTGGCGCATCGTTGTATATCTTTCACTGGTCATGTTTCTCTTTCAAGATCGCGTTCGCGCCTGGATCTTTGTGTTTTCCTGACTTTCTTGGAAATTGACGCTCTTTCTCTAGTTCTCTCTCTCTCTCTCTCTCTCTCTCTCTCTAACTTTCTCTCGCACACTCGTTCGTTTAATCTCTCTTTTCTTTTCGCTTTCTGTTCTTTTCGCGTTAGCCCGTTGCGCTTGCCTGTAAATCGCGGTCATGAAATGTCAACCAAAAGGAAGCGGCTACTTGCTGGCTGGCTCGCTCGTCCAAAGTGTGGAAACATAGCATCGTCTGGCGACAAGAGTCTGTTCAATTCACGCACGTTACTCTCACGAGAATACGCCAATGCCTGCGAGTACTGTACCGGCGGCGGCGGCGCGGCAGCGGTGGTGACGCTGAAGAACGAGCTCTGCGCATCACAGTTGGACCTTATATCGACGGGATGACGCACACCGGCGTAAAGATCACACGCACAAATATCCGCTCATGAACACACAGAGTTCGGGTCGGATGACGCTGACACACACATGACGTGTTGGCAATCGCTTGTGATCAACTTCTTTATATCTGTCTCGCCTTGGAAACGCGCGAAGCAACGTCAAGGAAGCACCTGACCTTAACACGACGTGACCGAAACGCACCTTGCGCGGACACAGCATATGAGTGCTGGATGTTATCCACTTTGCTTGCGCTGCTTCAGCCTCTATGCAATCGTCTAGAACCTGCCGCTTTTATCGTGTGAGTACCGGAACTTCAACTTGCTCGCTTGCAATCTGAGAAAAGCATAACCAAGCACACCGGTGTAGGTAATTGCGTTTCAGAAAGCTGATTAGCTGGTAGGTAGGATCATCAATGGGACGCGCGAGAACATTATTGGAACTAAGGCGTAGGGTCTAACTGTTCAATCGATTTTTGCGTGCCTTATGTGATGAATTCGAAGCTAGTTTTTGCGGTTTTTATACTACGGCTACGGGCCGTTCTTTGCTACTTACACTACGCAAGTGAACCTTAACGAACTAAGTTAACTAAATACTAGGTTGCCTATATATATATTGATAATCAATTTCGATTATTGTTCAAACATATTTTCGATATCTGAAAATGGTCATATACGCATATTATTGCACTTGTGCCACGAACAAAAAGGTTGTGAGTAGAAAGACTTAATTAAGCCGGTAACTAAAACGGCTGCTATTCACGCGGCCGCAGGAAAAGGATATTGTACGTAGGCGAAACCGCGTGGTTTCTGCGTGTAGTAGTCGAGCGGAATGTACACGTCAAGAAGCGGCCCGTAACGGCCGAAGGCATCACGGAGATCGCCGCTCCTGTTGAAAGAAGAGGAACCGAGAGAAACGAGATCGAAGCAAAAGCAGTTAAAACAACGCAAAAAAAGCGCGCAGAAAGAAAGTGAAACATATCTCGTTTATTTCGCAAACCCATAAACCCTTTTGTTGTATTTATTTGTTGTTGCTATTGTTGCTTGCGTGAACGTAATTCGCTGCTCGCTGTTGTTTCCTTTTCGTGTTCGTTGTGTGTTTCGTTATGTGTGTAACACTTTAGACATTGTGAAGAAATCCTCTCATTCTCCACGGAAGCATCATGTCGTTAACTGCTCGTTTTCTTGCAATAAAATTTAGGCAAGACATGTTTGCGTTTTGCGTCCATTGCGTTTTTTTTTCTTGTAAAGACGGTGTCTGTCACTTTCTAGTGTTAAATTGGCTAAAATCACACGATTGATTTTCTAAAGTACGTCTATTAATGTGTGTATATGCTAATACAACTCTACGCCGATAAACAGTTCGTCTTTTAAGTTCATATTGCACATTCTGTAATTGGGCATTGTATTTTCTAGGTTAGGGGTGCCAAACTAGAGCAGCCTATGTAAAAATCAGCAAAATATACACATCAAAAAGTTTAAAATATAATTCTACATATGTCACTCTAAAAACCCACATCCAAAGCTGAGAGACCAGAGAGATAGTTACATCGTTAGTGCCAAATATTATGGAAAACAAATGAGTCCGTAAGCAAGGGAACCAGAGATTCATCAGGTGAGATGGGCAAACGGATTTACTGATCTCACAGGCAATCGGCGCGAAAGGCGTGTTTCTACGGCAACTTGCAGTGTGCCGAGGAAAACGCCGGCTGTATTTGTCGGTTCCATGGAATAATATTTAGGAGCTAGGAGAAGACAAGGAGTACACGTTCACACCTCGCAATTGTAATAATAATAATGGGTAAGTCGGTTAACAAAAGAACGCCACTCTTGAGCTCGAGAGCAGGATAGTAAGTTATATACGGAAACTAATTATTACACAATACGGAAACAAACGTCAAAGGGGCGCATAGAAATTCAAATAGGACCCGCCTATCTGGCGATTAGTTACGTTGTTCTTGCAGGAGCACACACCCTATTCTGTGTTAATAAAGGTGATTTTGTCGAACTGACGCTCGTCGTATGCGTAAACCTCTAAGGTTTTTTTCTGGAAGATTTCGGGTATGCAGAATGCACCCTGCGTGACTAATGTGGGGCTCACAAACCCACTAAACCCGGATTTCTCTCCTCCCTCCCAGGCTCGGTAATGCTTTGGCATTTCTTCAAAGACATGGGAGAGGCGTTCCTGCCATTTCTCCTTAATTTAGATATGTCTTCGTCTATCTTTCTGCATATTTAAATGCATACAGACAGGGAGTCTATGCCAAATATACGCCGTCCTGAAGGCGTGCGTCAAGCCGCGTAAACCTCTCCCGCCTAGACCTCTAAGCTAATGCCTGCTTGCGCTCGGTAGTAGGAAGAGTTGTTTTCTGTGCGAATATGAATAGGAACATGTTTCTGATTTCATTTCGCCTCGCCGGACCTTAATATTGCTAGCGAGTATAACAGCAAGAAGGACTAACACGCAATATATATATATATATATATATATGTGTATATATGAGGTCATTCATATCGTTATGTACTTATTTTAAGGTTTAGTAGAACTCGGC
Source organism: Dermanyssus gallinae (assembly GCA_003439945.1). NCBI lineage: Eukaryota > Metazoa > Arthropoda > Arachnida > Mesostigmata > Dermanyssidae > Dermanyssus > Dermanyssus gallinae. The sequence goes on from QVRM01002349.1 coordinate 117,827, forward strand.
AAGAAAATAAGTTTTCCCAATGGAAGGAGGGGGCGGAAACAAAAAACGTCTTGTATAGAAGAGAGAGTGAAATTTATAAAAGTAGTTATTCTGCCTTTTTTTCTCCTACATAGTTTTGCGAAATCTACGTTTGCTGGTGGTTGCTGGTGAACCAGTCCACACATGATGGAACCGATTATACCGGCGTGTTCGGCGGAGAATTCTGTGGACAATACTTCAGTAGCGTGCGTAGCGAAAGGCGAACGTATTTTTTCCCATTTCGACCAAAATGTATCGTCCAAAAGACTACTCACGCGCAATAACAAAATGAATGCCTACCATTTTCGTACCAAGGTGATGGTGCTGCGTTACGTAGTTAGTAACTAGGCTTTTCTGATAGCCATATCGAAAGCGAAGGCATGCATACTTGCATAGGGTGTATGAGAAAGTTAGGTACATATTTTAAGGCTTGGTAGAACTCGGCAAGCGAATAATTTTTCCTTATGGAAGGAGGGGCGGAAACGTCTTGGCAACATTTTACGATTCTGAACGTGAACGCTTGCACGTAAAACATAACAACTATCACTGTCGAAAAGCTTAGTTACTTGGCAACTACGTAAAGCAGCACCATCACTTTGGAACGCAAATGGTGGGCATTACAATTGCTATTGTGTGAGAGTGGTCTTTTGAACGTACATTTTGGTCATAAATGAAAAAAAAATACGATTTTTCACATAAACGCGTTAACGTAACATATCGACTTTTTATGACTTCCCTTAATCTGGTTATTCTCTTTTCGCTACCCAAGCTAGTGAAGTGCCCATTATGCAGAATAGAACACGCCAGTACAATCGGTTCCTTCATGCGTTGACTGGTTCTCCCGCAAACGTAGATTTTGCACAACTATGTAGGAGAAAAACGGCAGAATAACTACTTTTCGAAATATCACTCTCTCTCCTAAACAAGACTTTCCGCCCCCTCCTTCCATTGAGAAAAATTATTTTCTTGGCGAGTTCTACCAAACCTCGAAATAAGCACATAACGATATAAATAACCCTATATATATATATATATATATATATATATATATATATATATATATATATATATATATATATATATATATATATATATATATAATACCCTATATATACATATGTGTGTGTTAAAGCTAGATTTCTTAGGTATATGTATATTCCTCGGTGTATACTTATCTACTCATCTAGCCATGTGCAGCTCTAACAGCACTATGTAGCGGTGTTCAGTTGTGTGTTCGAAATAAATAAATAAAAGAAGGAAGAAAGAAAGAAGAAAAAAGAAAGAAAGGAAGAAAGAAAGGAAGAAGCTGCAGGATGGAGCAGAAGCAACATGCTGCACGCACTTACCGCATTCCATCTCCAATGTTTCGAATGAACAGCGACGACGACCGACTACCGGAGCGCGACATGTTGCCAGGACCGAACAGGCTGCTTGACACAACAACAGCAGCAACAACAACAACAACAACACTACAAGTCAAGGTGGTGGTGGGGGTGGTGGTCGTGGTCGTGATACTCAATAGGTGTCCTGGTCCTGCAACGACGAGAAGACGGCAACGGCGCCTCCACCACCACAAATTGACTGCTGTTGCTGCTGCCGCTGCGGCAGTTGCTGTTGTTGTTGCTTCTGGAACTTGCTGTGTTGCTGCTTCTGGAACTTGCCGTGTTGCTGCTTCTGGAACTTGCGGTTGGCGTTACTGGCTTTAGTTGATCGGTTGATTGGTCGGTTGGTTGGTCGGGTGCTGCTTGGTTTTGCCTGGCCTATCGCTTACTCGACACCCCCGAGAGAAATCGAGTAAGCGAAGTCAAAAAGCCCACTCCAGCCCAGCCCCGTCCTGCCCAGTCTAGTCGATTCGAGCCGACGCGAACTCTGGCTAACCGGCTGGAACGTGGCACATGAGCCCACACACACACACACTGCAGACTATGAACACACAGACACCGAGTCTATAGTGGATATATCGATAGATAGATAGATAGATCGCGCGAGGGAAAGAAAGACCTCGGTGGTCGGACACTTTACTTTGGCCGACGAGACGATGTCTGTCTAACTAACTAACTAACGAACGTGACTGTTGCTCACTGCCGGACAATAACGAAGCCGAAAAGTTCGTTCTTCCCTCATTCGGGCGGGCGAGCGGGCGAGCGGGCCGGCCGGCAGCCAACTAATGCCCGTCTTTTGTACTATATATATTCAACCACAATATTAGCACTGCAATGACGACAACCGTGATGATGACGACGACGAAGACCACAACAACAACAACATCAGCAACGCATTTAACGAACTATCGTATAAATGCCGCCACACTCTACCGAGCATAAATTAACGACAGCAACAATAAGAGCTACAACAACCACCACAACAGCACTCACAACAACAACCACCGACAACGACAACGTAAAACGACCGCCGGCTGCGGCAGCAACAACAGCCAATTTTACAAAATTAGGCCGATTGCTAATTACTAGTACTACTTCCACACCAGTCACAATAAGGCCAGCACAACGGTGACGACAGGTTCAAATACAACTCAATTACTTGTCTATAATATCGTACTGCATAACGTGGTGATAGAAAACGTGCAGTGCATGACGAGTTACACATGCATACACGCCCCGATACCCACACAGATATATATATATATATATATATATATATATATATATATATATATATATATATATATATACATCAATACGTACACACATACATAGGTAGACTAAAAAGTCTGTCTACGATTTCGTAAAGCTACCAACGGCGACCAAACGGCGTCGGAGAGGGCCGTCCTTCGAACGTAACAAAAACAAATACCCTACCGTAGATTGGTGGTTTCGGATTGTGTTTCGTGCAGGCCGCATTAGAGTATGACATGTGAGACAGACCCAGATCCAGCAATAATAGAGCAAAGCGAGTGCAAGCCGTGCGGTGAATAAACACGTCATCTTCGAAGGCCTGTGAACTGCAAAATGGAAATATATAGAAACTGCCAAAGTAGATGCACTTTACGGCGCCATTACACCAGCGTACAGTAGTACCCCGTCGCCAAGTGGACTGTCTCACTTACAAGCTGTAATATGAGCACTGGAAAGGATGCACCACGTTCTGGGCGGCCAAATACAGTGTCGCGCGAGAAAACGGTGCTTGAAAAGTCCTGGCCGCCAATTGAAGCTGCGCGACATAGCGAAGCATTAGCCATGGTGCATGGTGCAGTTCGTACTTAAATATTGTACATTGTGAACATGTTAGTATCAAATCGCTACATCAACCATAATTTTAGCAAAGTATCTGCCACATTTGCTAACAATTGAGCAATAGCTGCCATGCGTGTCGGTTTCGGGGAGCACTTGTAGTTTTTAAGACGAAATCCGCAGGACTTTTTGGGTCGATTCGTAACTGTTGGCTGGGTGTCTACCACTTTACTCCAGAATGGAAAGGCGGTTTCCTTTCCGCATTTCCGGCGTAAAGCCTCCCATCAGGGAAGTGGAAGAAGCACATCTCGACCGGAAAGGTTTTCTCCGCCGATTTCAGGGATTCGATAGTCGACCTTTCTACAGAAAGAGCAAATGCAGGTACTGCCCAACACCGTCGACATAGATAGAACAGGTGAAGGAGCGTATCGTAGAAGCATTGTGACGATCCGAGATGCCGAAGTTTCTCGTAGCCATGGACAAAGTCCGAATCCAAAAGGAAGTACGAATGTTCCGTATTTGTTTGGAAACCTCAAAATATATACATATACAACGGCTAACGTTTGGGGGGGGCTATATTGAATAGTAGTAGTAATAATACTATTAATAATATTAATAATAATAATAACAACAAAAGGTAACCGGTTTTGTCTGGCTTTTGCTTGTCGTATTTCTCCGCTCCGAACTGATTCTGATCCACCTAGTTTATACGCATAGCCTTAAACCGTTAGCACAAGCTCGTCAAGATCGCGCAGGAGATGGATCGGTGCGGGCTGACGACGGCTATTTTGAATGGTGCGGGTTCCAGTAGGCCGTGCACCCGGATGTCGAATCACGATTGCTGCCCCGCTGGTGTCACAAATTAGTGTTAGTTGTCACAAATATTGTGTTAGGGTTTGCAGTTGTTGTTGTAGTTGTTGTTTGGCGTCCGTGTGAATTAATACGTAGTTGAGATAAAAGTTAAACGTGTTGAAACAGCCGGGCTAATGGATGGACGATGTTTCACTTGTGGACCCTGTCGACGCAAGTCAGCTCAAATGACCTTTGTAGCGGTGGTTTGGGTGGTCACAACATGGCTCTAAAATGTAATAACAAAAACGAGGCTTTCCCATGGCGACCTGAAACAATTTACAAGTGGAGGATCAAATCCAACCCCTTGCCCTTGACGGACCTTGAAGGTATAATGACCATCGCTTCCCTGCCAAGAGGTCGCACAAGGATCGCATAAGGCTGAGAGATTCAGTCGTGCGTGTAAAAACTTAAGCGACTCAATCTAATCTAGAGCGTCTACAGAGCAAGTCAAACTAGCAACTAGAACGACTTGCTATGACATAGAAACAGTTCTGTCCTATTCAGATAATGGAGAATACATCTGGAATATAGAGCGGAACTACATTTTCGCAAAATCACCAACCTCTACGACAAGAGACTCTCGGTCAGAGCGAGCGCTGCACCTATTTTTCTATGCGTGCCTTCTCGAAACTGGTTTCCATGGTTCACTGATTGATATCATCAACTATGACAGCTTTGCTACATTGCTCTGTTTAGGTAAGCCCACCCCTCGCCCCCCCCCCCCCCCCATCTAAGTTCAGTACGAGAGCTCTGTAGTCTAGATAAACACATACAAAATCAAACAGTCATACTTGTAGTCTCTGACCAGCCAACACTGAGGTCAAGTGAGTTCGATTATCCCTAGATATCACCTACCTCCTGAAGAACCTTAAAGTCCTAGGCACGCGGGCTAATAGCGCGGCAGCTGGTAGGCTCAGCGTTCGCCGCCACGTTAAACAAGACAGTCGTTCCTGCTAGCGCGAATGGCCTCAAATAAAACGGAACGTGAGGGAGAACATTTTTGACGCTAAATACCGTGTAATACCTACCGCAACACGTCTAGGTTAAAGAATAACGTCTAGGTTAAACTATTATGTTTATGCACACCTTAGAGTATATATATATATACCGGGATCTTTATTATCAAATCACGTGCTCAACAACGAAGTAGGCTGCGATCCTGGAATTAAGGGTTTGGGCTTTGATCTGGCCTTCCGTCACGTACACATACCACGGCTGAGAGGAGCCACAGCTTCAAAGTTTGCGAAAATGAAATGAGACGTTCATTTAACTTACTCGATAAGCCAAAAAATGCTTAGTGGTTACCTTGCCTAAGGTGGCGTAACGCAGTCAATTGACATTATCCAAATTGGGAGCCAAGAGGCGGAAGCATCTTCGAATCTTGTCAAGAGAGCATCTTCAGCGCAATCTTTTTCAAAATCTAGTTTCCACCAGCTTCCCGGTTATTTTGTCAACGGGGCTCATAGACCGGCGCAGCAGTACAAATCACCAGTGTATATAGAACTTTGGATCATCAATCGAAGTTCGCGCTGATATGGATCCCTAGGTCATGTGCCAGAGTAATTGTCGATAAAATACTAGAGTTTGACTAGTTTAATTAATATTTTATGTGTTTATGTTAAAATACTAACTGTCACTGTTACGGCATTTCTGCCAGTCCTTCTCCCAGCGATGAAAGCGACCCCACAACGTTGAAGTTTCATAGAGATACGCTGCACCAGGCACTCCCCGGCTCGCGCACCCTTCGTCACAGCATTTACCCTCCTTCGGAGCTCATAAAGGAACCCGACGGTTGCCTTACCCGTTGGCCCTAACGCTTCAATAGCGACAAGCAGAATTATATGTTGCAGCTCCCTGTATTTTGCCAATTTGCGATTTTCAGAAAGACGTGCGTTCGCGTTAGCTTCCCGATTTGTGCACGCAATGTAACTGCTGGCAAGTGTACACGAGACCGTCGCATCCCATACTAGCAGACGATCCCGTTCCCATGGTGTTAAGGTTTTTCCATCTGGGCGTAGGGGGCTGTTGACGCACATGCGCTCACGCCAAGGGTTTTTTTCACTGTAGAAATCTGGGCGTTCTGCAAAGCACGGTGTACGACATCGTTGATGTCAAAATGTCTTGTATGACGACCGGCACTAAACCGGCAGGATAGCGCGTGTTCCGCTGTAGCGGTGACTTTAGCCCGACCTAGGTTACATATGTGCTCTGCGCAAATAGCCTCCCAAAACCACAGACCCGAAAAGATGCGTAGAATAAGCCTTAAGACGAGCCTTTTCTTTTAAATATTTCTAAAAATTTCTAGGGTGCGTGCCAGAAGTGTGTCTTGCCTTTTTTAACCGTGGTCCAGTGCTCCCTGAGTTCTTCGCTTCTGGGGCTTCTCCAACAAACTCGAAGCTCCTCCAGGGCCTCATCGGAGGCCCCGGCCAGCTGAGCTGGGATATCTTCAACCGTAATAAAAAAAATTTAATCCTTAGATGTTGTCAAGGGTCCCAAGCAACAAGATAATGACAAATCCATAGCACGGCCAATTCCCAAGCCCCCCGAGCTCGCCTAAAGTGATGCCGTTGTAGTCCCGTACACAGAATACCGTCGAAACTGTCGAGAAGGTCGATCCTTTTAAAAGAAAATTAACATTGCAGAATGTACGTCAGAGGAGGGGCGGATAGACTTTGTCGCAAAAGGTTTAACGCCGAGTGGGCATCTAAATTTGAAGTCTGCTGCACCATCGGCTGACTTCAACAAGTTTTTTGCGCAGTATACCAGCGCCGCATTGGTAACGGCTCACCTTGTTGCACCCCACACATGACTGCGCGTTTCTCCTTTCCACAGGGTAAGCCAAACCGCGATTGACCAAATACCCCTTTTCATATTTCGTAGGGCGATTAATGTTGCCCCGCAGAAAGTGGATAGCGTGAATTCTAGGAGTCGCCCGTTGACTGCTAGAATAGCAAAGTGACGTGGCGTTTGTAACGGAGGGTTGCTATCATCATGACGGCAACCCATGCGTGCCCTTCTCTTTTTCACCGGTTTACTAAACATCATTGTTGGAAATTCAATCAGTCGTTCCCAACTACGCTGGCTGGTCACCGAGCACACCTTGCTGATTGTCTTCGACAGATCGACGGCAAAATGTTCTCTTAAACTACGGATAATGCACGATATCATCTTTACCTTAGACTTGATAGCGGCAGTCTTCAAAACGCGCGTTGGGAAATTATTTACTGGGGGGTCTGCCTGTGAGTGTGCGCCGGCGACGGAGAACCGATTTGAAAAATGTGTCCTGTATGAGCTGTTGCTGGTGGTCGTGCGGAGGAAGTGAGCCAGCGCCTTATATTCGATTGATCACTTAACGTGACGGTGTTTGGGAGTTTGTCCCCTCAGACTCTCCACTCGAGGCTCGAGTTCCGACACTAGACTCTGCCGAAGGCAGCGGCGCTGACCAACTCGCGTTAACTCGCTGACGAACTTACATACAGACATCTTTAATGCCTTCCTCCAATTGTTGGCGTAGATTAGGAACTAGCGGCTTCGCAGAAGACGCCGAAAATTTAGTCAGCAACGCATGTGCTAGCAGGTAAGCGCAGATCGTATGACATTTGATGACCGGTACATTCACGACATTTAACTTCAGGCAGCATGCATTTTTGTTTATATATATACACAAGTGACATGAAAATGTGGGTGCCGCGTCCGTCCTGCGCTACGCCGGACAAGACAAGAAAAGGTTAGGGTTTTTTCTCCAGGGTTGACTTAAAGCACCTGCTGACTACTTAAGCATGCCTTAAACAATGGTGCGGGAATGTGAATCCTCAAACTGTGAATACACCGCAACTTCTGACGTCAATATATATATATATATATATCATATTTTATTTAACTCATAACGGGGTGTAAACAATTGTCCCTATATATATATATATGGCTGGAGGTATATATACATAGAACTGGGCTAATAAGCGTCCACAATGCACGCATCTAGTTATAGCCACAGAAATACGGTGTTCTGATAACACGCGTGCACGGTGGCTCTATAGACGAGTATGCTGATGGTATTATATCGATGCACCTTTGGGCCAGCAAAGTGAATAGCTCTGCTCGTTGTAAGTTGGTTTTCCTGTGCTCCCTGTGAGTTAGCTCATCAACTTGTGATATATTAGCAGTGAATCAGTGAACAAACGTAAATGGTAAAGCTCTGGCTATTTGGAAGGTCGTGGATTTGAATTCAAGACCCACTACTCGCAAACGAGTTTTCAGTCATGGTTTTCAACATAAGCACGATGAATGCCGGACTGGATATAAACTTTGGCCGTATCCGGAGAAAGAAAAGCCAAGACAAAGAGACATGAACCTAAGATTATATATATATATATATATATATATATATATATAAAGAAAAGAGATTATGCATTTATCAGGTATTAAACAAGCTCAGCGTTTGGTGGCGAATTACTCGTTTTTAACATCAACAGAGCCAATCGCGCAGCAGCAAGAACAGGTTGAAAGCAGACCGCTGCTGCTGCTGCTGCACCCGGAAGTCTATGTCGTTCGGCTGTCTGCAAAATGCGCGGAAACTGACTGAGACGTGTGGTAGTGAACTTGTTAATGGCGTCCACATTCAAAACTTGTTATCTTGCCATCTCTCAGGATGCCAGCTGACACACAACCTATGTGTGGATTTCCGATCCGCCGGATTACTTGCGAGGCTAGCTAGGCAAGCGAACTGACGCGGGCTAGCCAGCGCACTTCCGGGTGCAGACGATGCCACGGCTACGGGATGCTGATTGTTTGTTTATTAATTTCTACGTCGTCGGTTTCATTTCGAACAACGACGACGAAAACCATAGCCGGTGCGACATAGAGACGGCTACCAAGGCGGCACCGTGTACGGCGTGTACCGTGCGGCGGTAGTGTTGGATGTAGTGGTTGATGGTCATATAGTAGTGGTTCGAATTCGCTCATCGGTCGGAAATATTGACTAGCCGGTAGAAGTTTGGTGTTTTGTGTTGTGATTGACAGGACCAGCGCACAGCGGGTCCGGATCCAGGTGGCTGTGGTGGCTGTGGTGGTGAAGATGACAGACTGTGGCTGACAGTCGGGCTTTGAAGAGGCACGTACTGGCAGACACGAACTATATTCGTGATGGACGGTCTCGGTGCTGGCGTGCCGCCGCGTCGTACAGAGTCCTTCTAATAACCGGACCCTTGTGAGATTGTGCCAGGACATCGAATACACACAGACACACATTCACAGGAGGAGCCTAGAGAAACGCACTCTGATACAACAACCAACACGACAACTACAACAACAACAACAACAATAACGTCAGCTACTACTAAGCTACTACTACGACTACTACTATTACTACTGCGAATATTACAACTCTGCAGCTTCTAACCATGACGGTCAGCTGGAACAACAACAGCAACAGCAGCAACAACAACAACAACAACAACAAAAGCAGCTGAAACGACCGCCAAATCAATGTCTATGTGACTGGCTGCATACGTGATCTGTTTGCGGTTCTTTTAGACGCCGCAGGACAGACGGACTCGACTCAGCAGAAGAACGTGAATCATTATCGCCGGCGATCGAGATTGCAAGCGCGCGGCAATCGGCCCGGACCGAGCAAGATGAGCGAAGAAGACACCCTCATGGTGAAGCCGCTCGGCGCCGGCCAAGAGGTCGGCCGAAGCTGCATCATGATCGTGTTCAAGGGGAAAACAGATCATGCTCGACATTGGCATACATCCTGGTCAGTTGCCTGTTGACTAGTTCTTCCTGAGCTCTTTGACTCTTCACTCCGTGGGCCGGTATGGGGAGGTTAGGGGGTGTTGTCCGGAGGTGAGCCAGACAGGGGAGACAGTAAACACCAGTGTTCTCCAGACTCGACAACAACGAACTACGCTGTTTTGTCCGCTGTTTTCACTAATCGTTTTACGACGACTAAACGCAATGCAATGGCTGTTGCTGAAACTTAGCTGTAATCACCACCTGTAGGCGATTTATAGACAAGAGCCCTATTATAGTCACTCGTGTATAGCCTCAAATCGCTGAACTACTGATGCAGAACTTACCCCGTAGTGGTGGTAATAGCAATAATAGATAGCTAATTATAATACGAATAGCAATAATATATAGAAATTATCATACTACTCATAATAAACATGCCCGTAATATAATACTAAACGTGCCTGGGGTGCGTCCTTGTGTGATCGAACTTTATGATGAGAGTCGCACATCATCTGCACTACACAGTGCCGCCGACCACAGATCCCACCTAATAACCTATAAAATTAGCGTATGAGATTCTTTTCAGTAGTAGTAGTAGTAGTAGTAGCGTTACAATAGACAATTGCGATGACGACCAAGTCCGCATTTACGATTGTGGAAACTTGTCGTGGAAACGTCCTCGATCAGTGCGGAGGATGCTGCACAATTGAGCGGCATTCTGCTCATCAAATTTCGTGTTGGACTCGGTGTGGAGTTGCGCGGTGGTCCTGTCGTTAGCATTTAGAGCTAATATAGTAATAATTACACTAAAATGATATCACGCAAAGCTATACAGTTGCCTCTAATGGGTTTTGTTACACCTAGAGGGAGTGGTTCATTGTATATATATATATATATATATATATAGTAGTTGCTTCACTATTGCTATATGTTGATACTAAGAGCAACTTTTCATATCAAAAGCCGAGCAAAACACGTATACAAGAGTCTGATGGACTTTCGGCCGAGAATGCGCCATGTTAAATACTGTGTGTTTTATCTACAAGACACACGTCTCCTTTTCCGAAATAGCAAATTAAAAACCAAAATTTTACATTTTTCTGCTATTGACTGCCGTTTTTTCTGCTGCTGTTGTTGTTGCCGTGTTTTTGTTCTTATTCCTGTTCGGCCGTCTGGCGTTCTGCAGGTATGAACGGCGTAGATGCTTTGCCATTCGTCGATCAGATTGAAGCCGAGGAGGTCGACTTGTTGCTGGTGTCACACTTTCACCTCGACCACTGTGGCGCCCTGCCGTGGTTTCTTCAGAAAACTACATTCAAAGGACGATGCTTTATGACGCATGCCACGAAGGCCATCTACAGGTGGGTCACTGTTGGCACTGCTGGCAGGTGGAACGTTATGATAAGACTTTTTTTTTGTACAGCAGTTCCGTTTGCTACGACTATCTTCATAGTGGCATATTTGTCTTTGATTTTAAGAAATATACACTCATTGTAATTAAAATAAAAGTCCCTCCATTTCTGAAGAACGTCATAATTACAGGTTGTAAATGTGATCATTCGTGGTAAAAGTACATGTTCGAATCAGTCAACGTCTAGCTGCGTTTGGTTGCTAGATTATTATTGTGCCTATATCTCGCACACGAGACATTTGTATACTATATACAATTACATTATTTAGTTTGTGTTTTAAAGACTAATGTTCACATATTTGTTCGTGTAGATCGCACGTCTGAGACTTTGAGCAAACATTTCGTATAGTTGTTGAACATTTTAACAATCGACTATTTATTTTGCCGTACGATTTGTGGCGCCGTTTTATTTGCTTCGACGTCGTTCTTGCGATGTCCTTCTTGTTGTGTGGTTAATTGCTACCGCTGCACTGATTGCGTCTATTTTCTTGCGGTCCACTGCATGACAACACATGTCTACGCTAGTCTTCCCACAATGCTTATACATATATATGTATTGTTGTTACATTCTAGATGGATGCTTGCCGACTATATTAAGGTGAGCAACATTGGCTCGTCGGACAGCAACAACCTCTACACAGAAGCCGACCTCGAGGCATCAATGGATAAAATTGAATGCATCAACTTTCATGAACAGAAGGAAGTAAATGGTAAGTCAGTACGAAGTCTTGTTGTAAACGCAACGAATCGTTAAACCCGGCCTCCGCGGGACAGCTTGCCGCGTGATAAATATCGCAGTGGCACCAGCATCTCTTACATTCACAGTAATTTTGTGGTTCGTGAAAACTCTTTGTTTGACGCAGTGCATGGTGGAAGTCATGAGCCGCGAGCAGCTGACACTAGTACAAGTAGCTATGCCATATCCATACTCAATAGAAGTGAAATGCGTCTGATCTAGCCTTCAGGCCACAAGAAAAAGTCGAGAACGTTTTCTCTGACTTGATAGTCTTCCATCTCCATCGACATGTGATGCTTTTTGAGAAATCTCTAGTGCGTTTGTTCTAAACGTTGGTACGTTTTTTACTGACTACTCACCCTGGATAGCGCTTCTGGTACCGGAACAAGTTGACCTGTCGGATACAGTCTTTCCGCTGATGTAGTTTCTATTCATCGACCTCAGCGCGCCAACACAGTAGCAGTTCTAGGAACAAAGCGCGAACCTAACGGTTGCAAGTCCTATCGGTTAACAGGTAGCGAGAGTAAGGGACATAGGCATACGCAAATGGGAGACAATTGCTAGGCCCATCCAAAGTATACTTCCACAATTCACTCGATCAAACACTTACTCATATCAACGTTCGTTTTATACTATGGAAAAAAAAATGCAACCGCAATTATCTTCAGGATTCCCTGCGTTTACTAAACTCCTAGCCTTTGGTCTCTATAGTAGCAGTAGTGGGTTGGGCGGCTAACGATTGTCTAATTGTAGTATTATTCTAGCAAGTAAGAAAGTTGGTTAATTCCAAGGAGGCAGAGATTTAAGGTCGCAAAGTAGAGAACAGAAACCTAAAAAAATGTGGGTTAGATAGAACTACGTTCAGGGATGTGTGCGGACTCATTGTGCGGATGTCACACAACCTGTTTAGGAAGGAAACGCAAAGCGTTTCCAAGGCTTACTTTTGGTTCGTTGCTGCAACTGGCTGCCTAATCGACAGCGTTTTATACTTAAATTCAACCTTGCGGACTTCTAATATATATATATATATATATATATATATATATTGTACTAAACTCTTAAAATATAAAAACGCTCACTTATAGAAACTGAAATATTCTGGTTCAATATACATCTACAAGGAAGATTACGCCATGATCGGATGAGTTTTATCCTTAGATTGATCTGTTCAGGGAGGCGGGGGGGGACGAACCAGAAGCAAAAAGCCTGTCTGGCAACGGGATCGTCTATCCGCATTGACCACAAACGGCCACAAAGCACTTTTCTCGCATTCTATTATTTAGGCTACGCTCACCGACCATATTAAGGTCAAAGGAGTTGTCTGCGGTGTTCCGGTTGTCGCTTCGCGGTATTAGTACCGCGGCACGGCGTACTTGAGGGTTTAATATGAGTTGTGGTGGAAAACCGCGTTCTAACATGAGTTGTGATGGAAAATCGATTGCCTAGTTTAGTGTGACGGCCTTTCAGCACTAGGTCAGTCAGCGCCTGTCAGAACTGTTGATTTGTAGTAAGTTAACGTTGTTCGTTCGTTATCGTTATCACACCTCCAGCATCACTATTATGTTTTTTTCTCTTTTATGCGCATTTAGGCATCCGTTTCTGGTGCTACCACGCCGGCCACGTGTTGGGTGCCGCGATGTTCTTTATCGAGATTGCCGGCGTCAAGGTTCTGTACACTGGCGACTTTTCGCGCCAAGAAGACCGGCATCTGATGTCTGCCGAAATTCCCACGGTCAAACCCGACGTGCTGATCACCGAGTCAACGTACGGCACACACATTCACGAGAAGCGCGCTGACCGTGAGCATCGCTTCACGTCGCTCGTGCAGGACATCGTGACGCGAGGCGGCCGGTGTCTCATCCCGGTTTTTGCGCTCGGTCGAGCTCAGGAGCTGTTGCTGATCCTCGACGAGTTTTGGAGTTTGCATCCCGAGCTGCACGACATTCCCATCTACTACGCCTCGTCGCTGGCCAAAAAGTGTATGGCCGTCTATCAGACGTACGTGAACGCGATGAACGAACGCATCCGCCGGCAGATCGCCGTCAACAATCCGTTCGTGTTCAAGCACATCTCGAACCTCAAAAGCATCGACCACTTCGAGGACGTCGGCCCGTGCGTCGTCCTGGCCAGTCCCGGAATGATGCAGAGCGGTCTGTCGCGCGAGCTGTTCGAGTCGTGGTGTGGCGACTCGAAGAATGGCGTCATCATTGCAGGCTATTGCGTCGAAGGCACGCCGGCTAAGCAGATCCTCTCCGAGCCGACGGAGGTAAGCACGACAATGTATCTGTCCATACGATTCGCACACGAGGGTTGCCGTCGGTACGACATGCGAGTGGGCAGCGTGTCGGCCTCATTGTTCCTCATATTAGTATACTTGTTTTGGCAGAGGTCTTTCGTTTGTAGCTGCGGACATCAGGACAGCGTGCCTCACAATTGACACGGGCTTCACTTATCACTACGGCGTAAACACGGCTGTTCTCCGTATTTAGGGCTAAATTTGTCGTGGGGCACCAATAATTATAGTCCTACTCTGCAAGTATAAAACCCGCGACATAGAGTTTAAATTAGCTGAAAATAATAATCTCGTGCATAATCTCAAATGCATTATGAAAACATATATATATATATATATATATAACGAACAAAAGCTATATCTCATTTCCGATGTCAAAAAAGCCATACTCATTTCTCAGAAATATTTTTTCCTAACGTTTCTATAAGACGTTTCTTAATGCGATTATATTCCACGTCAGTGTCAGTAATTTGACAACATTATTTATTAACGCAACTGCATCACGCAGTGTCTAACTTCTCAGATAAAAATTATGAACCGGAAATAGGATACAAATGAGGAAAGTACAAGTACGCTGTCATAATGAGTATAATGCAGGATACAAATTTGGTGTCTTTTAATTCGCGCTTAAATCTTCTTGAGGACGTGCAACGGATCTTAGGCTAAGCCATTATTATGAATATTTTGTTTATTTTCTTTCAAATCGTTGTTTTGAATGCTCTCTACAAGCCGACTATGTTAGAAGCTGCCAACTGGTCAAACCGTTCATCATAAAATGTCGTATATCAACTTGAGTTTCATCTCTCGTTTCGCAGGTGACCTCGATGAGTGGTCAAAAGATGCCCCTCAAGATGACGGTGGACTACATTTCATTCTCGGCCCACACCGACTATCAGCAGACGTCGGAGTTTATTCGCGCCCTGAAGCCGCCCCACATAGTGCTCGTGCATGGCGAACAAAACGAGATGTCTCGGCTGAAGGCCGCTATCGAGCGGGAGTACGAGGGGGGAGACGTGAAGATCGATGTGTACAATCCGGCGAATGGGCATGCCGTCTTGCTGAAGTTTCGAGGTGAGCAGCTAGCCAAGGTCATGGGGTCGTTGGCTGTCGAGAAGCCCGTTCCCGGCCAGAAGATCAGCGGCATTCTAATCAAGCGAAACTTCAACTACCATCTACTGGCTCCGGCGGACCTAGCGAAGTACACGGATTTGGTCCAGTCGACTGTTCAGCAGAAAACCTCACTAGCCTACCAGGGGTCGTTTCGGGCGTTGCACTTTTTCATCTCGAAGCTGCTTACGGTCAACGTCGTCGAACTGGGTCGCGTCCTCAACATCATGGGCCGCATTACGCTGACGCTCGAAGACAAAATGGTCCTGCTCGAGTGGACCAGCTCGCCAGACAATGACATGCTGGCGGATGCCGTCGTGACGTGCGTCCTTCGCGCGCAAAGCCACCAACAGGACATACCCAAGGGTGCGACCGAGTACAAGGTGGACAAGGTGAAATTGTCCGACGCGATGCTCAAGATGTTGCGTGACATGTTTGGCGAGGAGTCGGTGTCGAACGTCGTCAAGGGCGAGAGGATGACGCTGACCGTTAGCGGTAAACGCGTGGATATCTGCCTAAAAGAGATGACTGTCTCGTGTCCCGATGACCGGACACTCGAAACGATCGTCGGTAACTCGGTGACACGCATGTACGACACGCTTATGCCATGTAAATAGACGGTGGTTATCAGAAAACCATTGCGGTCACAGCGTGTTAACCATTGGTTGAGGTTGCGCTGCTAAGTGCGTGCGCGTATTTCTTGTTAGAGTTTTAGCTATATATATATATATATATATATATATTTGCAAATCATTGATCAAGCTTTCAGTTGTGAATAGACGAGCTGTGGTGGTGAGAACATAGGTAAACACCAAATAAAAGGAAACAAAATGATTCTGTGTTCTAAATTGTTTGTCGCACAGTATCATTCAAATATCTGGTGCAAAATCACAAATATTTAACAAATGATTGATGGCGAAACAATTATTATTAGTTGCAAAGATTCCGTCGTAGTCATACCAGGCAAAGTCCGGGTTACCGGCCTCTCTTGAACTAGCGTGCATAGTCCAGTTCACCTTAAATACGGCTAACGTAGACTAAGCTAAATAGCACATTCCTGAAGTTGAAAGGTGATTAGCTTCTATCAAATACGGCTATCAAGTCTATCTAGTCCTCATAAACATGCCGTCAGCCGTGGCAAAAAAAACTCATATCTCAATATAAAGATGGTTATGATCCTAGAATGACCCTAGATATAATTATTATTAGGTAGAATTACCTAGTGCATATATCTAGATGTAGAGCTGGTAGTATCTCGAGATGGTAAAACGCAGGCAGGATAGGAGAAATAATGTACTAAAAATGGGGTGATCAGGAAGGACAATGTTTAAGAAGGATATACTTTAATTTAATACTGAAAAAAAAACAATAAGAAAACAATAATAACATTTGTTCACACGGCAGATGGATTAAGAATTTAGTAGCTCCAAGAAAGGACGTGCCCGTCGTCGTATAAGGTAAAAGATTAGAGGGATCCTTGCAGAGTTCTTGTGACAGAAGGTAAACAGATTTTTTTGAAAATAATTATTTAGATTTTGACAAAAGAATCATTTCTTAGATTTCGACGTAAGTGTTACACTTTGTTTTTTGATTCAGTGGATTTATGCATCGAAGCACACCTACAAAAACCGTTGATTTAATTTTTGGAAATAGCCAAAATCGCACGATACTAAGCCGGGTGAATTCTGTACCATCCATAGACACATCCCAGGGTTGGAGCTTCATCCCCAAACGATCGGTAGAAGCTCTTCAAAGTACTACTCTGCACTTAACGCTTGCTGAACGTACAATTTGATATATTTGTATTGATCTAGTTATATAACATTTTTATGTTAGCACTTTGCTGAACGTTGTGCATAATAACCCTTTTTAATAAATCTTCAGATACGGCCCACAAATAAATGCCAGACTTCGCTCTGAAACCAAATCGATATGTGTTTGTTTCGTAGAAGAATGCGAGTTAGTTGGGGTTTGACTGGATTGAGCGCCTTGATTCGGCTCTCTCCCTCCGCTTAGTTGGCTGAGGCGTGTTTTCATCGGTTAGAGATCGTTGAGGTTTTGACGCCGACGCTATGACCGTTGTAGTGCGGCCGTTACAGCCGTGCTCGGTTGGGATTGATTTGAATCGCGCCATAACGCGTAGGCCGTATTGTGCGCAGTTAGACCATTGTTGTATTGCTCTTGAGGGTGGAGCGCTTCGCCACGATTGTAATTAAAAGGTTCAGAATTAAACACGTTGCTTTTAATCATATACTATGTTCCGCCCCCTAACGCATTGGAATCACCGTGATGTATTCAACACACCGATTGCAAGACATGTTGAGATATCTAGCGTTTTTCCTAACAACACCTTTGTAGCAACATGGCCGCTGACTCTCAGCGAAGCGCTTTATAATCTATTCTCGATGAGTATTGCTCAAAGGAAATTCAATCAATTACAGAGATCGACGAGCACTATTTATTACACTATTCTTATTAGAAACAATCATAAGAACAGCGCGCAAATGTAGTATATATTTCTTTGGAGTCTGTTGGGAAAATTATGCTTGATAACCGTCGCAGACTGAGGAAGCTCGG
>QVRM01002350.1:0-39277 GCA_003439945.1 Dermanyssus gallinae
CAATACAAATAAGCCCAAAGCCCAGGAGAAATTGTAGGATACGCTGCATCATCATAGAAAACTCGTTTCCGGAACATTATGTAAAATTTCGAAACGCATCATCATTGTCATTTTGTCGCTTCAAGAAATTGGGCTGGCTGTTTGTTACACTCAACAACAAAAGCAGCAGTATACTTCTTTCGATAGAGCAACTAGATGTTCGGAAAAGAAGTCTTGAACAGCGGCAACAGCGATGCGAACTACAAACGAGGGGTACCGAATTTAGAAGGGACAGCTCTACTTAGAAGCACGGAACCCTTCTATGAGCATATATATGTATATATATATATATATATATATATATATTCACTCTAAAGTTGGTAGAGAACATACACAAATTATTCATGTTCTTCCAAAACATGTTCAGAGTTAAGAGCAAAATGTGCTCACAATCAGTGCAATGTGCTCTATTTAGAATTGTGATCAAATGTTCGAATAATATGTTTTTTTATAAGCTTAAACATAGATATTCGTATAATAAATATTTCCAACATAGTAGTACGCATGTTCCCACACGGACGTTACCGTCGACAGGTTCAGACTGACGGATTTCTATCACCGTGTTGCATTTCATCACAGATGGAGGCCGATCGGATGGGCTCTTGTCCATCGGTTCTTGCTCGACTATGCCCAATATAAGTATGCAGCAGTCTGATCAACAACGTATGATCAAATGGCGGGCCCCTCACGGCGAACAAGATTTGATCCATTTCGTACAGCCGTAAGAACCGTCCTACAGAACTGCTAGCAGCATCGACAGTAATGTTAGCAGTAACAACCGCCCCAAAACAATAATACTAATAATAATAATAATGACAAGAACATAACAACAGCAACAGAAGCAAGCAGTAACATAAGTCAGAGTCGCACGAGCACACCATAATCCCAGTAGCAGCAGCAGCCGCCGAATTTTCGACATCGGATCGCATCCGGCCGACGAAAAAGACGAAAGCAAACCAAAACTGATATGGCTGCTCACCAGCCCAGATGGATGATCCGACTGGTCCGAGGATGATGATGGTCTGCCGAGCTGCGGAGGCGAGCGAGCGGCAAGCAAAGCTCCAATCAAAGCGAAAAGGCAACTTCGAACGCGATCACAAGCACAATCAAGCACTATTATATCATTGTCATTGTCATCATGAGCAGCATTACTGATTGGTCCCATCATTCTGACCATCAACATCTACAGCAGCAACTGCAGCAGCAGCAGCAGGCACAGCAACAACCACAACAAAAACAACAACAGCAACAACAACAACACCAACACCGTCCTGAAGACAGCATTGGCATTTTCCTCATCAGGCCAAGGATGGAGGGTTGGTTGAGCTCTGTCGGCCAGCAGATGACGGGGATGACCCACCTCTATGGTATCGTCATCGACATCAAGCACCACTCGGGGGGGCCAGAGTCCATTCCGCCGTCCGTTGCCCTACCTGAAAGGATCGGCGCTACAGTTGTCTCAGTCCCGTCATATGGCGTTCAGCAACATTTGAGCAGCAACACCAACAACAACAGCGACAGCAGCAGCAACAGCAACTAATGCGTATCACGACCTCCGTGTGATGCCATCGAAGTGGACAGGCCAGATACCGAAGATACTGTGCGCGAGAAAGAGGCGCTCACGTGTACGCCGATACCTGTACGGTAGTATACTGCATGGCAACTACAGAGCCACAGCAACGTAACGACAGAAGCGAGACCCATGGAAGTGCCAGTATGACACAACAACAACGAAAGCTGCAATAATAATAACAACAACAACAACAAAAATAATAATAATAATAATAATAATAATAATAATAATAATAATAATAATAATAATATAATATTAACAAACCCTGTCAATAGCAAACCCTCAAGTGCAAACTAGATACAGTTACGCACCAGCTATCGACGCGAAGCTGCTGAACTTCAGCCGTTTAACAATAGCAGCCTGCCGCAGCGGATTATTCTACGCACGAAACCCCTCCGATAATCCACAGATTTGAAGAACCCTTCTTTCTCCTCCTCTTTCTTCGTTTTCTGGATCGCCAGCTTGCAATCGAATACCGCAATATACCACCGCCCACATACTTAAATTAATATACCAAACTGTATAAACACACTTTGCGTCTTATTCAGTATCGGAGAAAGCGGAGGTTGATTGTCATTTGTCCCCAAGGAAAGTTTACGCTCATAGCCTCGCTACGGTTTCCTCACTGGGTTTCTGTCGATGAATGATGGCAAGGGAACCTCCGGTTGGATTATCTTCGGAGGCAGCCGCCGATCGTTCCGGGACCTTGTGCACAACTTATGTGCTCAGTGGGTCACCCAGAGTCTCATTTCGCGCGACATTCAATTGTAAGCCCATGTTAGCTCGGAAGAAGATTTCCATAGCTTTTCGGTGCGGCCGCCTACCCAGGCTGATGCACCGCGACTGACATAAGAAGTAAGAGAATCGATACACATGCAGTCCTATGCCAGGGTCCTGCCTCTCTTAAAGGGTACCAGGCTTAAGCCGTCAGAGCAGTGTTCATGATACCTCCGTAGTGCAATCAGCCCTCACCTGCATGGTATTTCCGCCGAGCTCAGACAAAAGTGTCGTTGATGACTGCGTGCTTCGGGTTAGGCTAGCACTCCCAGCGCACAAGAAATCGGGCCCCTCAAGGTCGTCCTAAATAGCATACCGACTGCATTTAATAGCACGGCATTAAGGCAAGCGTTCGTTCCTGGATGTGTGACTCTCCACCACCGAGAGTCTCGCCTTCAAAGGTTCTTCGTGAACTTTTGCGGTGTACAATTTATGTGCTAATACGGCGGCGAGCTTGGTGAAGAGGGATGTATATATATATATATATATATATATATACATATATACACTAAAAAATAGACAGATACTACTTGTTCATCATGAATACATTTCTACCTTGTTTGCCATATTAAGATATATAAAAATAATTTCCACGGCAATGTTACCACTCGAGCAAGCAGCGGCCCAATCACTAATGCTATGATCATCCTTATCATTGAATGCCGCCATGATGAAAAGGGCATGAAGAAAAAAGCGGTAAGTCATTTTCTTTGGGCTTTCCGTATTCTTTTCTACTTCGACTTGTTTATCAAACAACGAAGCTGCAGAAAGAATAAACTTCACCCCCACAATCCACCGAGGGTTTTTGGGGTGAGCCGCCATGGGCCAACTCGGGTCCAATCGAATCGCTGGCCGCAAAGGTGTTGCACCCACCCATTGAAAACCGAAAAAAGTCGACAGTAACAACAACAACAGCAGCAGCAATCACAGCAACAACAATACAATCAACAACCTTCAGCCGGCTGTCGGGTGGGCAAATTACGGGTGGGCACTGGTCAATAATGATAACAACAACAGCAGCAGCAGGACCACCAGCAAGTACAATAGTCGTAGGAACAACGGCGACAGTAATAGCAACAATAACAATAATTACGACGACAACGACAACAACAACATCCCTGTCGTAAAGATGAGACTACGCGCGCTGTGACTACGCCAGCATCATTGAGGCATCGCCAGCCATGGAGGCGCTTTCTCAGACCTCATCGTCATTTGTTGTGTTGTGGTGATCGTTGCTGCTGCTGCTGTGTGTTGTGACTATGATTGCTGTTGTTGTCGTGTTTGTTGTTGTGTTGTTGGTGGTGGTGTTGGTGTTGGTTATGTTGTTGTTGCTGTTGTTGTTATTGTTGTTGTTGGTGGTAGTGTTAGTGTTGTTGTTGTTGTTGTTGATGTTGTCGTCCTTGTCGCCCGCCATCGTCAACACTGCTGTTGGTCACCTCTGCGGTTTGTTCGGCGTTAGATGGGCGGGTACATAGGGCGGGTGCCACAAGTGAAACACACATACACTGCCGAAACTGTCGTTGTTGTTGTTCTTGTTGTTGTTAATATTTTGTTGTTGTTGCTATTGTTGTTGTTGTTGCTATTATTGGCGATGTTTTCGAGTGGCGCTCCTGCTGTCTGCTGTATTACTTCCGGCTCGGTCGATTGGCGGGTCGAAGGCGAAACCTTTGCGATGCTCCTCCTTGCGTTGAAGGATACTCATTTCGTTTGTCTGTCGGTAAGGCAGACAAATCAAAATGACTGTACGTGATACTTTTTTCCTACCAGGGCCACGCTCATGGCGATGTGTCATAGGCAGCATTCCGCAACCAACAAAGGTTGTTATTATTATTATATTATTATAACCGAATAACGTCAACAACAACGACGACGACAACAACAACAACAACAACGACAACGTCAATTTACAACTATTAACACCGAGGAGTGTCTCGTAGTATACAACGACTTTCAGCTTGTACCAACTGTGATATAACAAGAGTCATCATTATCCATAACAATCACTGTGATATTAAAAAGTACTTCTCAGCAAATTAGACTTCCCTCTCCGGGCAATGGCTAATGACGCTTGATGGATGACAGCAATTCTTTTGTTATTCCTGTTATCTGTCCGATACTTTTCCAATGGCGGAACACGGAACGCAACCGATCGGCGAGAAACGCTCAGAAATCCTGCCGATTTAAGCTCATCAATTAATCTTTGCTGAATTACTTTTTCTTCTTTGGGCAACTAAATAATAATTATATTTTTTGAACACGGATCTTCTTTATATAGAAATAATGATCATTTTTAAGCAAGGGTTTAGTATTAGCAATATGTACATTAGTAACGACTAATAATAATATTAACAATTATTATTAATCTTTAAATCGTACAATTATGTTGAATAGGCGTTTCTTACTGTTCTTAGTTTATTTTTATGCCAGCCCACTGCTAATAAAAGCAATATATATATATATATATATATATATATATATATATATATATATATATATGTATCAATTATTATTATTATTATATTATTTTTATTTTACATTAATTATATTAAATATGCCCTGCTTGTTCGTATTATTCCATACACGTTTTCCTCGCTTTCCGTTGTGCCGACCTCACCCGTCCTGGCCCTTCAGCAGAAATTGTTCGCCCGCTATGAAAGACATCACGAATCGTCGCCCGATAATCGATCAGCGAAAAACAAGCCGCGCCAAAACAGGCCATTGCGAGTCAAAGGTCAGGATTAGGCCATGATTATCACTCCATACCTCGGCAAATTAGTTACGGTCGGCTGTGGTCCTCTGAATCTACGTTTCCTCTTCGCTGATCGCATTCCCCAATGGGATCAGTCGTTTACCCCCCCCCCCCCCCCTACGCTGGCCTGCCCTTGTTCTATGATTAAAAACTCGAGTTTCGAGATGGTGGAATATAATTCCTCTAGCCGCAGACGTCCTCGGGCAGTCTGACAAAAACATAGAACACTATGATTATCATTATCATTTGCATTGTTGTCCTTGCCGTGGTCGGCGTTCTCATCATCAAACCACACGACGATATTATGAAGTATGTGTCATCAAACAATGACAAGATATGATCGTACCAGATGAACCTTTTGTAGTCGTCGCGCAGGCTTTTCTCAGAAGTCTACGCGTTGCGCTAGGTAGACTAAAATGATATCAAACAGGCAGATAGATACGTAGACGGACAGACAGACAGCACAAACGGATGATGACCGGTGGCTGCAATCATCATACCTGTAATGAAACGACAGACACGACAAGTTCGAAAACACGCTTGTTAGATCATTTTCGTAAAAGCGACCTTGCGCTTTGGCAAAAGTTAGCCCGTTGTGCACAATCTTGTTTGTTTGTTTGGGTGCACCCGTTTCAAGTGTAGATATCTTGAACTTGCCAGAGTTGCATTGGGTAGATGGAAATCATAACAATAATGATAGCTGGAGGCAATCAATTAAATAACGAGGGTATACATTCGCACCTCACAGTGGTATTGCTCTAACACATAAAAATAAATAAATAAATAATATAAACGAGCATGCTAATATTAACAGTATAATAGTAACAGTATCATCTAATATATGCGTTTTATTAACGTTTGTACTACCACTGTATAGTTAATCATAATCCTTCGTAGTGAAAGTTCTAGTGGTAATTGTATCGGTAACAAATATAAAAACGATTATATATTACCACCATTACTATTATTAGTATTATCGATCCTCTTTCGATTAATCAAAATAATCATCATAGGATAATATATGAATGTGATTATTGAACCGATTGTTGTTCCTATAGTTTCTACTACTAATGATAATAACGGTCATTAATAAAAGTACTACTACTACTACTGGTAGTATGAAAGGCAGGCCTATGTTTTTAATGTTATTATTATATCTGCTCTTAATGACTTTTGGCGCCGTTCGGTGTGCGCAGGAAGTACAACGAACCACCTTTTGTCAATCACGCCACACCCAATCGCAAAAACAGTGATGAGAGGAAATAACGTAAGCCTAACGTAAGCTCTGCAAGGCAAATGGGCGAAGCCGAATTTGAATATTCGATTGCATAAGATATCCGCTCTGACCGCTAACGCTTAACGAGGACAAGCTGCACAAGAAACCATCGGCGCTAGACTAGCATGCTATGCATGAATGTATATAAATGTTCAGATACAGTAGTTTATATATATAACGCTATGTTAGCACTTTGGAGTGGGCAATTGTCTCCGCGCGAACGGGTTCTCTAACCCAGACCTATAAAACCTATAAAACGCTTGGAATCAAATGCGTGTACACACCCTTGCCAGACGAATAAAAACTATATGTACCCAATCTAGAGCAAAAACGCGTAAACAACCGCTACCAAACACAATTCCATCGTACGGATGGGGCAGATTCAGGTGCCGTACGAATGAGCCATTTCAAAGCGTATTTATTGCTTTTTTTTATGTGAGCATAGTAGCGAAACGTTACCACAATTCGATTGAAATAGCTTAAAAACAGCGGCAAAATAAAAGCAGATGGCGAAGGCAGATTTAGCATTAAACCACCGTTGATAGCTGGTTAATCATCTGCTGCGCCACTCACAGATTACCTCAGTTGAATGGAGGATGCGGCTCATACACTGTAGAACAATCGTTCAACAATCAATCAGCACTATTTCCCAGGCATATATGTATATTTAGATATGTATAAATACAGACATAACTTGGCTCCTAAAACGATAAGCCAAGCAGCGACAATGTTGGTCAGAAGACGTACAACTTGCAGCTATTTATCGATTTACCGATATATATATATATATATATATATATATATATCGGGCAAGGTTCTTGTCTGGTACGCTAGAGCCACAGACTCATTAGCACCTTCTATGATCGGCGATAGCGCAGTCTCGGCAAGCCACGCGGGTAATCTAGGCCAAGCCGAGGAACCTTGCGAAAAACGCGTCAATAGGTTGCCCACATGATTTTCAACCGCTAGCGTTCGAGACCCTGGGCGGCCCATGAAGAGTCGCTCGCAAACTCCTCCACAAAGTCGGACGCAACCGGAGACAGGGGGCTTTCTTGAGGCAGCATCTCAATTTCGACGTTCAACGCGGGAACGCGGCGCCCATGCGGGGCACGGTTCAAACCCAATCTATACAACCAAGAATAATATTCTCGGTGCACACGCTCTTAGGAAAGAATTACCGCTCCATTTTCATTCTTAATGATATATATATATATATATATATATATATATATATATATATATATATATATAAAACACAGTGTCTATCACCCGACTCCAATTGTATCGCTCCCCATTTATCTGCCTCCAGCTCCCTTCAAGAGTTCTTCGAAACGTCTACTTCGCCTCCATCTCTGTGTCTAGGTCTGACGTTTGTTATTTTTAGATTTAATCGGATTCGATTGAAAAGGCGATTGAATAATGCAATGCGAAATAAGAATTTTATGACAACGAACCTTATTGCTAAGCATTTGCTGTTGTCGCGCCATATTAATATCGGGCCCGTTGTTGTCGTCGTCGCCGGGACGTCTGGGTCAACAACAAGAACAATAATGACGACGACAACAACAACAACAACAACGACAACAACAACAAATAGCCTAAACGCCAGCAAAAGCAAACTCGTATACGAAGGTTGACAGGGTGAATACAGGAGGAAAAAGGAGAGCGGCTGAGAATGACTGACAGTAAACGAACGAACGACATTTAAGGATTTTGTCTTCTAGGGATCATATATAAATATATATATATATATATATATATATATATATATATATACAAATCAACGATCTAACATAAACGGCTAATCGGATGAACGCAAACTAGCTACCCCAAAAAAAGAAAGATTGGCGGCAAAGAACAACGACAAAATGCGGCCACCAAAAAAAGCACCGAATCGAACGCAACGCAGCCATCGGCCATGAGCCTTGAACAACGAATGCTTCTTTGCCTGGAGCGCCTGCGCTGCTTCGACGATCTGGTCTCAGCCTGCGCGACTGAGTCGACGCAGGCTGGCGAAAACTTTGTCAGGTAGCGTCGTCGGACTTTGCGTCCCATTTGACTGATGCGTCTACCATTGCCTCTGGTGCGACTGCTGGCGTTGTTGTTGTTGTTGCTGTTGCTGCTGTTGTTGCTGAAATCTGTTTCTACTACGGCGGTTCCGTCTGCAGCAAACGCCCCCAACCGACAAGACCTGACTAACCGCAATGCCGTCGAAACCGCCGGAATTGCCAAAAACGGCGACGAATTCACGCCGCCAACCTGATGAGCATCGTTGTCATTGTCAGCATTGTTGTTTGTTGTCATTGTTCATCACACCGAAGTCGGGTCATCAACGTCAACAACAACAACAACAACGTCATCACCATGAGCTAGATATGCTGTGCTGTGGCGAGCCGTTTACAGTAAGGCTGGGGCCAGCTTGAATGTTCGATGTCATCAGAATCAGAATTAAAAACCACAACAACAACAACAACAGCGGTAACAGTAACAACACCGGCGACAAGACAACATCACGTCCAGAACAACACAGCCAGACATTGAAGGCTAACACAGCAGCTGGACAACTTAGCAGCGGATTCGATGCAAGCGAACCGACGTACAGAAACGTGCGGAAAAATGTGGCAGGCAGAAGTGAATTTAACATGTTTTAAAGACAGCAGTAGAAGCAGCAACAGCACCCAGAACATACACCGCATATATATATATATATATATATATACGGTGTATGTGCATGCACACAAACATATATATATATGTAAAATGGAAATTGAACTTATCGTGTGGACACTTTATCACTGTGGGAGATCAAAGCGTTCTTGCATACATACACCGATCTATTCAACTAGTGAAGTGTGTCCCTCGGACTACTTGGTCCGTTTTTCACATCTAACCAAGCGAGCCCATCCGCGTATATAAGCTTCTAGCGCACAGTACGTTGTCAACGGGGGGCTGACATCATGGAAGTCACCGACGCAGTCCATGTCCAGGCTCATAGACACCGAGCGACATGAGACGAGTCGAAAACCACGGAACCACGACGGTTCAGGCGTGCTCACGTACGGAACGCTAATACTGGGGAGAAAGAGTATGATTTGCTTCCTCGTATAAGACTCGATTCTGTCTACGTATGTGATCTACTAGCGGCGGCGACCGGCTGCTTGATCGCGCGTTCTACGAGGAGAAGGACGAGCTCGAAAGACGCAGCTGACGCTGACGCCATTGGTGGGTGACGCTGTCGCTTCCCGTCTTCACGTCAAAACGAGTTTACGAAATGTTTCGAATCGAGACTCGTTTCCAGCGGCTGGCAGCACTATAACAGCAGGGTCTCTCACATCCGTCGTCGTCGTCGTTGTTGTTGTTGTTGTTGTTGTTGCTGTTGCTGCTGTTGTTGTTGTTGTCGCTGTTGTTGTTGTTGCTGTTGTCCCTGTGATTGTTTTCGTCTTCCTTCAGCGAGCAGCAAAAAGAATCAAGAGGTGGGGTGACACGTCCTCGGTTCATTTGTTTATTCATTCGCACGGGGATTATCCCGACCGCCGAATTAAGCTTTCTTTAATTTCGTCCTACTATCGTTAGGGCTATTATTGTTATTATTCTTCGGTTGGTGGCCGTTTGCAATCCGCTATGCGGCGCCAATTCGAACATTCGAGCATTCTGATGAAAAATCTTACGACGATTGTTACTATCGTTGTTGCTGTTGCTGTCATCGCGACGTTCTTATTTCCCGTTGTAACTGCCTTGATTTATTCAGACCATCACCGCATCGTTGCTGTGACCATAATGTCGTTGCTTTCCTGCTTGTTTTTGTTGATGTTGCTCCTCTGGTCGATGGAAGTTTTATTTTATCAATCAGATAACAGAATTTTGCCATTATTATTGGTGTTGTTGTTTGTTGTTGTTGTTGTCGTTGTTGCTATTGCTGCAGTTATTGTTTTTGTCGTTATTGTTGTTGTTGTTGTCACAGCTACTATTAAAATCGTTATTGTTGCTGGAGTAGAAATTGTCACGATCATCATGTGCGTCATCTCCGGACTACTCATAGCTTCGGTTGTTAAGGTCAACACCTCTCAATCGCGGTAACCCTTGCTTTCTGATTGTTATTTGTTGTTGTTGTGGTTGTTGTCGCCGTGATTGTTGTTTTACTGTCGAAGACATTAGCACCACCATGAGTCGAGTGTTTATCGATATTGTTGAGGTCGTCGACCTTGCTGCTACATTTGTTGTTGCTTGACGGTGTCCCAAAGTGTATCGATGCCGTGTTATTGCTATTGTTGTTGTTGTTGATATAGATATCGCTGTTGCTGTTGTTGTTGTTGCTGCTGTTGTTGTTCCTGGCAGCTCGTGTTGCCGTTGCTGTCCTTGTCCTCAATTTAGTTCGCTGTTCGTTGCTGTTACTCCTCTGTGCTGTTGTTGCTATTTACGACCGAATGCTTTATTATTGTTACTATCTTATGTTATTATGCGGGAAATACAGAGAGAGCGAGAGATAGATATATATATAGAGAGAGAGGGGGGAGAGAAAGATAGAGCTTAGCAGTCGTCAACAACTAAGCATGCTCGTGTCTGCAGAATCACGAATGTCTTTCTCATCCCCCGATAGCCGAGCAGCCGAACGGACAACGGCCCGTCAGGAGACGAGCCTATTTAGGCGTAGGCTACAGGGCCTCACAAACTAAACGGAGACTAATCCTGTTAGGCGTCAGTTAGGTCAGACAGACAGACAGATGGACAGCCAACAAACACACAACCCAGCTGAGCTGAAGCCATGAGACGATAAACAATGACATATGTATATCATTATGACCGCTAACGGGTGTAGCACAGGCCGGCCTGCCCACAGTGGGCAGGCGGGTACAGCAGTTCCAGTGCCTCCTGATTCGATACAGAATACATATGCTCACGTCAGATGGCGTGCACTGCATACGAACGCAGCTATTAGTGAAGCAAGCTAGGCGAGTTTGCAATCGGACGGGTTAACAACGATGTTCATGGCTGGGGGCTCGTCGTCATCTAGGTCTACCTTACGGGACGTCGTGCGCCGGGTTAGAGCGTTTACGCCTACCAACGACTCATTGGTTATAGTAGTAGTAGTTGGTAGTCGTGGTAACTACTTATTAAGTAGAGACCTCCTAGGGAAAATAGAAAGCCAGCTGGAAATCAAGTGATCTACTAAGTAACCGCACCACACGAGCAAAAATATTCAGATAGTGCAACTACGGGTGCCTGTGTGCATCCGAATCACGTTATATATATATATATATATATATATATATATATATATGTGTGTATATATATATATATATATACACATCAAATCATTATTTGTGTACGTTATGATTCCTTCGAGAGTTCCTTAAACAGCTGAATTATCAGTATCCGCATCTAAATGACTTAGTATAAATGTGGCTAGGTAGAATGGATTTGCAATTAAAGAAACACGCAGCCCCGAAAACAGTGGGTCGCATACCAGGTACAGTATGAACATAGCACTAACGTTCACATAAGAAACAACGATACTTAGTGCATACATCATAGCAATAATCTTAACAATGATTGAAAACAGCAGCAACAACAACACAAACGATGATGACAACAGCAACAACAATACGCACTATTAGGCTTATCTGTGTCATCAGTTTCGTTTATGGTTCAGGGGTATTCTCTGGTTTTGAATGATCGGAGTCGATCGGCAACCAAAAGATAATGCAGTGATCCGTCACTGGAGAAAGATAATCTATCTGTTTCTTTACAAGTGAATGGAGGCGCCGGAGACGGCCAGGATAGCAGCAAAAACACAATAACAATTTCTTCCGCCCTACCGCAGAACGCTAGCTATTCTAATCCTACAACACCAACAGCTAGTAATCGATAATATCATACGCTGAATGATCTTCTATGTTATCAATTGCACGATTCTTGATGTGATCTTCACCTTTACCATTATTATTATTGTTAGTTGCATCTTACTAAATTTCATATTTGTAAGTTATGAAATTACCCACCAATAACGTGTGCACAACAACAGATGCTCAGCAGACGCTTACTACATGGCAATCGCTATGAATGCAGCGCTACACACAACACTTTGCAACATCATCAGCCTCAAAACGAACTCTTCTGCCGGTTTCCGGTCATACTTTACATAAATATACCGTGCCACTTCCTTGGGTTATTATTATTATTATTGGCATAATCAGCACCAACAACAACCTCATCCTCGAACGTCTGGCCAAAAAGAGTAGCCATAGGAAACATCACGCCCAAATCTCTACGTAGCTACATACTCACACGTATCTGTGTGTATTGTCGATATCACATAGGAAAGAGTAAATGAATAGCAACGAGTTAGTAAGGTCTATGTTTGACTGAGTTGTTGGAACTATACGGCCGCCGCAGATTGCCATCAGAAAATGCGGCTAGAAAATAGCAGGAATAACCGAACGATAATGATAAAAGTTTTGCACATATATATATATATATATATATATATATATATATATGCTCGAACCCTGTAACAATACCACCTCCATCTATAAGATGATGTCGAATTGATAGCGTGACAACCATCATACACAGCTGGACTAATCATTTGACGCTGTATTCCTACAAGAGATACGTCGTTTCTAGAGGAGGTAACTAAAAATGCGCATGGTAGTACGCACACGCGCGCGGAAACCGACCGCAGAAAGCTCGCAAGCTAGAGCAAGTTTAGCCCCATTCGTGTTGGTTGTCAACCCACGACTAACCAACCAGTCGTGTCTGTCGTTACGTACAAACCTGTGTCGCTCTCCGACTGAGAACTGTTTGCGCAATGTATCAAGCAGTACAGATAAGACACGCATCGCTCTGCGACCAAAAGCCAGTTTCGCCGTGAACGCGCATACAGGGTTTCAAACCGCATCGTGTACTAGACTAAACTTTTTCGGGCTGGCTGACTGACCGACTGACTCTCAGCCAACATTTACTTTTCGTCCACAAAATTGTCCACTCTCGCAATGAAGCAAATCTACTCGTGGCTGGCATCTTGTACCCCCGATAGCCAGATAAAGGTAGGCGAACGATCTGTTTAGCGTGTTTATGGTTATTTTTGCCGTGAGTATGCTGCTGAATGTGTTCGCCATCTTCCTCTGCGTAGCTGTTCGGGAAGCTCTCCCTCTCTCTTTCGCCCACCTTCTGGCAGACGTAGGTCGTATTAGTTCGATCTCTGATATCCACCACCCCAGTACGTCATATTAGTGAAACTACACTAAACATTTTCTCTAGTTCCTCACCGATCCTCACTATTTCTTGCGGCACAATGCGGTTCAATGTCTAGCTGTTGGCTTCAAAACGCGTTTTTCCTATGACCACCACCACCAACATCATCATCATGTTAAGTGTGTTACGACATTATAGTCGTATAGTTCGTAAGATGATGCTGAAAGCCCGTGTACGCAGCACTGAAACCTCTTTATACTATACATGTAACCAAACATATATATATATATATATATATATGTAGATGGAAAAAGCGACAACAGTGATAGGTTCAACTGCACCAAGTGTTGACAGAGCGGCGAATAAGTATATACGGCTGTTGCATTTACGGCGATGCTGGTGGGTGTGCCACAACAGTTTGCTGTTTCCTTTTCCCCCCCCCCCCCCGCCGGAACTCAACAAAGCCGGTGAGTGGTTCGTTTCGAACCCCCGCGGATGCCGTAGACCAATATTGACCGAGCCATCATCAATGAGCCGTAGTCCTCGACCCTCGGCCATGTTCGACGAAGCCGCCACCACCACCACTGCCGTCATGTTCAACAGCTGCTGCCTCGCACCTCGCTAATCAACATTATTATGATCATAGCATCGCAGTCAGCCAGCGGCCGCCGCCATCACTGTCATTATGGTAGTGATCATCAGTATCCTCTTCTTTTCACTTTATCCCTCTCTCTTTGATGTTGTCCTCGCGCCTTGGTCTAGCTCGTCGTCATCGTCGTCGTCACCCACAATGCATTTGTGAATGAACTTTTTCGATTGCTTTGCCTGCTTCTCGAACAAACTCCACAGATCCACAGCAGCGGCAGAAACGGCTACCAACGATCAGACAACCAACCGTCCGTAGTAGACCGCCTTGACCATTTGTACTACCGGCGCGACCATCGTTTCTTATTTTCATTAGCACTATTGTTGTTCTTGTTGTCGGTGGCCGCACCACACCCATACATCATAGTTCATAGCTTAACCAGCTGGCTGGCTGGGTAGCTGGCTGGCCAGCCGATCTATCTAACTTTAACAAGGACGAGGACCATTACAATATAATACGTCTCGAACGAAGCGAAAGCAGTCGCTAGGGTTCTCTCTATTGCACTTTTCTTCGTTTGTTCCCCGTTGATTTGGATAGCTGTGTCTTTTCTATCTCTCTCTCTCTCTCTCTCTCTCTCTCTCTCTCTCTATGACTCTATTTCAATCCCACTTGCTATACGTTTTGCTTCTCTCTCTCTCACTATATTTGTGTGTGTGTGTGTGTCTGTCTCTCCTTATTGATCCCTCTTGGAACCTCTTTTCTCTATTGATTCTTGCCCCTTGCCCACCTACTCTCCCTACGATTATATATCCCTAGATCCATGTGTGTGTCGAACCCGGTGGCGTGGTGGCTTAAGTCTGCGCCTCGGACCAACCGAAGGAGACACATAGGTGCGCGGGTTCGAGCCCCACCGTCGCACATTTGTATTTGTGGTGGGTTTGTCTATGAAGCAATGTGAAAACAGTTCCGTGGACGTTAAATTTTGGCTGAGGGTCAGCCCGAAAACTTTACTTTAGATCCATGTATGTATGTTCCCTGTCGTCTTCGCTGGCTTTCTTTCGGCGTTCAGTAGCTATGCCTTTCTTCCCCCCTCCGGCCCGAGCCCGTGGTATTAATTCCGCTCTATTCTGTATAGTAGGCATGCGTGACACACGAACAAACAAACAACTACATTATCCACGCAGGCAGGCATGCATAGCGCACCCAGTGTTGTCTGAATGAGCGATTCTGCCATGACTCGCTCACACGTCGGGCGGCAAGCTGCTACGTCAAGACGTGGACGTGGATCAACATGCTTTCCACGTTGCATTGTTTGCAGTACATTGATAGCAGCAGGACAAGTGCGGCAGCACTGTACAGTTATGACAATGAACAACGGCGACTGATGTCTGTACAGCTCCGCGCGTAATTTGGAGCAATTTTCATATGTATGTTTATATATGTGGCGGCATTTTTTTTATATATGGCTAGTCATCGGTTGTCATCTAACGGGGTGTCGCCGGTTCGATCCCTGTTGTTGATCGAATGTCGTCTTTGAGCGATGCTCATAGAGGATTGATGGGATGGTTTAACAGCGGCCACAGGGACTGTTGGTGGTAACTATATATATATATATATATATATATATATATATAATGTTTTCCTGTTGGCCCGCAATCGCCGAGTAAAACGATGGTTGTAAATGTGGTAACAGCAAGTGCGCTTGATCTTCGTACACAAATACATTTATATATATATATATATATATATATATATAGATTTTTTTATATCTCATATGTCTACATATATACGACGTCTATACACACACGTACACAAATGTACATATGTGCGGCCTGCATTTACAAGTAATAGCTCTAGTCTGATAAGCAGTTAATGCCAGTTTAGCCGACCTACATGAGCAGGCATAATTGCGCGCATTTGTAGACACACTGGCGTCGCGACACCTTGTGCCATAACACACGCGATTTGCCAACCAACAGCGTTCAGTTTTGCTCCCTGGGTTTGAATTCTCGTCGTCACATTAGCCTCATTGCCGCCGCAGCAATTAACTCTTGATGATTCGTATCCGTCTGCTCCCTATATTTATCTTTGTTCTTTCTAACCCTTTCTTTCAATTCGCAGCTCCGTCCTGCTACCTTGCACGTACGACGACGGGTAGAGTCAGTAACTACTACGCGAGACAGTAAACGGCAAGTGTTCGGCGAACACGCAACGCAGCGGGTCTGATACACAGCGTACGTCGCCAATATTAATGAGTTACGTAGCAGTGCCGCCGCTAACCGAGAGAGTTGTTCGGTTAATCGTTGTTAATTGGCTCAATTACTGCCCTGTCGATCGGCCTGTCGGCCCAAAGAGCGGCACAGCGCTCGGTAAGTAACGCGTTTACTAATTGTAACGTAGTCCTAGTAATAGTCGTAGCAATAAATAACAGGGTTCCTTGTTTTTTTTTAAATCACGCTGAATATTTCACGTTAGAATCGTGTATAGATTTTATTAATCTATCCACATTATATATATATATATATATGTGTATATATATATATACAAAGATTGCGTCTAGTAGACAATACGTTTTATATGTATATATATATATATATACATAAACATATATATATATATATATGCCGCTCGCAGATTGGCGGGGTCAATCACTGGAGTCAACGGTGGCTGCTCTTCCCGGTTGCCAGGGCGGTGCTGGTCTGACAGCGACAAGGCGAGGCGGTACGCTAACACGCGAGAATGCCGGCCGCGGCTGTTGCTGTAGCTTGCCTGGGGGGGGGGGGGGGGCAAGCAGGCCCAATTGAAGACTTCTTTGGGGCTTGACGGTGGGTCCTGGCCGGCGGCGCACCCCTGTGCACATTTTGCCCTTCGCCCAATAGGCCCGATGCCGCCTGACAATGGCGGTGACGATCGCGGCCTTTCCCAAGTTTCCGCTGCTATTTAAAAGTAGCTGTTGGAGCAAAAAAGCGTAATGCCGTGTACAGCTCTACCTGCTACTATCATGACTATAGTCACTAATTAATTGCCGCTATTGTTGTTGTTGTTATTGCTGCTGATGTAGCCGTTGTTGTTGCTGCTGTCGTTATTGCTGCTGCTGTGGTCGTTGTGATCGTCGTTGTTGTTGTTGTCGCTGTTACTACTAATCATAAACCTATTAGCTGCGAAGCTGATGTATGTTGTCTTCCCTCTTGTTTGTCCTTCCTGTCTCATCATATGGTTGTCCATCTTATTAATGTACAATTATGCTATTAATTATTAATAAAGCCCTTGCCTCTCTTTGCCTTCTTCTTTGTCTTCCTTACCATCGATAACTACTTTTCCGGTGCGATACAACTGTTCCTGCTGCTGCTGCTACTGCCTGTATGCGTACGATGAAACATATTCAATGCATTTTTGTAAACGTAGCTAACGCGTGTATCCGGATTTGCTCGCACGCTACAGTTGCGGAATATTCGCATGATATTTGTCTATCTACTATTTATCTATCTAAGACGTTGACAAACTGCACATACAATGCACTGGGACACTGCACATATCCCGATAAGAATCATTCGCGCCATCACGACAACGGTGACGGCATAGTACATACCCACACGAATTTAGGCGCACAGCCGAAGTACCGAACTACCGCGACTTAGACAGATTTGCGCCACTTTATTGGTAGCGTTCTTCCTGGGTTGGTTTCGAGTCGGGCATGCCGTGCCTAAGCGTATGCCTAAACCTCGAAGCGACTCGGTTCAGCTCATACACAACGAAATATGTGCACAATTAATACTCTCGTCTTGTATCGCCAGGATTTAAAGCGAGAGACCGATATTTGCTCCATCTATTTCTGTGAATATTATTTATTTATTAACACCCGGGCTGGGTATGTGTGAACATATGTTCTGTGAATATATGTTCGACAAACAGAGATGACCCAAGTTTCATGAACTATATCATCATCAGTAGTAGTAGTATCTTAGAACCATACTAGATACGCTTTAGAAACTCTGGCCGGGAAAGAAAGCCGGCGTAAAAACTTTACAAAGATAACGCACAAGTATTGTTCGTTAGACTAGCTATAGTACAATAGCTCTGTGACTGCCGTGTTGGTGAACTTCGACAGGCTAACAGCTTAGTGTACCCGTACCTTGGTATCTAGATATTACTAGCCGCTTTGGCCAGTCCGATCAGATGTGCGACATAGCTTCGCACTTCCGGACGCGGAGGTCTTCAAAGAAAATTCACTGGCCAACTGAAGCCAACTTCGAACTGGCTGAAGTCGCCAACTCTCCAACCCTCGATGAGACGGGAGCGATGACCAGTGACGAATGGAACGGGGTGACGTGAAACGACTCGCCATATCGCTGTAACGTACGCAACGGATTTCACAATGCCTGTCGTACGCAATAAAGCGGCAAATCACGAAGCCAATGTGGAAATCGACGTTTGGCGTATACGATGTAACGGATAGCGTAATGCAACGATACCATACGGAAGAATACACGAAAGCCGCCGGCCCGTGAGCACTATCAGTCAGGGGTCAGTCAGTGAAGGATTGCCAGTTCAATGTATCATACTTTATTTTTCGCAAAAATGTACTCGGCTCGTATGCCTACGTTGCCTATGTTGAATGGTGATTATCGTGGTGATGCGTCGATGATATAGAGTACACATACGTCTACGAGTAACACGAATGTGACATAAATAATAAGATAATCTTATCTATCAGCTTGACCTGAGTCATGACATCACGTTTACCAGCCTAAAGCAAACAGCGTGACTGGTAACGACAAGCGACCACATGCTTCACAAGTTGGGTCAGCAAATAAATTAGCATTCATCTACATTCGACAAGTAAGGATGTGCTTGCATTGTTCTCTCTATCTCTCTCTCTCTTAAGCTTATAAGTATATATATAAGCAACTTACTAGGAAACGGCTTAAAGGTAACGAGAGGTAAGAGCCTTCAAGAGCTTGTGAACATGGGGAATATGGAAGTTGCTGTATATATATATATATATATATATATATGCGTGGAGCAAAAGAAATAGAGGCGTAACGTCGATCGGTAGCTACTGATGGTTTTGCATCTACGTT
Source organism: Dermanyssus gallinae (assembly GCA_003439945.1). Lineage (NCBI taxonomy): Eukaryota > Metazoa > Arthropoda > Arachnida > Mesostigmata > Dermanyssidae > Dermanyssus > Dermanyssus gallinae. The sequence goes on from QVRM01002350.1 coordinate 19,276, forward strand.
TTTTGATTTGATTAAGGGTGTGCGTGTGTATACAATGTCGTAATGTAGCGCGCTATGTCGCAATTGTTGTAGTTGTTCCTGCTGCTGTTGTTGTTGTTGTTGTTGTGATGATTGCTATTGCTGTTGTTGTTGCTGCAGCTGCCGCCCTAGTCTTCCACTTCAAGACTTCGGAGCAAGCCAACGATGTTGTTGTCAGCGATGTCACAACAGTCCAACTTACTGATGAGATCATCAGCGGCGGCCGCGGCAACGCCAAAAGCGCCTGCTGCTGTTGCTGTTGCTGTTGTCGTCGTTGTTGTTGTCGTCGTCGTCGTTGTTGTCGTCGTCGTCGTTGTTGTTGTTGTTGTTGTTGTTGTTGTTGTTGTTGTTGGCAGCAGCAAAGCGAAAAGAAGTGATCAGTCGGCGACATTTCAGCCCGTCAGTCGCCGTAAGGCTGGGCGTACTAATTAACTCTTCGTTATGAATGAAGCTCTGCTTGTGGTGTCGTTTAGGTGCAGACGAGAGCTGCTCCGCCGGCAGAGGTGATGTCGTCATTGTTGTTGCTGTGTTGTTGTTGTTGTTGTTGCTGTTGTTGTGTTGTTGTTGTTGCTGTGTTGTTGTTGTGTTGTTTTTGGTCTATGCCAAGATATGCCAATATACTGGCGTTGTTGTGGCTGCTATTGTCGTCGTCGTCGCTTGTTGCGTCCTCGTCGCCCCGACGCGTGTTGGGTCACTGGTGATGAATAATCGAATTCGTTCACGAACGACAAATGGGAACAAATTGAACAGCTAACGATGACAGGTTACGCTGCTGCTGCTGCCGGCTATTGCTGTTGCTGCTGGTAATCGTGACCAGCCAATGAGCGTTGTCCGGACCACCGGATGACGCAGTCACACACGCTATCGCGTCACTGCAAGACGCGGGAGGTGTGCTGCAAAAGTGGTCACCGTCGAACGGAAACCAGAGAGAGCGCGACCAAGCGGGGTATCGATAAATATACATATATTTATATATATATATATATATATATATTTTTTTTATATGTATATATATATATATATATATATATACATATATATATATATATATATATATATATATATATATATATATATATATATATATATATATATATATATATATATATATATATACGGAGAAAGAAAGAGCGTGCGAGACTGATGGAGAGATTGAACCATCCGTTATAGAACAACGAATGGCTGCAATAACCGCTGCATCGTCATTCAGCCAAATTGTTGTTGTTATTGTTGCTGTTGTTGTTGTTGCTGCTGTTGTTCCTGCTCGAGCTGCTGCTGCTGTTGCTGTCAATCACCATCCTTGCTGGCAAACACTGCATAGATGTAGCGGCACGTAACCACAAATTTAACCCTATAACACAGCTAATAACAAAGCAATAATAGTAATAACAATAATAATAATAATATAATGCTGCTAATAAAGGTATTTGACTACGGCGTTTATGTGATCAAGCTTGGTCCATTCGTTTGACGCAAAAATGCCACTACGAGCTGCGGCGGTCGCCCCCTTGACGTCCACCAAGTCGGTACAAGAACAAAAAAAGGTGCTGGTCGATATTAACTACAGACCCAACGATTACCCGGTCGGCCTCGAATACAACCGTCGGAATACAACGAAAGCTCCATCCCCCATTCCCGCCTTAACTGCTCATTGGCTTCACCTTCAACAAATCAGAGCTCCCCTACACACACATATATATAAATATATATATATATATATATATATATATATATATATATATATATATATAAATATATATGCTCTTCGATTATTGTTGTTTTTGGCAGCTGTAATGATAGCGTACTCTTGATGCTGGTCATAGCGCTGTTACCGTCAATATGATTATTATTATTATTATTATTGTTGTCGTTGTAGTCGCTGTTCGTATTGTTGCTATTGTTCATAATTCTCATCATCGATGTTTGTAGTGTTATTGCTTTCTTAACGCTGTTGTTGTCACCACTGATTATGTTGTTGTCGTTGCTGTTCATATTACTAATGTTGTTGTCGCTGACTATGTTGTTGTTGTTGACACCAGCCTGCTGGCTGTGTGATTATGTGTACAACATATGGTTGCTAAATCGATCCTGCCAACACGTGGCGGTGCTTCGGCAACGACAGTAGCAGCTGCAGCAGCAACAACAACATCAACAACAACAACACAGAATCACCCTACAGACAGACAGAGCACCAGTATGTGGGTGGCTGAGCTCCCCCCCCCCCCCCCCGATCGACAACAAACTCACAGTCAAACACACTGTAGTCTCCCCTCCCACCCCTCCGACGAAGACGAAAGCGGGCGCATCTAGAGGGTATCCTAGAGGTCCTCGTAAAGGCCGCAAGGCTGCCAGCGGAGAAAGGTGCCAGGCCTGACACCGGGTCCTCGAGTAGACCACGAGTGAAACGGGAGGCGCTTACCACCCCCGCAGCTTCGCGCGTGCTCTAACGAGAGCGTAGCCACATAACACATAGGAAAACGCCGCGGAGGCTATATATCATGCTGCCGGATATGAGCAGATATCTTATATATATATATATATATATATATATATATATATATATATATATATATATATATATATATATATATATATATGTATATATATTAAGATCGTTGCTCCGTTATTAACAGCAATGACACTATCAATGTTGACGGGGGACAACGACTACAACGCCTGCGTACACATGACGCTGACGATAATGATGATGATTCTGAAACGAAGTCAGTCCATCCGTAAACTTGCCTGTCTATCTACTGCGCAAAGACACACCGATACAAACGACCCAGTGAACGAACGGTCATTTCTAGTGTGGGAAGAACTCGAGCAGTCATAGCTCCATATACATATATATATATATATATATATATATATATATATATATATGCACATATATATATATATACATGCATACATATATGTGTGTACGCGACACTGCTATTACGTGTGCTTCGCAAACGGACAAACCGGAACCCCCGCGCGTTTTTCTTTGACGACGAATCATTTCAATCGCCAACACTGTGATGCCGCCTGCTGCCAGTTTTGTAGCGGCAGAAAGAAGCGGTTGGTGATCGCGATGCAGCGGTTGGTGGCAGCGGGAGATCGACCAATGAACGACATCAGCGACATCAAGAACGCAACGCCAACAACAAGAACACGCGACGACGGAGCAGCGACAGAGCATAGATAGTTTGGTTTTGAGGAACTGTTTGCTTGTTGCTGAGTCTGTTTCCGTAGAATAGTGCACCCTGGCCGGAAAGCTCGTGATCGCGACGTTATGCCGCGGCGATGTTGGTGGCATTGTTATGCAAAGGAAATGACACAACAACAACGACAACAACAGCAACAACAACCGCCACAGCCACATCAGTGCTGCCAATGACGGCACGGCACCAGTAAATTACTAAAGACGGCGCAGAGGTCAGCAACGTCAATAACAACAACAACAGCAGCAGCAACAACAATAAAACGAACAACAAAAGTACACGATAAAACAACAATAGCAAGAAGAACAACATCATTATCAATAAGCGATTGCTGATGCAGCAGTAACAACAAACTGGCGATACGCCAGGAACCACAACACCAGCAGCAGCAGCAAAAGATAAGCAAAAGTCATTGAGACACTAAGGAGTAGAATAGTGGTGGGAGCATAAGGAACTAACAGGAATGACAATCACTGCATTGCAGTAATAAAAACACAAAGCGATACAAAAACGATGCGCTCACGAGCTTTGATCAATTTTGCTAATAATAATAGTAAGTAACGTCCATCTATATATATATATATATATATACGTCTACAAATAGGATGAATCTTACCATTTATGTTATTTAAATGTATCATAGTTTATTACAATAACTTTAACTCAAATCTGCAAATCCTGAGAAATGTTGCCTACAAGTTGGTCATATAGTCATATGTCGCGCCGGAATTGCCCCTCATATCTCGTGCAAGAGTCCCCGGCCATTTCCTCTACTCTGACTCGTCGATAATGTACCGATAAGTCGGTCGATACGTAAGTAAAGGTCGATATGCTCGACTGAAAAAAATTCGTTTATACTTTGAACCCTACTCAACCCATATCGTAGTCAACATCGATATGCTGTCCTGAACAAAAACAACGGATGATTTAATCCGTCTATTTTTCCGTCCGCGTTACATGGAGGCGCGTACTGGCGAGCTGGTAATCAAGTGTCAATGAGCAGAACAGTACACGAAGCAGATATTCACTGGCTTTTATGCGGCCGCGTAGACTAACGACTGGGAATGAAGAAATTCGATTCATACGATTCAATTCCTACGACGTGTCGTCCCTTAGGCCCGAAAACAACACATATCAGAACTACAGTGAACTACTATTCCGACCATTGTTACTCTGGCTGTTAGTAGCACTATGTTGGCACCACAGCTCGCTCGCCTGATTATTAACCACCTTTCTAACTACTCGATCGTTTTTCGCTGTTCACTGGGAAAGCGAAACATCTCGGAGGCGATAGATGTTTGCCGATCCGTGAGAACGAGCTGTTTACGCGTTCTCGCGTTTCAACTTTTCTTAACGGAGACCGCCTCATATATATATATATATATATATATATATATATATGAGGAGGTCTCCGCTAAGAATATATATATATATATATATATATATATCCGTACATACATTAAGACAAAGAATGGGCGTATTGAGGTGACGAACGCAGAGGACGGGGGGATGTGGGGGATACACTCGAAAGCGACAGCTACGAGATCGGTCGATCTCGTAGTCGAAGTTTTTGTTCTTGCTAACGGTCTCTGCTGCGCGATAGAGCGCGCAGAACACAACAACAACAACAACAAATATGTTGTGAGTTGGTAGATTATCTCACGTTCCACTCAAAAGAGGCGCTCATCGACAAAAGCAACAACAGCAACGTTATTGGTTTTTGTGCCCGCTGAATAGTACTACTGCCCGTCATTGGCAACTCTGAAACATGTATTATTTTTGTTACAGCTATGATTATTTTTTCATGTACGTATGTATTACTGTCGTTGTTGTTACTAATTGCATTATTATAATTAAGTTTTTTTGTCGTTAGTATTGTTATGCATTTTTATGTATGTGTGCACGACAATTTGCTAAAGCACAGTTTGTTCTAGTATTGTTCTTCCAATTGTCTTTTACAGTGGTGGATGGTGGATTCCATATTTATGAACACTGAATGCTAGCTTAGAAGTGTGACACTTCATTGACTCAACTGGACGTTACGAGTGAACGCATAAAGTTGTTCACCGTACATCGGTCACTATAATAAAAAAAAAGCTCGCCAATGTGGCAGACAAAATGTTGTGCCGCCTTAGACATTCACTATTTACTTCTCGAGTAAATGCCTGCAACTAGTGTGTGACTCGAATTCGTGCACAGTAAAATATAATAATAATAATAATGCCACCAAATATACGCATATTCTACATTTAAATTCTATTGCGATGCCAACTTACACAACAAAATGAATATAGCAGTACGTATATAGATATACAGTTCGTCTGGCATTATATGTATGAACAGACAGTTTGCCTTACAGAGCCGGCCATCGTCGTGATTTGAAACAGTATCGCTCGCCTAGAAGCACTCTAAACAAATGCACTATATTAGTTTTAACACAGCAACTGGTTTAACAAGAACATGCCGCAGAATTTGCCTTCCTATCTGCATTTAGATATGGGCACCTTAATGACCTGCGAAAGAGGGCCTAAAATACTGTTTTAAAGCTGCGTACCAATAATGTTCTCAATGCGTTGCAACACAACTAAGCTGTGTGACAAGTAATTATATACGTCTTACTCACCGCAGGAACCCTATTTTGCACTAGATATTAATAAAGAATACATTTGAAACGTGCAATATTGTATTGCAACACTGTGTCACAACTATCAATAATAACGTACTATGAGAACGTATTCGAACTCTACTGTAGCACTATATACATGTATATATATATATATATATATATATATGCAGCCAGAGCGCCAAAGGGAGTAAGGCGTCCCAATGACCGTCGGATCAGTTTGCGTGCTGGGTGGTTGAATTATGTTCGTATTACTAGTAGTGGTAGTAGTTGTTGTTGTAATAGTATGAAGCCAACTAGAAGATATCGTCGTTGTGAGGGGAGTCGGGCCTCACTGCATGCATGCATTCAAATGATTCGCGGCAAACTACACGTAACGACATGACGGCAGCGGCGATAGTACCGAAAACACATAGACGAAGAAGTAGAAGAAGACAGTGATCATCGATAGGAGGACAGTGATGACACTAACAACAACAACAGCGACCACAACCTTGACCACAACAACAACAACAGCAACAACGACAACAACGACAGCAATGAACGAGAACAATAGAGGCAGCAGCGACAACAATAGCAACAGCGAGAAGGGACGCAAAGGTTATTAGCCTAGATATTGAGCCGCCTGCCACTGCGCTGGCCGGAGCAAATGTCACGGCCATCGTCGATTTGGTTCGAATCCACTGGCACCATCACTGAAAGCCGACCCTGGATGTAGGCGACCATCCATTGATGGATGGATGGATAGATGCATGATTGATTCAATCATGCATTGATTGCGTGTCTTTCCAGCACGCCTCTTCGGGGAAGCCCAGTTAGCCGACTACTGACGACTGAGTGGATCCTCAGTCCCTCACTGGCACAAGTCTCTCCCTCTCACAGTCTCTCTTTCGATAGGTATTTTCCTTTTCTCTCTCTCTCTCTCTCTCTCTGTTTGTTTATTTCTCTTTGTTGGCGGCTTTCTTCCGAAATTTCGGTTTGCCATGCTCTTTTGCGCTCCAGTATGCTGTCCCGGTGACCACCTTCACCGCATATCATACAGCATAACGACGCCGATCGCGCCGGCGACGGGTACCTTCTATTATCATCCGCATCATCATCATCACCAGCAGCAGCATCATTATGACCATGATTGTGATAACGATTATTATTACTATTATCATCATGATTTTTTGGCTACTACATCTACTACTAACTACTACTACTACTACTACCGCTTCTGTATCTTGGTTGGCTTCTGCAGTTTCTGCTATTGCTGGCCAAGCTGACCCGACGCGATTGTTGTTGTTGTTGTTGTTGTTTTTGATGATGGTGATGACGCTGTGCTATTCGAACGGGTACGACGTCGTGCGACGCTGTGCTATTATTATTATTAAACGCCGCATGAAGATTGTCTTGTATTACAAGGATTTCGTGGAAGTTGATTCGGAGGATTGTCTTTCGTTTTGTAGGTCTCCATGCTGTTGTTGCTGTCACTATTGTTGTTCTTGTTATGGTTGTTGCTGCTGCTGCTGTTGTTACTGCTGTTGGTGTTATTGTTGCGCTTCGTATTGTTGTTGTTGTTGTTCGTTTTGTCAGCTCTTTTGTTTCGTGAAGTCGCGTGTTCTTGAGCGCTTCTGGTGCCCGCCGAAACAACACCAAGATCCCTGGGCGCGTGGGGCTCTCAAAATGATTACGTTATGACATCTCTCAAAAAGACAGCTCGATAGCAAGAGCAACAACAACAACGACAACAGGAATAAGAACAACAAGAACAGCAACAACAACGACAACAACAACAACAACAACAACTGCAACAGCGGCAACAACAACGACGACAACAACAACAACAATGACAACAACGACGACAACAACAACGACAACAGCAAGAACAGCAACAACAGCAACAGCGGCAACAACAACGACGACAACAACAACGACAACAACGACGACAACAACAACAACGACAACAACAACAACGACGACAACGACAGCAATAACGACAACAACAACAACAATAGCAACAACAACAACAACTTTGACATGGCCACCGAGAAAGGAAGGGGCACCCTGACGAAAGCGGGAACCAATCGAAATCGATACGACGTTTGGAGCCGCCGGCGAATCGAAATTCGACTACAGCCGCAGGCAGTCAGCCAGCCAGCCAACCAGTCAGCATCACCATCAGCATCCGCGCAAACACCAACGCCCGTCCGCCAACACCATTCAGCCAACATTCGCTCGTCGTCGTCGTCGTTGTCCACAGTCACCGCCAACACAATCGACCTCGTTGACGACGACCGCTGTCACTCACCGTGATGACGGTCGCCCGCCCGCCCGCCGCGATGACGTCATCAAGCCCGTTTCCCGTACGGTGCGCAGCCTCACGGATCTCACGGCGGCGGCGGGCGATTTCAAAACGGGCCACGAGGGCATAGTTTGACCGCTACCACTGCTGCTGCTGCTGCTGCAGCCGCCGCCGCCGCAAGCCTTATTCGATGCCTTCGATGTCTTCTCATTTGTCTCATCCACCACTATGCAGACAAAGAGCGCCTCGAAAGCACTGTTATGTCTTGTTCTATATACAAATATATATATATATATATATATATATATATATACTATTATTGACCTTTATGTACTGAAGGAATAGTATCTTCGTATATCACCACAAACTGGTTCCCACGTGAGTGTTTCGTTTCGAAAACTTCCATGCGTGTCTCAATACAGCACATAAATCGTACGACTTGGAGTTTAGGCTCAATGGTCGGATGATTCAAAGCATGCCTGCATCCACTTATTTGAACGAAATGAATACATTTTTATTTAATTTCTTAGGTCATGTTTCAATATATATATATATATATATATATATATATATGTATATATATATATATATATATAGTTGAATTCTGATTGAGCAACAAGCAGGCATGGCTTCCGTCACTTCTCTCATACTAAAGTCAACAATACGAACGATTGTTCGTCTTCACCTAATTCAACGGACAGAAGACAGGTGACACAAATATCCAGTCGGAAGAGAAATGAAGAAAGCGCATTCCCAGAACTCGAAGCTACCCCCCCGACCCGTTCCTGTAGTCAGAAGACGCGCGCGGTGCCACAGATGCCACACACACAGCAACAGTCGCCGCAAGATCTCGGGCTACCCGATCCTCGTTGCGTCGACGCATTCAGCGATAAGCACAAAATTAAAGGCAAAACCAACCGCCCGACAGACAGACAGCCAGATAGACCCCCCCCAATCAACCCCCCCGATGACATTCGCTGAAGACAACGACACAATCTGTGCTGCAGTTAGTTAGCTGCGCACCCCCTGTGCTGCAGTTCGGTTAGGTGGATGTGCGGGAAATCAACACGACGCCGAGAACGAAAAGCAGGAAGAAGGAAAAGACGTGAGGTCTCGGAGCGCAGTTCTGCAACTGTGGAATCCCGCCAAGTGTGTCCCCGGATCGTTGCTGCAGCAACAGCAGCGGCAGCAGCAGCACCAGATGCTGCTGCTGTGCATTGATTCTTCGAATTATTCGATCGGCTATTGATGGCTCTGGCCGACCCCTAAACGTGCTATGTTCTTCGGTTTGAGCCGTCATCAGAAGAGAAACGTCGGCGGCATAACGTGTGCGTATCGCAATCATTAACGACTTCCCGCCGCCGGATATATATATATATATATATATATATATACGTATGTCTAATTTGGGTAGAAGAACCAACGTTCATAGAACCAAGATGGCATTCTTTCTTGGTTAGTGGCACAAATCATTAACGCCAAGACTACCACGTCCAGCAACAGAAGCGGCAAGAGCATGCTTACCAGCATCAACAACAACAACGACAGCAACAACAACAACAACAACAACAACAACAACGATGATAGTGGGCTAGAATAACAACATTAGCAGCAGCAAGTAGGAGCAGCAACAACAACAACAGCAATATCAATAAAAGCAAAGCAAAACTGTCCTATGTAGAGCTCATTGCGCATTTCTATTGCGCTGAGATGTGTTGTCTCTGTGTGCGTGCGTGCGCCCACCTCGGCATATGACAGACATCGCCAGCACACGTTATTCTACAGCGTATAATTGACAAAAAAACGAAACCATAACAGTAGACACGACAGTAACAACAACAACAAGACAACATTGCCTGTATGAAAATCTTAGCCACGAAATGCCGGTGTGAACGGTAGCCGATCACAACGCAGTAATTCCGCTGCAAGCGTAGTTGAACCCGGGTGGTTGGTTTCAACGTTGAATCATCACATCATAAATAACGATAACCACCCAAGCACACCAAGGACTATAGTAGTACCAGCAGCAGCAGCAGCAGCAACGACAAAAACAACAACGATAATAACGACGATAGCAACAGCAGCTAGTACAGCTCATCACTGACTTAAGTGATGTATAAGAATAATAATAGTACATCGCGAAAACGCCAAAATCGTCTGCGCTACAAGCTGTTAACAAGAACTCCGCCCAGCAATGGATCGAATGCGCCTCGCGTGTCCCATTTCAGCTGTGGCCGAAATCATCGACGACGACGACGACAACAACAGCAGCAACAACAACAACAATCGAGGTGTACACAACAACACAACAACAACAACAACAACAACAACAACAACAACAACAACAGAAGCCTGCAATCGCCTGTATGTGTCGTAGACCATCGCAGAGGTCAGACACGTACTTTTGCCGTGTGGTAGAAGTCAATGAAGGACTCGTTTGTACAACAACACTAATGTAAACAGCAATGCCCGGCCGATGTGGGCTGTCATATGCTTGATCAGACCCTCGCCGGCCATATAGGATGGCATCGCCATTCACATCAGTATCATCTTAAGTTTCATGATCATAATTTCTCCGATCATCATCATTATCATCATCGTCATCATCACCACCATATGAGCTCTCCATTCTATCCAGTCATCAATGGTGCTGCAGAAACTATATAATAGTTTCTTTATCGTCTTCGTCTGACGTCCACAGCGCCGCGGCGGCCCAGAACGACAGCAGCGACAACAGCAACAACAACAACGACAACAACGACAACGACAGCAACAATAGCAACAGCAACAACAACAATAGCAACAATAACAACAACAATAGCAACAATAACAACAATCATAGCAACGAGCAGGCACCACAAATCGGGCCAATTGACTGTTGTTCTGTACGTTTGTCTCTCTCTCTCTCTGTGGGTCTGCGTGCATCGACCACACAAACGGTGGGCTAAATGCTCTAACCCGGCGTTTATAAAGTACATGCTTCGAGAGAGAGAGAGAGATCTGCCGCAACGCCACAATTTGTGTCACTCACTTTCTCTCTATCTCTCTACTCTTATATATATATATATATATATATATATGTGCGTGCGTGTATATACTGCTAAGCAATTTGTCAGGCGAACAGAAGCCAAAAAGCTTTTCCCGTTGACAATGGGAACTTGTTCATAACACGGGAAACTGCGGCTGCTACAACAGCAATATAAACGACAACAATGAATGGAGCTTATTCATGTAGAACAGGTGGACAATAATAGTCCGAGAGAGAGAGAGATAGAGAGAATGGTGATGTATTTGCATCACGATTCCCCCCTAACTATCCCTCTCAATCAGTGTTTATATATATGTATATATATATATATATATATATATTTGCGTCTCTTGGAAAAAAATTGTATGTTCAAAGTGGAATATATACATATATATGCCAGAAGATCAACGAACAAGTGGTACCAACAACAGCAGCAACTACAACAACAATAACAATCAATAAACGACAGCTCAATGTTCATGATGTCAACTGCGGCTAGAAAGCAGGACAGCAGCGCTGCTGAACGCAAATGAAAAAGTACAGAATGAAAATGAGAATGGCCATCATTTCGTCGTCAATGGTGAACTAACTGGCATAAAGAACGAGCTGGCTATGAAGCATTCATCAATTTCCTCAAGTCACTCAATTACTCGAACTGAGTGATCTAACAAGGGTGACACTGATGATGAAAATCATAGCCGAAAAAACGAAGAAGAGGAACCTAGGTCTTCGTCATGGATACACGCCAGCCATAATTTGAAAGGCAATGAGGAGGTCTGCTTTCGCTGCACGAGAGCCCGCCATATATAGCATAATACAGGACAGGTTTCGTAGGCCTGTCCTGCAGGCTTGTCGTAGGGTATGCCGCCAAATAAATAGTACCTACGCTGGTGAGAGCGTACACACAATATGATTCCCCGCCACTACGCCATCCCTATCGGTGTTAAATAGAGGTTCTGTTGTATGTTGTCGCTTGCGCAAGGCGGTCGACAGCCCATATATATATATATATATATATATATATATATATATATATATATATAAATATATATATATATATATATATATATATATATATATATATATATATGCACATACATATATATATATATATATATATATATATATATGCACATAGATATATATTCCTACATATATTCACTTTGTCCAGATGGTCGACGCCAGGCTTTGAACTAGGGCTGATGTAGTTTGTCGCCACGTTCACTGGGGGACAATTGTTTGCTGCCCATTCTGAGTTAAATAAAATGTGTTTTACTATATATATATATATATATATATATATATATATATATATATATATATACACACAACAGTAGTGTATTTCTGTCTGAGTGGCGCAAATGACAGAATGTCACACTGACACAAACAGCATTCATCAACCAGTGCCACCAGATGATGATAGCGCTGATAGTGAGAAGGTCACCGAGACGACGTTTGTTCGAACAAACAACAGTTCTACGTCAACTAGTAACAATAGCAAGCAACAAAAATGAAGCCGAGGACAGGGGGGGGCGCGACTCACACCGACATCGACAACGACAACAGCATCGGAATATTGTCGATACTATAATAGATAAGTAGAGCGCCGTAAAAGTACAGCCGCCGAAAACAATAGAAAAGCCAAGAAGCAACCGAACCAAAAAAACAATACCACAGACATGAACTATGCAGAGAAGAGGGAAAAAGCGTGAGTGTCGAAGAGAGATTGAGAAAGAGAGAGAGACGAGTGCAATGGCTGGTTGCGGTCTAGGGTTACAGCAGAGGGAGAGAGAGAGAGAAAGAAAGAGAGAGACGAGTGCAATGGCTGTTTGCGGTCTAGGGTTACAGCAGAGAGAGAAAGAGAACTTACTAGTCGACCACGAATGATTGTGTCTGTGGCCGTATATACCACCGTTTATACATACAAGCGTACGTAAATCATTTCTAATCGATATTTTCGCTCCGTTTTACTGCAGCTCTTCGCCGTTGTGGTTTGCAGCGACAACCTTTTTTTGTCGCTTTGTGGTCGCGTATTCGCTGGTCCGCGAGCACTAAGCACTGCTCACTCACCACAACCACACTTAGCACTTGCATTGACATTAAGCACCACATCGACGACTCTTCCCGACCGTACTCGGGCAACGTACGACTACTACTACTACTACTGTAATGTGGCAACTCTGTAGGAAACATTATTGTACAGCACTGCGATATCGTCACTGTGTCATCGGCTAACGTTGGTATTTAGAGAAAGTATAAACACGCTGGCTACGAAGCATTCGTCTCCTCTTTTTTTGTTGGTGTTCAACGTGCTTACAACAGACCACAGATCCCGTAAAGCAGAATTTACTCTAAGCCATATATATATATATATATATATATATATATAGGGGAAGAGAAATATAGTACTTACTATATACACTTCTGGGTAAAGTAAAATAGATCTATAATGCTATAGTGCTGTGATCCAACAACCAGATATAAGCATACTCAGCCGAGAGGAGAAACTTTGGAAATACGTGATTGGCACTACTTGCAAGAACATGACAGACAGCAACCAGCAAGAAATAACGGACAAATTTACTTGCCTTGATACGGCTAAAGATATATATATATATAGATTATATATATATATATATATAAATGTATGTATATATATATATATATATATATATATTGTGTCAATCACATATTATATACTCCCTGCCTTGCATATATATATATATATATATATATATATATGAGAATGGACAGGGAAGGAAAAGGACGGGCAGATACACAAAACAAAGTAAATAGATGTCTTTATACTGGAATAGTCTAGACAAGCACATATGTAAAAGGAATCTACACAGGGCAAGCTAAAGGCGGTAGCAATTATTTATACACATAGAACATCACTCTCTTTCTCTCTTATACATAAGAGATGTATTCTGTCTGGTATATATATATATATATATATATATATATGCGCGGGCATAAAACACACAGTCGTAGAAATAGGCTGTCTATCAATATGGCCACCACTGTGACAGACTCCCGGCCGATTTAACTAACAGGTACTACCAGTATAGTAAAGACTAAGCGCAATAAAGATGACGCTAAAAATATGATATTAATAATCTTGCTAAAATAGATGACATAATACGAGTGATTGATATTCTAAAATTAATACGAGTGATAGAAATTCTCTCTCTACATACGTATATATATATATATATATATATATATATATATAGCATCTTCCCCATCGCCTTTATCACCTAGCAGTTATTTTCTGTCTGAACGGATTCGTCAATTAGGGATCGAGAAGAAGTTTCTGTGCATTTATTCATTAATTCACGCATTTATCCATTCAAGTGTGGCTGTGCCGCTGTGCAAAACGCCAGAGCAAAACGGCAGTGGCAACAGCAACAATAACAGTAGAATACCAGTAGTAACAACAACAACAATATCAACAACAACAACAACAACAATCATGACAACCACAAGGGCATCAAGAAGAACAGCAGCAATGACGTGTGTCTGACAGCTTGGGGGGCCGCACTCTCGCAGTGCAGAACCGGCCTTGTTGATCGCGGTCACAGAATGACACAGACGGTCACGGCTTTTGAATAGGGAGCAGAACTCCTACATTGGGTGGTGGTGGTTGTGGCGTACCGCCGACACGAAGACTCCGGCTCGTCACTGGTTGTAGTTACAGGCTTCCAGCGGCGACCGACCGGCGCGCTGGCAGACAAACCGAGTTCCGCTGTCGAGTCCCAGAATACAGCGAATACAACAGACCAGGCGACGATCCACGAAACAGATAGGATAGACTGTGTCACCTCGACGCTCGACAACGTCCGTCTACTATCATCCGTTGTCATGGTTGACTTTGCAGCTGCTGCGGCGGCGGCGGCGGCGGCGAAATCCGTTGTTGCGGCGGCTACTACTGGCGAGAGCAGCAGAAACAACATCAACAGTAGCGACGAAAACAACAACAACGACAACAGCAACGAAAACTGCAATATCAATAACAACAACAACGAAAACTGCAATATCAATAACAACAACAACCGCAACTACAACAACAACAACCGCAACCATAAAAACAACAACGACAGCAGCAACAACAACAACAGTTCTCACAGGAAGGACAACAACAACAGTTCTTACAGGAAGGACAACAACAACAGTTCTCACAGGAAGGACAACAACAGCGGCAACGACAATGATAGGAATTGTTGTCAATGTTACTTGTTGCTTAGTGCTGACATTGTTGCCGTTGTCTGTCTTGTTGTTGTTGTTGTTGTTGTTGTCTGTCTTGTTGTTGTTGTTGTTATTTACGTAAACGCTATGATGATAAATGTTGTTGTTGCTGTTGTTGTTATTAAAGTGGTTATTGTTAGAGTCGTTGATACTATTGTGGACTATTAATCAAGTCCAGGATACTTCTTGCTGTTGTTGTTGTTGCTGTTGTTGTCGTCGTCGTCGTCGTCGTCATCGTTGCCGTGGTAGCCGCCGCTGTTTGGCCTATTGTTGTCTGACGAGAGTATTGTTGCTGTTGTTGTTGTCATTGCTACTGCACCGCTTCTGAGTGGTGGTTGCTTCTGTTGTTGTTGTGTACTGGTGTTTGTTATTTTCGACGACATCGGTATTGTTTCTGACATTGCATTGTGTCTATACACAGACAGACACACAGTATGTCGGTCTGTCTGGCCTCGTTCGAACAAAAAGAGAGATAGATATAGATAGATACATATACCGACCAATAGATAGAGAGAAAGATAGAAGGATAGAGCCACAGAGAGAGCGAGAGAGAGAGAGCGAGGTTTGTCCATTCTCCCTTGAGTCGGTCATTCGTTCGTAAGGAGATTGATTTGATGATGGGGCAATTGCATCGGTAGTAATGGTCGGTGGTTGGTCGCGGTGGCATTGGTAAGGAGAAAGCAGTCTTTCTCCTCCTCCTCCTGCCTGCTGTTGCGGCTACGGCGGCTGCTGCTGCTGCGCTTCGTACTGGACTGACTACTCTCACCACCGGCTGGAGCGGACTATGCAGATTGACAGGCAACTAGTAGTCCTAATACTTAGTCGATCCCTACTTCTACTACCCTATCCACCCATCTCTCTCTCTCTCTCTCTCTCTCTGTCTCGCTAGTTCTAGGACTAGGACGACGGAAATGGGTACAACAGCCACTTCCACCACCACCGCCATCACACGCAAACAAATAAGTCTGTACGTGCCATCGCAATCACGACAATGACTCTCATGTTCGTCAACATTAGCCACTACGCAATGCACTACTAACTACATAGCCATGGATGCTGTTCACTAGCTTCGTATAGCACGAATTGTTGTTGTTGTCGCTGCTGTTGCTGTTGTTGTTGTTGTTGTTGCTGCTGCTGCTATTGTTGTTGTTGCTAGTGCTGCTATTGTTGTTGTTGTTGTTGTTTTTGTTGTTGCTGTTAAAGGTCATCGTCTTTAGCCACGCCAACGAGTGTCCAACCACAGACCTAGGTAAAAGAGTTGGATGAGGGAGTGGGAAGCTTTGATATTGGCGGCCCCTTGACAACCGGTCAACAGTTCGAGACGTGTCTGGTGATGCCAGCGCACGGCTCTGCCAATCGCTAACTAGGCGATGTTGACTGTATAGATGGAGCTTAGATCAGACCCGCGTGGCCGGATCTACGAGGCGACGGAGACGTAATGTCCCACGACAACGACTCGATACGACTCAAGTGACGTGAATCTCCTCATTGCAACTAGGAATATTTTTACAACAAATGTTATACATTGAACATGCGCTTTACATCCATTATGTGCTCAAACGCTTTCAAATTAAACGGCGTTGATAAACAGTATTACGGGAGGAAAGAAAAACGACCACTACGACAATGCCATGCGTATGCACATGCATATATACATATATATATATATATATATATATATATATATATATATATATATATATATATATATATATACGTACAAACATATAAAGGGACATGTGTCGAAATGCCCGCAGATACGATAATGAAGACGACAATAACAGCAGCAACAACAACAGCAACAATGGCGGCAGTGATGTTACAATTATATCTGGGTAAGGCCTTCACCTTTTCAGTAGGTTACTTCAGCTCAACGGGACATCATCTTCACTATCATCTACATCTTCACCATCTTCAATATCGGCGCCGTAATCATCATCACCGCCATCATAATGGACATGATCACGGTCTTCATCGTCAGCTTTGTCAGTCGGCGGCGGCGGCGCCACCACCACAGTGGCTGCCGCCAAACAAACGAAACCATCGTCCACAGCAACCAGACCAGTAGAGCAACAACAGTAAAGCAACCACGGCGGAGAAGTGAAACTGTATACTAGCTAGTAGCAGGCGTCGGGTGGGCTGGCATAAGCCATATCCTTGAGTACCGTCTGCCCGTTGAAGTACCTTCCTACTCTTTGAGGTATCTTCTACAACCTGACGTACTCCCCTCCGCCCACCACAACACACCTCACCTCACCTCATTCCTAGCCACCCCTGACTGCCTGTCAATCTGAATAGACTATTCCGAATGAAAACAATAGACGAATCGTGTCCAATCAAAAGAGTAGCCAAACACATCTAAAAAACAACGTAGAAACTTCAGAGAGCCTAATACAGGGAAACGCAATGCCGTCCAGACTTCCATCAAGGAACTGAAGCTGTACGTATTTTCAACTACTAATAAAGGATACCACGCCTAACATGGGGGACTTGTTGAGACAGCAAATCTCAATATTCTCGAAATACTATTTGCTTATAACGTACTAAAATAGTTTAAATAGCGGGCGAAGATACGCAGCCAGATGGACTGTTGACAATACCACGTAATGTAGTGCTATCGGGATTTTTTGACAACGAGCTACAATTCGAGGCACGTTCGAAAACAATGAAATGCAAAGGGCAAGATAAGGTTTGGGCCCCAAGTTCATCTAATGTCTGGGTCGTATTGACAGCAGGAATCATGAGAAAATTCGGGTGACAAAAATAATCCTGACAATTTCGAAAAACGAAATACGAATCTACCACGTAGCGTAATGGTGGCGTCTTATACTTAGTTATTAACGAGGAACGTGATTCAGACAAAATAAAGAAGGCAAACCAGACCAAAACGGAGGCGCATCGCAAATTCCAAGAGGAGGCAGAAACATACGATTAAATAACTCACTCTGTTTTGCTTAGAGTAGGCTGTTCTACCTACGGGATCACTGAATCCCGCACACATGCGTATATATATAGACACGAAGGTAAGCATGATATATACGTGTTTGTTGTACACACAAAAATGATAGAAAAAAGCTCACTAGAACAAGAAAAACCTGTGCTCTTCCGACTATGGAGTAGTACAATAGTTTCAACATACCTTATTCTCACGGTGCCCGCACCTGAAAAAGATCAGCCACAGTTTTAGCTCCAAGTATTCACACGACTGTCTGTCATTATTACTTACAACACACCAAAATATTTTCATGGAATTAACAGCTATTCCGCAAGGCACTGAAACCACTCGCGCTCACATATCGGCTATAAACGGAAGAGTATGTATAGATTAGGCTGTCGATGCGACGTGTGAACATTTTTGTTCTTCATTTTTTCGAAACGCGCGCCGGCACTCGGCAATCATATGGTCAACGTATGAACTAAACAAAAAAAAAACGTGTATACGAAGAAGATCTTCTACAAATGTAATTTTAAGATGCTAGTCGCGAGGCGGCAAATGATTTATTTTTCCCACGCATGACCTGCATGCATGCGCGCATGTAAGAGATGCCGCCCCCGACGCGAAACGGTTTTTTACTCAGTAAATCGTCATTCAGGAACCGTGTCACGACGACGTTGTCTTGTCCTCGTCGACGCAAACAGCATTCGTCTTCTGCTAATTAGACTGGTAACCCCTGACATCATAGCTTAACATCTGTCTAGCCTCGAATCAGCCTTTTGGACAGGTCTTACTTACGCTCGCCACTTGACAAACTGGTCTTTGGCCAGACTGCGAACTACCTGAGTTACCACTTCGGGTCGTCTATTCCGCAATAGCCCTCCTAGCTGTCCGGCCTCCTGATTGCAGATATTAGCCCATCACAAGTTAGCGACACTGATCAACTGTTATCAAAGCTAGACTGCTTTATATATATATATATATATATATATATATATATATAAAGAGAGAGAGATACGTGACGTCGAAATCGTTTCATCTGCGAGAGCTCTAGTCAAAGATCCATTTGGTCGCCCTGCGTCAAGCACACCATTACAATAGTCAGATATCAACAACGAAATACAGAATAATATTAGCAGCTGTAACTGTGACGACGATGGTGATGGTGACAACACTAATAATAATACAAATCAAATAAAAATTATAATATTGCTAATAACAGGAAAAGCTTGCCAAATGAAATTTTAAAAAACAATACTGACAGTGCGCCCACTACTTGAATAACAATGGCAGGCAAGCTTAGCAGCAACAAGCAATAATAGCCATGACAGTAAAAACAAGAACAACGTAGCCAGCACGAACAATAAAAATACAACTAACAACAAATACCGATAATTATAATAAGTAAGCGTCAGCACATTCGCTTTGATAATCATGACAATAACCGTAGCCGTAATAACAATGCCAACAGTCTACAAACTACAAAACATTACACAAATCACAACGCAGATAAAGATCACGGTAGCAAATAATAGCAAATTACAACATGAATGACAGCCATCGAAGCTAATGACCCAAATCATAATAGATGTATTATTATTATTCTCATTATTACTATTATAAGCCGTCATACACTAACGCAAACAACGAAATCAAA
>QVRM01002351.1:0-40000 GCA_003439945.1 Dermanyssus gallinae
AGATAGAAGTAGACCCTGAATTAGTCCTTGCAACCAAGACTTTCTAGGGCTCGCAAATGTCTATAAAGCTCGATCATTTCGAAATACCTAGAGTGCTAAGTGTGTTTTATATTTGCTGATGCTAAGAGATGTATTGCTTGGCTAGGGCTCTGAAATGATTATCTACATAGATAACCCTGCCTGCCCACCCCGAGCAAGAAGCTATTTTGCCTTTAAGCATGTAGGTTGCATGCTTTTAGATAGAAACTGTCACATGCAAATCTCTGTGCAGCCATATTGAAATTTGTCAACAACATCGATACGGTCAGGCGTTTCAAGCGTTTTAACTGATATCACAAACAGAGCACACGCAATCAGTCTAATAACGTACGCTCTCAAAACGCGCGTCACAAAGAATGCTTGAAATTGAGTTACCGTTAAACTTAATTGTCACAAGTGAACAAGTTGAAGGCTTAAAGGCCTAAACTATCTGACATCTAGCCGGTCAGAAGACAAAAAAAAATATATATATATATATATATATATATTTATACATTATATCGCACACGTAAATATGATTTCATTTAAGAATCTGTCGTTCTTCTCTAACGTTAGGATCGGCTCGGTGATGATGTAAAAGCGTTGGTTTTTGACAGTCTGTCCACGTTGTAATTAGGACCAGACGAGAAAGGCGATACAGAGGCAAGGCCCGGCAGCGCAAAGGCGATACAGAGGAATAGACCCGGCAGCAGCTAACCAGACGACAAACAAACCGCTTATTAACCACCACACGTCTTCCTCTATAAGGAGACGTAGGTCGTCCTATGTAAGGAGTTGTACTTATTCTGTTGTCTGGTTGCAAACAGACGTTTCCTTTTGAGTGGGGGCACCCTCCAATGTAGTACTTGCCGTAGCCGTAGCCGCAGTATTCAACCAAATAATGAGAGAGAGAGACCCTTGAAGCTGGCTGTTTCTCACACGAGCTGCTGTTCTAGGTGGCCTCTCATTGTCTCATTGCTAATATTTGTACTACGAAAGGTGGAACAGCAGTGCGCAGAAGTGGCGGTCATGGCGGCAATGATCTAGAGGTTATTGCCTGTAGCTGTAGCTTCTGGCCTACGCCGGCCTGAACGTAATAGAAGGGCGTATATTACACGCGACAGTAACGCCGACCGTGCCCAGTCCCAGACCAGTTTGCAGACCATCGGACGAATGTGGCGTGTAGAACACGCATTGTTCTGCTCCGTTCGTTCTGCTCCGCTGTTCGTTCTGCTCTAGAGAAAAGTAGTTACTTTAGTAATAGTAAGAAAAACAGAACGAGATCGTTTTCAATGAAGCCAAAACGACTGGTGTACTGCGGGCAGCGTACACTGGCAAAGTAACCGAAGAGGTCGGGGGTCTTGGCGAATTATGATGAAGTTGAATGAACGACACGCTACATTTTGTAGGTCTGAACGAAGTAGAGCCACAGTTATTCTATATCAACATAAGCGTGCAAACGTACTGTCATATTTATCTCATTCAGGTATTTCACAAAGCTGTACGAATACTAACATATTTATAAGAAGAGTAACGTAAGTATAGATAGGCTAAATTTACGGAGATACGAACTATATATATATATATATATATTATCGGTGCTGAGTAGAATATTTTTAGGTGGTCCTTTCTTTAGAGACAGCTAACTGAAAAATGCGGTTGCAAACACAGACACCGCGGCAGGAAATATCCTTGTAAGGGCCGGTAATGTGGGACTGCAACCCACTAAAAACCAGTCATGTCCCATGCCGAACATAGCTCGACAGAAATGTGTTTTCGCAGAAAGTTAGGTCGCAGCAATACCAACAATAGACCAACAACTAAAACCGTATAATCCCTTAATAGTAGCGGGGCTAGGAGCATTCCCAAAACGAGAGCCAAGGGCATATATCCTCTGAGCCCGACGCAAAGGAGTTTTGTTCACGGCGAATTTTAGTGTGTTGGTGAGCCAGGCCGACCCACACAGCCGCGGACATAATGATTTCTCTTTTCAATTATCGTAGCCTATAGGCACTGATCATGAGGCGTGCGAAGCCGTTAGCTATCTTCATTGTCTTCATCGTTGCCCACCGCTAATGTTTACTGCTACGGAGACTCGTGTAAAGGACACAGGTACCTCGAGGTACATTACGTTGTTGACAACTGCGGCCTTCTGGTCTTCTAGGCGAATTCGACGAACGGGGCATTTTCTCTGGTCAGTTAGAAGTATCAGCTCGCTCTTGGCAGGGGCGAGAGCAGGCCCTGCAGCTTGCATTCCAGCGGGCGACAAATTTCTCTAATTTGTAGCACGCCATCGTAGGTAATAATCCACAGCAAGGGGCCAAGTTTGGACCCATGTGGCACTCCTGTGGTCATGTTGAAAACCAGAATGACAAATATTGATAAATACTCTGCATTATACTACAGGCAGTACAATACGTGTTAACTAATGATTCATTTTTCATATCGGCTTGAAGGCCCCACGAATAACAGGACCCGTTCCCGTTTTTGCCGCACCCGAACTCTACCTCGAAGCAATACGAATCGGGTAGGGAAACTGCGAAGCGGTTTCTCCTTTTGGCTTCTTGCTTCCTCGTGACTTAGATAATTAGATAGCTTGGCTTATTTATAAAGAGATAGTTAACTTTAATTTCAGTTTGTCTTATCGTTCCAATTGTAGTTTGTCTTCGTAACTATTGCATTAGTGCGGCCGGAGTCAGGCTTATCTCGCCTAGAAATCTTCCGCGGCAACTATCTAAGGCTCTAACACCAGCTAGCGATGGCGTTTACCCTAACCCCCTTTCAGGATGACAAGGTTGGCCTCAAATTTATCTTGATTTAGATCGAGCCAACTGTGTAGAAAAAATACCACCGTCCGTACTTCGCTGCCAGTTTGAGTTGTTACGTGCGAGTGGAATGTATTAAAACCGGCGATATCCGGTGTTTCAGTGCCCACGATGACATGGGCATGCCAATTTGAAAGACATCATTTGACGAGTGACATTTGGAAAGCAACTTTTTTTTGCCGCCTTGCAATCGTCAGTACATGGAGCATCTCGCCACAGCACGGCGACGAAAACTGTTCCGTTGATTGCCTATTTCGTGCACAGCATGTCACCTGTGTTGCGTTACAAACGTGTGGCTTATAAATGTTGGGAGTCTGTTATATACATCGTTGTTCACTTACACTACGGAGATCTCAGCAGAGGGACAAAGAAGGCATGTTTTGAGTAGCCTCTCTTGCTGATGCCAATGACGGGGCTGCGCTTGAGAACTACGGCGCTTCAATTAGCTAGGTTTTCGTAATGTCAAATAGACATCGCAGACTATTGATTAAAGTGGGATAGCTCTGTCAGAGCAGCTTTGTGGCGTCAAAATGTTAAAATGCGACTCATCGGGATAGAGCAAGATAATTATGCTATTTTAAATAAAAGTCGGCATGAAACCATGCGATGTTTAATAAAAGCCGGCATAAAAATCCTATTACTGAACACAGAATGACATCCCTGTCTATGTCACGGCAGGTTCCCGGTAAGGTAGTGCCCGTGTACTTTTTTTAGGAGAGTGGCTAATAAAAACATATAGTTAAGAGTCCTTGTCAACTCGTTCTCAGCAAGGTTGGCAACGGAGGTTAATTAAGGCCCACTGACTACTAGTACAAGACCGGAAAGTGGCGGTCTGGCTAGGGTGCTGGCAGGTGTTTGCACGAGGGGCCTTATTTATTTGCTTCCCCCGGTGCTACAGCTTTGCGATGCACCGTAAAAGAGCGTTGGTGCCAACTTATTCGTCGAGGGTCGTAAAAGAACTGGCAGACTTCCACATAGATAAATATGCATGTATCTTTCTCCCACTCCTCCCCCCTCTGCCGCTCCCTCCCTTCCTTCCACTTGCTGCCTGAGCGTACTCAATGGTTGCCTGTGTGTGTACGTAAGTAACCAGGTATAAAGAGAGCTTGCATGCATGCATGTGTTGCGGGTATATACGCAGCGGGTATATATGTGCATGGCCTATGTGCACTGTTTCTAATGTGTGTGTGTGGGGGGGGGGGGTCAGACATAGTATAATAGGGTTAAACCGAAAAGGCGTTATTTGAAGTTTTTGGCTTGCAGGCACGTCACTTAGGAAGAGCGATGCAGAAAACGATTGAGCCAGGCTTTAGCCAGGTGTACTCGGATACCTATCATCACTCAGCTGCAGCAGCTGGCGTACCAGGCGGAGATGTACGTTCGAAATTAGATTTAACTCGGGGTACGACTAGGAAAAACATGCAGTCGGCTGTTACTGGATAAAATAGTGTGCCCACTACCAGGAACGCCCCCGGTGTAGAACAATTTGCCAGATATATATAAATATATATATATATATATATATATATATCCGTTTAAATGGCTTTGGACAGTTTTCCCAATACCGTATATGTATAACGATTGTCTCCTTATAAACGTGTACACCGAATAAAATAAGTGAGAACGTCGCACATCCCCCCCTGACTAGAGCGTGTCCAGTCTAGCAGGGTTCTTCGCACACAGGCGGCGTTACCCTCAGCTGAATGTCCAGCCATAGTCACTGATGCACACATATTCGGCAGCTGTAGTGTCCCCTGTCAAACAGTTGAAAAGAGGTTGCAACCACACCTCTAAGACAAACCGTAGATTTACAGGAAAAAACTTGCTTTTAAACCTGTTTGTATCTAACGAGTGAGAAGTGGATACAGGCCCTTCCCTTGCCGCAACTGGCGACGAAGCTGAATTAGATCACACTTCGCATCGTCTCCGGTCTGCGGCGTGGGGAGTACGTTTGCGTAGGGCACATCTGTGATCTGTGCCCGGATTAAAGTTGCCGCCAGAGCGAAAAGTGCGCGGTCCTGCCGGTTTAATGCCAGTCGTCACAAAAACATTTCGTCAATAACTATGTCGTACATTGTGCTCTGTAAAGAGCGCCCAGCAGATTCCTTCAGTAAAAGAGCCCCTCGGCGTGTGCGCGTTAACAGCACCTTCTTGCGCCCGGACGGAAAAGCCCGAACACCATCGGAACGAAGCCGTCTGCTTGTATGGGACGCAATGGTTTCGTACACGCTTATCAGCAGTTATAGCCGGCGCACTCGTCGGAAAGAAGGTGGCACGAGCGCACGACTCACTCATCGTAAATTGTCAACGTACAGAAAGCTGTCGTTGCAGCACATGAATCAGCCGATCGCAATTAAAACGTTAGGGTCAATGGCTGAGGAGACTCTTCAGTTTGGCAAAAAAACTCGGTGAGAAAGACGTTAACTGCAGAGATCGAAGGATACGCGAACCTGGGCGTACCTGTTACAGCGAATCTCCATGGAGGTTTAACGCGAGAACGCAGTGGCGGTGGTAGCGTCGCGTTTGTCGCCGTAGGAAGGGCTGCCGGATACGCCGTAGCAGGAATATTTAATATTATTTTATTATATATATCAGGATATTAACACATAAAATAAACTAGTCGTACCCTCAACCTGAGTGCGAGCCACAGTAAACAAAATCACAAATCGTTTTTTGGCGGAGCTAGGAATCAGAGTTGCTGTAACGACCGGACATGGCAGTTTCTGCAACAGAGAGGATATCAGTTGAACTTCAATGCAGAAACGCTGCGTCGATCATTGATTGGTTTATTGCCCATCGTAGCCAAGTAGAGTTGGCGTTGTAAATTCATGTGCAACTAATCAACAAAAATAAACTGTATGAGTCCATTACTCAAAAGGAAAACAAAAATCGTTCCATTTTGTTCTTGACAAAAAGCATTCAACGAAGCAAACAAATAATGACATGAGCTGTATTACTCCTTTATCACTAGGCGAATTGAACAATTATTTGATATTTGTTTCAGCCATAAAAGCAACGTTCTCTGAAAATGTCGAATGTCTAAGCGTACACGGCGTGGTTGGGCTTTCAGTGGACGCAGTGATTAGAAATGTGTACGAATAAGTATGAAAATGTTTTCTACTTTTATACTACGAAGGTCACATAGAGTTTGGCTACAGGCTATGTACGGTTTATTAGAGCATGAACGTCTATCTCCTCCGTGGCCCGTACCAGCAACAGAGTCGGTCTGTTTCCAGCATCATGTGTCTCGCTGGAGCCAAGTCAAGTGCAGTGGCTACTCACGAGAGCAAGTACTAATTACAAAGATGCAGTCATGCGTAAACATCTCTGCTAAGCTCCTATATGTTGCTAGCTCCCGTTGTATAGTACAATAGCGACGTCCTTAGACAAGCAGGGTATTAATTGCCTGCTTTAAAACGTTCAGTACAGTAAGGCACAAATGCTGCAGAGTAGGAATTAGATTAACGGAGGATAGGGCAGATATGATTCTCCTTTCGGTTGCGCGAGGCAGCAGACGTGCGTCCGGGAGAGGGTCTTCATGGACGGCAGTAACTCGACTGCTGCCTTCCATGCAGCCTCTGTTCCGCAAAGATCGCCGCCCGCATTCCGCGTCCCTACTATGCGGCACACTACTATCGTTCCCTTAGTGAGGCAGAAAATGCATTTACGCACGCCTAGCTGATGTTAGTGGGGTAGTGTGGTACTTGACACTGGGGCTTCAGAATCACTTAAAACCCTCTGGGCCTATGTAGACCAGCGATGCCCGAAATACCTTTTTAGTAATAATACCAAGTTAGTAATACGGTCCGTTCATACTAGTAGGCCGTTTTCTTACTCCGCTGTAGGCTCGTATCTAAGAGGTATACCCGTTTCTTGAATCACACATCTAGTATGACAGAAATGCCGTGCTGCTAATGTAGTAGCGATGCTCCTGGTTGGGCCGTTCTTGCACGAAATTGTTCTATTTTTAAAATGTAAATGCACCCTGTTTGGGTATGTAAATGCGAACGCAATATGTATGACAAACATGATAAATGGTTTATAAGTATTCTCGTTGGCAGCAAAGATTTGCGTATCTTACAGGCAGTTGCTTCCTGGGCGACCATAGAAGCCACTAGCCAACCGAGGACGGCCGTGACGGCGAAGAGGTACCGAACGAATCGGAGTTTACCGATTCGTCACCACTGCTGTTTTCCGTACTTCTGGGTGGACTGTCAGAACGGTTAAGGATGAGCTGGACCCGAGATTTGATTGATTGACAACGTGGTCTATTATCGGAACTGCGGAACATCGGAATATATAATAATAGAGTGATAAAATAAAAATGATGTACTCTACAATCGTTTGTAACAAAGTGAGTGAGTCAACATTTTACTGTACGCAGATAATGTGGTAAATTTTAGTTGCAGCCTTTTCAGATTGAAACATGAATCGACTAGTCATATTCATGTATGGACAGGGCTTAAAGGATAATAGGGAAAATACAGTGGCCATGAAATTTCGAAGGGGCGGCCGTCTGACCAGGGGCGACGTGCTTCAAATCAGTGGAAAGGAATTAAAATTTGTAAACATATTCACATACCTAGGGCACACCTTATCCACAAGTGGTAGCAGCTTTCGATCACACATACACACAGCAGCAATTAAATGCCCACATATGCTTTCGGTCCATGCAGCACTCGGTCTTTTTCGGATACAGATAGCGTCTATCGTCGCATATGGTATTTTACCATTATGGGATAAGATGGGAGTGGACAAATCGGGTATATTTTATGGGGCAAGGTTTTTCTTTCTAATGAGGCTTTTTACGCTTTCGAATACGTGCAGAAATACGGTGGTCTACGTGCTGGAAGGTGACCCACTGCTGACAGAGCATCTACAAAAACGATAGAATATAAATAAAACGGTCGCCTTTCATCTTTATATGCGGAACTAGCAAACCAAATTTAGTGTGGTAGACATTGGGATTTATGGAACAGTAGCAATGAGGAGCACTGGATGGATGGCTAGCGGGGTCAAAGGTCGGCATCTAACTACGACCTATGCAGCCCCCAGATTTCATCACGTTCAGTGCAACGTAGTGGGTTTTCATAACCCACAGGACGAATATCAATGCAAACAATGCTAAAGCAAATATGATAGATACAACGCCGCGGTATGCCCAGCGGTTCGGTCTGTAGCAGAACTGACAAAGCGCTTGATTGATGGTTGTGTCGAAACACTCTGATGTAACACATACACACCTAGCCATCCAGGGTGTTAATAAACTAATATATGCTGATGGTCTGATTGATATTTCTATTCTATTCATGTTTTGAACATCTTTTCTACCATGATGAGCAGGCAGAGGGTTTCTCCAGCTGGTTTGGCTGTCTTTGAAAGGAGCACTACTGGCTACTTTTACAGGGAGTTTGAGAGCGGCCCTCTATCGAAAGCCTGTCCGCGAATTACCTGTATATACGACTGTTCCGTAGTGAGGCTCTTGATCTTTTCCGTCCAGGTGCATTTCTATTTTTATTCGTGTCGCACTTGCCACCTCTTCCATCGTTATGGGGGTAGGCTGGGGGGACTGCCTGTGCCACAAGGGCATATTTTCACCCCTACTTACCTCCTCGCACAGCTTCCTGTAGTGAGCCTCCTTACTTCTCCGGATAAACAATCGTACTTACCTCTTTGGTTCCGTGAACCCCTCCGCGTAGACTTTGATATCGGCTGCTGAAGCACCACGGAGGAACGGATCTTCCTTCGGACCGCAACTTAGGACCTCCTCGCTTCCACTATCTCCATGGCCCATCAGTATTTTGGCGTTCGGCAACTACAGGCCGTCGAATGTATTCATGCCCTATCGTATTCATGTGTTACTATTTGCAACAGGGCAGAGTCGTCTAGTTGAGTTTGCTCGTATCCATATCGGATCTCTTGTAGAAGCTTCTTTGCATTCAACGACCGTACTTTTATGTCTATTTCGCTTCCGCAGTTGCTAGCCCCCTGGGGTGTCCTTTTAAAGGAGATCTGAATGATTGCAGTCACCCGCAGCCAGTAGTCGTTTGGGGCCTTTGATGATAACTTCCACCTTGACTAGGTTCTGGCTAAAGTCTACCAGGGGCCCATCACTCGTGTTGCAGCTGAGTGTAATCTCGCTGATTTCTGACCAGGTCAGACCTACTGACTGAGATGTTCCATACCTCTTGTTGTGTATTCATCGGCTCACCACCCGTATTGCCGTGTCGCTCTTGTTGTCCATCAACCATTCGAGATTTTCACTATGCCTTACAACGGCTTCCATAGCCCCCAATCCTGATAATCTACGACTGCCACCCGGTGTGGCGGTGTCTTGCCCATCCTTTTTTTTATTGCTTGGTGTCCCAGGATCCGACCGTGCCTTTTAGCCTTTGGAGTCCTTGCGGATAAAAGTCTGTTAAAAAAACTTTGGCCCTCCGAATGAAGGGTTTTTAACCAATCAGCAAAATGTGTTGCGATAGATCTGCTCCACCGTTTTGCGTCATACATTTAGTGAACTAGATAGCGTTGAGTCTTTGTAGATTAATGGAAGCGCGTATCCTTGTGTTTGGATGATCGTGGTTTCAAATCCAGAACCGGCTACTCATAGATGTGTTTTTATGGTTGCCGGTTTACAAACAGGAAATGCCAGAGTGGACTTTTTCGGCGGTGTTCAAAAAATTAAAATATAAACATACGACTTAATAAATATATAGCGCACTACCACCATATTATTTATATTGTATCATAATATATCGTAGCATACCACGCAAGGACAACGTCTAAAAGTCTACAACATAAACAGTTTATCTGGAGAGCGTAAACTTCTCTCCTACTATGGTTATTCTCCACGAAACACTTTAAACATCCATTTGAGTAAGCCTATTGCTACATCTACCATTACACTTTTATTTCTACTCCCACCACTACAGGGCTACCAAGCAATTGTAGGAAATGTGGCAGGGACCGGGTATAAAATGGCAATCAGTTTCGCAGTGTCATAGGGAACAGTACGCGCCGGACAAATAAAGCCCAGTAGAGCTCAGTTTATATTCCTGTTTCATCTGTGGCGGAAATGCTCTACATTGCCCAACGCCGCTTAGCGAACGCTACGCCTCAAAGCATAAAACGTTCAGCACAAAGCGGGAGTTTTTACTCCCGCCGGTCCACCGACCGGGCAACGGTACACCATGTTGGCCGCTAGACACTGAAAGAGACATACAGACCTACGAATCCATATCTACTGTGTAAAACTGTAAACGGCAGAGTATCTGGTATTTAAATGCAACACGGCCTTCTTGGATGAGCACAGGTTTGTCCGACGACTGGGCTTTGCCAAGGAAGGCAACAATAACACCATTCGAGAGACAACGAGAGTGGTTTCCGACTTTGGAAAACAAAACTCGAAATATCCGCTGAGTTGACTCGCCTCGTTTGACTAGCGAGGTGTCGTTGGACCATAGCTGATCCCATGTAATTCCCAATGATGCTCTAATATCTAGTAATAAGAAAACACACGCCAAAAGGTGGGTATAAGAAACGATACAAGCAAAATAACAATTGCTTACAGTTAAGCGTCACTTGCGCATTACTCGCGCCTTAAGTACATCGATGGCAAAGCATAGCTCATCCACAAACAAAGTGATTATATTTTTTTCAAACAACCCCTTCCATTCAGCAAAGGTAACGCTATATCTTGTAGAAATTGCTTTCAACGTATGACCGTCGTGCCCTTTTAAAATAGGAGGCTATATGCTTGTTTACCGTATTTCGAACCGTGGACGCTGCAAAATATAGCATATCATAAAGGTAACAGACACTTGCACTTAGCAACGAAATAGCGTGATAGGCTGCCATACATTGGGTTTGTGTTAAGTTGCCCCCGTGCAAAAAGGATACTGATAAGCTTCGAGCGAGTCAAACATACGTATGCTCTAGAAACTATATAATGTTAAGATCTTAAATTATGTGACTTGATATAAAATAAGTGATCTAGCATAAACTAGGCAAAGTAGAATAGATTCAAATAATACTCAGGGGTAAAAATCGAGGCGAACCGGTATTGAAAAATGGAGAGTGTCGGGTCGACATCGACTCTTGAGTGCGGGGTACCTGTCGTGTGGAGAATGAAACCTATCCTGGGATGCAGCACATCAATGCAAAATCGTTTGCTCAAATGAAGATACTTTTAGAGCGCGAATTATGCGCGAAATGAGAAAACAACAGAATTCGTAGTGAGTATGGATATTATAGAGCAAGCGAAAGCATTGAAGTCGGCATTGTCTCTGGTATTAACGAATAAGGAATATAGCAGATATACTATGCAGATATGTGTTGTCTTTCAAAAAAGTAAGAAGGAGATGTTTTACCGCTATACCAGGAGGACTAATCAATCAGGATAGACACTGCAAAGTAGTTTGAATCTAGATGCAAACGCCGCGCTCTATCTTGTAAATGTACTAGGAAAGGTCGAGGACTTTACAAATTGAATGACACCGTCGGGATCATTTTGTTACAAGAGTGAATTGGTCTGGTCGTAACGCCGCTGGCGTTTGCGAGAATATGACCAATATTTTAGGTCGTCAAAAGCTTTCAACTAACCTAGAGGATATTGTAATCTCTGGAGCGTGAGTCATGGTCGACGAGTAGGTGAGCTGCGCGTGGTTACATGAATAAGAAAGGAAGGTAAAACGAAGTCCATAGTGAGCCAACAAATATGCCCCAAAAATCGTCATAGGGACAAGCTGTTTTTAGATAAGACACTTGCCGCATTTTTCTAGAATAGTGTAATCCAGGCGGCAGGTTATAAAAAGAGGCACTCGGGAGAGACCGAACAAAGCGCTAACGAGGTCAACCTGCCCAATCAAGCTAAGCAATCGATATACGAAGCCAGAACGCAAGGAAGGAGCCGGTCGTCAGTTTGCGAAGGTAGCGACGGTTTATTGCTTAGAATGAAAAGAAGTGGAACTTATACTAAAACGGCCACTCATAAAACAATAAAAATGTTCGTGAAATTAGTGCTTGGGAAAAGAAACTCCAAAGAGAACAACAAGCACGGCTTACCAATCAGGATTTGCGACGAGTTATGCAAGTGGTTGGAGTATTGGAGTCGCTTATAGTTTATTATATATGGCAAACAAACTGTCGCCCGAAACATTCAATAGAACCGCCGGCGTGTTTTTAGCAACAGCTCGACGGCTCGAACAAGCGGTTAATAAACTCATATTCGAAATCGTCGGAATGTACAACAGTTCACTACAAGATAGAATCGCGATACAGTCAGCAGCAGTAAGAGTGGTGAAGAAAAGGAAAGCGATACGTATGTATAGTATGCAATACAATCAGCTGTAGCTGACTCGGGATCAACGAATCGGAAGTAGGCTACGTCGAAGTGGGCGCCGAGCTCCAGTTTCCTGGGGGTTGGAAAACACATAACGGGAAAGACAGCTGGACAAGTCCGCCGTGGAGAGGGACACAACGTATTGTACTACTACCACCACCTCAGTGATGACCTACAACGGGGAGACAGCTAAGCCCAACGGGAAATGAGGACAATCGAATGCGAGCCGAGTGCGTTCGCAGGCCCTATCTGCACAATCTCCTTTTTTTGGGCTTCTTGTTAAGAATGGATGAGGACGGCCTCACCCCCCCTCCTTGACGAGGAGCCTGTACCAGAATCGTCAGGACGGCAGGGCCGTCTTTTCTTGCTGCATTTCCGAGCGTACTCGGCCCGCTATCGACAACC
This sequence comes from Dermanyssus gallinae, assembly GCA_003439945.1. NCBI lineage: Eukaryota > Metazoa > Arthropoda > Arachnida > Mesostigmata > Dermanyssidae > Dermanyssus > Dermanyssus gallinae. The sequence continues at coordinate 12,589 of QVRM01002351.1, forward strand.
CTGGACTTTCCTCGGTTCCCGTTGGACCTAGCTTGCTGTTCTGGTCGTAGGCCGTAGGGACCACGGTCGTTTTCTTGCTCTCGTCGCGCGCTTTGTCTGTCCAGTCTCGTTTCGAGAGGATACCCCGTCCCTCAAACGAGGAAGATTGTTGTATCTGATAGCAGAACTGCAGTTCAGGCTTTATAGCGGTCGACACAGCATTTAATTGTGCGCTCGCCGTCCATGTGGTGTTCGGTGGCACTAGATGGTTGCGATGTGCATGTGGCAGAGCGACTCCTCAAAAGTGGCAAGTGATAGAAGAAACTCGAGATCACTAGCAATAGACTACTTCAGAGCTGTGAGCGCGTATTGAGAGGACAACAACACATGCGTGGGCAAGTGACACATATATATATATATATATATATATATATATATATATATGTATATGTGGCAAACGAGTAACAGCCGACCATCATATCAATAAACTATCAGTAGAACTCAGGGGAGAGGCCGTTTGGTTTGCGTAGCCCTGCAGTCTAAGTTGAGCGTAGACGTGAATGGGCATTAAGAATCAGTGTTGTCAAGTGGCTTGGATCTAAATTGCGACTTTTTATACGAGTCACCTTTTCTTTGTTTATACGTTCAATACATATAGTACAAGTACTAATGCTACAAGTGTCGTGCCCAGTGGCGTTGTGCCATTGTCCGCGCCTCGCAACCGGAGGAGACACATCAAAGGTGCGCGGGGACGAACCCCACCGTTGCACCGATTTGTATTTATGGGGGTAGTCCGTCTATAAAGTAATGCAAAAAGCAGTCCCGTGGACGTTAGATCTTGGCTGAGGGTCAGTCCAAAACTTTACTTTTACTCTAAGTACATCTGTACATCTGCTGTACTCTTATCCTCACACACAAATTAAGTCGTAATTATAAAGCGATAGGTTAAACCTCTATGTATGTGGAGTGTCATGCTATCGGGTGTACGAACAATTAGCTGGCAAAAACACGTGCTCAACAATTGGTATTTCACGCACCTGAACATTGCGTATTTTGGGTTTTTGCGAACCTAGCGATGCATCCATATAAGGTTCATCCGACGTCAGAACTCAAGCCTACGATCATTAGGAGCGGCTCAACTTTGCCAATTGGGCTTCTCGGAGGATGCAGCGTAATGCCAATTTGGTGACAAATATTACTTTTTTCCGACAAAGTCCATTTCCATCTAAATAGAACTTTGATTACACAAATCGCATCTGAACAACCAAGAAACCTCTATAGACTTTCTTTTGGTGAACGCCTATTCCAATCAATTTCCCTTTCTAGGGCCATAGTGTGGAGTTGCAACAAACAGCCCATGTTCAAGCCTACTTGTAGAATGTTCTTGTACTTATTGCCAATACAGATCGCATCATTATTTTTTGTATTACTACCGCTGCTGCATTGAAGACATGACTTAGAAAGGCAGCGGGCTTTTGCTTCGTGCACTTCAGCATCTAGTATTGGTTCAGTGGAGAAGCCTAGCAAAAAGAGCAAAGCCATATGCAGTAATAGATCGAACGCGAAAAAAAACGCGAGAAGGGAACATTGAGAACACGATTGACAGGCGAATAAGAATGTCTAGCTCAAATAACTATGCGACAGGCATATCACAGCAGTCTAGTGATGAAAACAGCCAACGACTCACTGAAAATAACTGCGAGTTAGGCTGCGAGATAAGTACGTAACGGCTTTGGTGACAATCTTAGTGGGTATTAGACAACAGGGTCGTTTCGTGTTCATAGAATTGATTACCATATAACACTTGATGTAGTGTGGAATATTAAAGCCAGCAATGTGAGGGATTTCTGCTCTTAGGACATTATCTGCATACCGCTTTGTGCCGTTGCAGTGGCGACCAACAATTGATTCTACGCCGTCGAAAACTGTAGCTTTTCCGTCTCTAAAAAGCTTCTCTGTCGCCGGTCCAATCAGGCTCAGCGTCGCAGACGCTAGTGGGTGTTAGCTTAACAGTACCACAAATGGCAATTTATAAAGGTACTCTTTTTGAAGTGATCAGGGTCGATCAGGCAACGTGCCGTCGTTGGTCTGTACTCATGACATTTAAATTGCTATCCGCACTGTCGTTTCTCGACCGAAAATAAGTTAACTAGCTTGGAGCGACGTCAAGCGGCTACAAACGTGGTTTTCAATTGTCAAGCCATGTGCTCGGCTGTCTGTTCTATTTCCCACTCACTTGCCAGCTAATAAGGGTCCAAGGCTCTCTCTAGCAGCATCGGCTGCAGAAATAAAATCCCAGCATAATAACAAGCCGCCCGCAGGAATCCCGACTCAATGCATCGGGCGTCAAAGCATAAACCGAAGCTGTAAGCTTTATCATGTTTTTGAAGCGCAACATAAAACACTTTTATTCTATATATATATATATATATATATATATATATATGCACATGAGGTATATCGCTCCAGCTCTGGCTACTATATAAATATATAAATCACAGCCATTCTAAACCATTCTAAAAATCGATGCCTGCTGTTCAAGTTCGCCTATCGATTTTTGTAAGCATAACGTTCCATTATATATAACTCTACAATTTAGTCAGACAGGCCCATCGTTTCTTTTTTCTTATATCTTTGCTATATTTACTTTACATATACTATTTATATTGCTCCAATAGATATATAGAACTGGACCATCGTAGACCACAGGAAACCGTTGTCTTGCGACATCGCTCGCAAAATCCTTAGCTTCGACGTTCAAGCAAAACTTCAATCCATCGTGACCTTCGACGAGAGAATGAAATTTAGAAGCCTTGACGTCTTTGTGACGTTTCTCTGTTCAGAAGCCATATTGCCTGTATTACTCCAACAAGATGTCAGCTTGACGTGAGTACACTCTTGCTATATAAATAAATATATATATATATATACTCCTCGATATACATAAATAAATATTAACTATATATATATATATATATATATATATATATATATATATATATATATATGTGTAGCATTTTCTACCTCAAAGTTTTGTAGATGCTCAAGTTAGTTCAACTTGGAATGTCAACAACGTACTCAGCGGAACTCTATTAACCGCTTCTCGCTATTTAAATTGTCAAGCAACATATATATATATATATATATATATATATATTTTTTTTTTTTTTTTTAACAAGTAAGTTGTGTAATATACCAGATTAGAGTGTCACCTACTCACTGTGCCGAATTTCTTTCATCGTGTCTCAGTTATTTGAATTCCGTACTGTCTCATCGTTCAAAGGATTTAGAAGCCTGCTCAACATATTAATATAAAAGTTTATTTTTCGTATATTACAATATGCATGTGGGGCACATATTATGGAAGGTGTATTATACATATTAATATTGTATTAGCCGTTGTAGCCAGAGGCTGATATAGGCACGGTGGTAGTAAGTGTGCATAGTTAGAAATGACTGGGTACATAGGCCATATAGGAGAGCCTGCGAAGCGAAGCTTGGAGTCCGCCTATATATTAGAGTAAATTCCATCGAGAATTAGTTCTTATGGTACTTAGCGTTAGTACTTCAGAGAAAAAAAAATGACTAAACGAATGCTTGGTTATCCCATGTTTCGCTTCACTCAAAGAATGCATCTTCTCTTAAGATATGTGCGTATCCGCTTTTTTTTCCGGCGGCTATCTCACAAGTCGTCGGCCAAGCCCACAACAGCAATGTTTAAAACATTAGTTTTGTTTCTAAAAAAGTTTGAAGTCGTTACATATAATCGTTAGGCGCACAAAGGCTAATATCGTTTTAACAGTTCGCCCATGTGTACGAGGTGTGTTCAATCGTTATCGCGACTTTTGAATTTTCGCGGGTTACGTATATTTGAATTTCGATTTTTTGTGGCGTTATGTTGGTACTCATGTCTCTCACTTATGCCGACAAGCTCGGCCATTTTGAATGTTCACTTAATTGTTGACAGCTGCTTTGCTTGCACGTGTTTTGGATCGTCTTCGATTTTTACCTATTCAAAAAAATTGATCAAAGAACCTGTATCAAATTTTGTGTGAAAAACGAAATTAAGTGCGCGGATGCATTCCGAATGTTGACTGTGGCATACGGAGAAGCTACCTTGGACCGAAGCAACGTTTATCGGTGGTACAAAATGTTCTCAGAAGGCCGAGAAGATGTGAACGACGAAGAGCGTGCCGGACGCCCGAGCACTTCAACAACAGACGAAAAAATTAATGAAGTGGAGAAAATGGTATTGGCCAATCGTCGAATCACCGTTAGAGAAGTTGCTGAGGACCTAAACATATCGATTGGCTCGTGCCATTCGATTTTTATCAATGATTTGGGCATGAGACGGGTCGCCGCGAAATTCGTACCAAAATTGCTCAATTGCGACCAAAAACAGCATCGCATGAACATTGCTAATGAGATGTTGGACTCTGTCCGCGACGACCCAAATTTGCTTCAGAGGGTCATAACTGGTGACGAATCGTGGGTTTATGGTTATGACGTGGAAACCAAAGCTCAATCATCTCAATGGAAGCTGCCGCACGAACCAAGACCGAAAAAAGCGCGCCAAGTTCGGTCGAATGTGAAAGTTTTGCTGACAGTTTTCTTCGATTGCAGGGGCGTGGTGCATCATGAGTTCTTGCCACATGGTAGAACGGTCAATAAGGAATATTACCTGCAAGTTATGCGCAAGTTGCGCGAAGCAATCCGCCAGAAACGCCCGGATTTGTGGAAGAACAAAAATTGGCTTTTGCACCACGATAACGCCCCTGCTCACACATCGTTGCTTGTGCGCGAGTTTTTGGCCAAAAACAACACACTAATGATGCCGCAGCCACCGTATTCCCCAGATCTGCCCCCCTGTGACTTTTTCTTGTTCCCTAAACTGAAGAGGCCCATGAAAGGACGACGTTACGCTACGCTTGACGAGATAAAGACGGCATCGAAGGAGGAGCTGACCAAGATAAAAAAAAATGGTTTTTTGAAGTGCTTCGAAGATTGGAAAAACCGTTGGCAAAAGTATATAATATCTCATGGGGATTACTTTGAAGGGGACAAAATAGATATTCATGAATAAATGAATAATTTTTGAGAAAACACAAAAGTCGCGATACGTTTTGAACACACTATGTATTTCCGTTTAAATATGGTTTTCAAGATCGACTTGAGTAAATTGTATGGTGACAAAATAGTATACCTTAATCTGATTTTGTTAAGAAAACCGCCTTTGTTGTCGCCAGCTCGATCGTTTTAATCATATAGTTACCTCCAAAGCCAACGAATCCCGTTTCACGTGTGACAACTAGCCTCCGTTTTTACCAGTTCTGTTAGCATTGTGACCACGCCAACACTTATGTGGCTGCCACAGCCTGTGGCAGGAAGCTCGCTCTACAAGAACTGGGCAAATATCGGGCCACTGGCGATTCATGCATTAACCAGTAAGTTTTTAAACGTCTGTTAAATTTATAAGACAATTTTGTTGGACGTGTTAATGTTTTAGACCCTATTTTCGCCTAATAATAATAATAGAAGCTACCACTTTGTACCGAATACATTTGAGACACTCGACCCAATCAGCACCGGCACAGCGAAAATCCTAAAGGATATCGGAAAACGAATAGAAGACATCACGGGCGATCGACGCGAGGCCATGTTTTTGAGACAGATGGTGTCTTTGGCCGATTGTAGAGGCAACGTGGCTTCCATCATAGACGCTATGAATTGACAAACGAACAAATCAGGATGAACCTGGCCTAAACGTTCATACTTCACAATAATAATAATAATAATAATAATAATAGATAAAGGTAAGTAAGCTGAGAATAGCTAAAAGAAAAGCAACGCGGATACACACTCACACCTCACAGTTGTAATGCTCTAACACATTAAGTTATCATTGATTTAATTTAGGCAATATTTAGTAATATTATATTTTATTAGCTTAATCGAGCCCGCTTGGCAGCGCAGTTTCAACCAACCGTTAACGGCAGGTTATGTGGATAGGGAAGTCGAGGCAGATGCGAAGGCCGGGCGACAATGTCGGTTGAGGGGAAGGCGCGAAATTTCGCTGCAGCAAAGGCTACCAGGAGATATATAGCAGGAGTGCGATAGAGCAACGGAGGCGTATCAGAACGACAACTGCCAACTTTCTCACCCCTACTGTATGCCAGTATCATTGGCCTGCTCAGTCGTTATCCCCCCCCCCCCCCCCGCTGTAGTCCGGTATCGCTACACAGCGTGCTGCAGCCCAGAATCGTGTCTGCTGTTTTGCTAGCGTATCGCTGTGTTTTGCTTGAGCCGAATGAAGCGTGTATGTATGCATGTACAACTCCTTCCTTTTTTTGTGGGCTCTTCCGCTTCAAGGAAACGCCACGCTACTATAGTGGCGAAAGATTGCTTGGGTTTGTGGCTCGTATCGCGAATCAAATTAGGGAGCGCCTTCAGCACGACGGCTTCATGCACGACCGGATGCCATATTATACGAAGAAATAACGCGTGAGTTGCTACGGCGGCTAGATACGGCGTGCAACCTTGCCTCTATTGCATGCTCTTGAAACCGGGTGTCCTTAGAGACGTTATTTGCGAAGGTGCGTCAACATTTCCGAGATGGTTTCCAAATATTTAGTCAAATGTATCAGGTCGAAAGGTTAAAACACAATTTACGAAACACGCAAGCTACCCAGCACTTATCTAGACTAAACAATAACTTTCATTCCGGCCAGCGGATCTGAAGGCCCAACTATCTAAACAAACATAAAAATGACCAGCATCGGCAGTTGGTACGGCAGGCAATTTATTAACTAACTGATGGAAATTGAAAAAGTCTTCAAATTCTCTTGGAAAAGCAAACCAACTTGTTAAGACATCTTTTCGGGCCACCTAAAAAATAGGCTACTGGGCAAATTTAATAAGGCAACTCCAAGATTCCTGCTCATGAATGTTGCTACGGCAATTCGTATTGGCATTCTATCTTCTAATTGTAATAGGAGTAGTCAAAGGTGCAGCCTGCAAAAGTATATTTATGTTATCTCCATTCTACAGGTATTATTATCTTAAGATCGAATTTGCGTTTATATCAATCCCTCACACTCACACACAAATGCATGTATTGCTTTCCAGTGTGGAAGCCTTGAACAATAAGGAAACTGATTGAAGTTTTGCAGACCCTAAAGTTATTGTCGTTCACAGCTTATTAGGTGCCTGTTTACATGGCGGATAACCAAGTAAGCTTACACAAACCCAACTAATCAAAACATATTTATTTTCTGAGAGCATGTTCTCATCATCGAATTATCATCATCTCAACAAATACATTTAATTCCCTTATCTTGAATATGCGTATAGCATTGATGCCTGTATACTGTTGTCAGTTGCTCTTGCCATGTAATCCGAGAGAGGCAATGCAGCGATTTTTTTGTAAGGGTCAGAAAGGCTGACGCATGATACTTCGTACACGCTTGAGATCGCAGTCGACAGACGCCCTCTATGTACTCCGCGTGGAAGTTTGTATTCAAACAGGCCAGCAACTGATAGTCATGAACTATGTATAACTAGGCATACACGTGGCGATTGCTACATATAAGAGCAGACCAAAGGTGAAAGGCACTGAAGATATCTCCAACCTCTCGTCAGACCGAGCAAGATGGCTTAGTGGCAAAGCCTTTGCCTTGCATTCGGGAGGACTGGGTTCGAGACCCAGACCGGCCACTCTTAAATTGGTTTGCATGATTTTCAATTTAGACAAGGTAAATGCCGGAGTGGAATAAAATTAGCCATGACACGAAAAAACGTACACGGGCAATGGCCTTAAGAAATATCTTTAAAAAAAGAACAAAAATGTTCTTCAAGAGAACTTCATTCTTCCATTTAGAGATCTATGTCACATTAGGAGTGAAATATATTACAATATGATTTGTATGTACTTGCGCCCATTTATGGAGTAATAAAGGTGGGCTTATGTCATGGTGATTTAACGTGCTCGAAGAGCAAAACCCGGTATTATTGTGCGCATCTACTAATTGTGGCAAATAAACCACAACGATTTTTATGTTATGCCATATTTCACCGCGCTGAAGAGTTTAAAGACGTCAAGCAAGCAAGAAATAGCATCTTGCAGATGCGACGGATATATGTCAAGCGATATGCCGATAACAGACGGCGCTGCCATTGCTAAGGGAAGGAGGCCGCTTCAAGCAACGATTCATGATGCGTTCGGAGCTATCCTTCAACCTTCCTACATCAGCTCATGCCTCGGGCTTATCGGCTTTGCTGTTTATGGATACGCTTTGCTTTACTACCTTTAAGACGCGACTTTACTACGACTTTAAAACGCGACTAATGTTCGGATCTATATGTTTCTTCCAGCGTCTGCCAGGCATTATTCCTGCTCAACCCAAAGCCAGTATTGAGTTCCCACAAGCGTTACTGCAGACGCTTTTTTCTAACGCAGTCTTCTCTCGTTGTATATGCTGTAAGGCTTGCATTATATGTCACAGTCTTGTGCATACGTTGTTTTGCGATGTCCCACGTTCGCTTATACATTTTTGTATTATAAAAATATCCTGATTTTCGAGCTCTCGGGAATTTCCACCTCGTCGGCACAGCGTCGGCACCCGATTTAGCAAGGCAAATAATCTCACGGAATAGTTCGGACTTCGCTCTTTCAGGTCGTTAACATCTTTTACATCACCCGAATTGTTGAGTCCTTTTTCGCCTTCTCGTCTGCCGCTCTCTATTGGTGCAGGTTCCAGAGGCACACTGCCCAGCTATGCCACTGTGACTTGTAATGTGATGTCGTTATTATATATATATATATATATATATATATATATATATATATATATATTCACACACCCTTTAGCAGGGGGGCTTTATTACGAGGAAGGTTGAGTATGGTTATGCCTACAAGCTAGACGCCATGCAAACATCCTGTTAACAATCGTTTTCTTTGCAACAGTTCTTGACTGGATATTGAGCCCGGCGCGAGTCCTTGTTGTGGCAATATTGAAGAACTTCGCCGCTCTCTCAGGCTGCTTACATATCCAAGTAAACGCGGATTTGTCAATTCTTTCTAACATGGATGCAATATCTTCACATTTTACGTCATTCTCATTAATATTGCAGCGAGACGCAACACGCCTGACAAATTTCTTGTGAAGTTTAGTAAGCGTGTTATTGTCACGGAAATAGCCTAGATTCCACACCGGCGAGGCATACAGTAGGACCGGCAGAACATATTGCTTATACAACCTTATGTACAGAGAGGGTTTTTTTAACACAATACAACGAAATATCCAGTTCAGCCTCCGTGTGCCCAGAGCTGTCATTTCTAAAACGTGGGGAGAATCTTATTATCGTCATTAATATACATGGCTAACTGTGTCTTGGCATCACTTCAAGCTGCGTAAATTGTCTTGGTCTCCGCTTTCTTTTTTTTAAGTGCAATTGTTAATTATCTGGAAATTCCGATGCCATTAAATATGCCAACTATTTAGACTTTTCGAGTTCTTCTGAACGTTGCGTTGCCACATGCCAGGCATGGCTTTCTAGTTGCCATATGCTGAGGCACAAGCAGTCATTTCTAGTATTTCATTATTTCGAATATATTCTAAGAATCTCGAACCAATTTACGGCTCTATGGCTCTAGGCCTTTACAGACTCGTATGTTGTAGACATCCCACCGAGCTGTCTTCGCATGTGCTGTTATGTTTTAAAGTTAGTGCGAGTCATTAATTGAGATAGGCGCTGTGCTCCGAGAGGGTAATATTTACTCGGCTTAAAAGTTTGATGCCGTTTGTGTGTTCCGCCCTATGTGCTATTTTTATTTCTCCAAACTTCTCCTTTCTGACTACCTTGTTGGATAATGAGTTTGCTATCTTCATAGAATAGTCTGATCAGCTTTATCCATGTCGAGTTTTCAGGGTGATAGCCCGGAATATGCCAGAATAACCCTTTGATTGCCCCTACCATCTGCTCAGGTGGCAACTTGGAAAGTGCCAACTAAGCCCTTTTTGGGCGCGTGTCCCTCTAACCATTGATATGAGCATATAGGTGTTATCTTGCGCACAACTACCCGATACATTTTTATAAATTGTTTGGTCATTTATAATTAGCTAGCGGTATCTCGCCCCGTTAATTTTTACTCCATATGGGATGAAAACGAGCAGCCTGCGCTCGTCATTGGCTCACAGTCACTGAGGCTGATGCTTGTACACTCGTGGCTAAACATTGCTGCTGGATCCTTGATCCAGACATGCCCGATTATTTAAAGGTGAAATTTTTATCAGAGATGACTATGCTTGAAAGCTCGCCACAGGCGTGACAGGCTAGAAAAGACAGCAAACCTTCTTTTATTGTTTCATAAGATTATAAACTTGTCACACCTTGTAGCCTTTTATCTTGAGATAAATCCTCTTGATTCGTACGATGACGATATTTGCTCGTTTCATGTCACAAGCTACCTCTGCAGCGTTTTGCTTCGGGTTCCTCTTTAACTAGGCTTTCACATTTCTGATATTTTCTCGGCCAGTTGCAGTGGCTTGTGGTCTGCCGTTGTGTCACACTGCACCGGACCTGTATCGTTCAATAGTGCGTATTATCAATTATTTATTTGATTTTCACTTGCTGTAGCTCGTTTGCAATGTGCTTAACACGCTTGCCCGCCAAATAAAGTGCCACCACACTATGCGGCTTCATTTTCATGGACCCTCGAATAACGAAACCAACGTAGTTGCCACGAGACAATCTGGCTGACCTAAAAGGGGAGTTAGCTAATTTCTTCGACGCGCGCGGTAGAAACAATCGTTACTTTGGGCAGGCGCAAGAAACTTTGAACAATACGGTACATCTAGCCTGCTTCGCTCTGGGATATAATCGCCTCTGGGATATTGCTGAGGAGACAAGGCTTCTTCAATTTTCAGTTCCGAAATCGGGCCGGCCGTTGCAAGACGCGTCTGCTTGCCACGCCCGATAAATAGCTCTAAAGGAATGAAGACTCCATTATCGTTAAGCTCTGCCTTGATTGACACCAGTAGTGGTTGCCAGTTGAGGCTTCTTTGTACCTATTATTTTGTGTAAAGTCGCCGGCCTATATATATAAATATATATATATATATATATATATATATATATATATATATATATATATATATGTCCACGAGGAGTTTACGCATTTCGCTGTGGCGTGAGATAGACAAACGGCGTACCTTCGGGAGGTCCTAGCAGCAGAGGTCATTATTAGGGAGGACATGTATACCATTCAAAAGCTTTGCGACAAGGTCTCTTGTCATTCTAATGCCAAAAAGGGCGAGCGTAAAAAGCCAGGTTTTGCCGTAGAATTTCCTAAGAAGAAGAGTTGCTGCTTTATGTTGCTATTGGAAAGTTTGACGGCACGACACTCTGAGTCTTTTGGGGGCTCGTTGAGCTATTTCTCATAAAAGCATGCCGGGTTGCAAGTCCCGATAAAAAAGAAGGCCTACTATCAATGCATGCAGCATTTTGTTGACAAAGTCAAAAAGACCAAGGATGCTAAACAGCACCACTGTGCTTTCTTCCCTGATATCAAATTGGCGTTTGAGTGAGCTTCCAGGAGTATGGTGCTTCTTCAGCTTACCGAGAAGGGAGTATTCATTTGCGTTATTTAACTGACTGACGCGCACTTTAGTATAATCTAGTTAGCATTAATAATGGAGTTGTTTCATCCTCCTCAGTGACCTCCGACGAACAAAACCTGAGTGTAAAATAATGGGTTTGGGCGAGCTAGAACTGCACACGTTAAACCACAGTCGAATATTATACCTCTTGACTAGCCACTACGCTTGTTATAGAAGATGTACCAAATCAGTTTGCTCTTTCGGAGATCCTGGTCTACCGGGAATCATGCATTAATAGGAAATCCAAATGGCGGAGATCGAACCGGGCCTGTTTAAGGCAGGAGCGATACCCAGCAACTATTATATGGACCAGCGATGTAATACTACGAAGCAGTGTCTACCGATTTTCAGTCGCTGAGCAGTTTAGCTCAGTGTTCGCTCAACTGCTTTTATAGTTTGTTGTAATATACTTCCGTAGCACTTCTCAAAATGTTACCAAATAGCTAATACTAATTGATAGAAGAACAAAAATACGCGATGACCAGTCGCCATATAAACCCTACGTTTGCTATGGCCATGGATTGGTCTATCGAAGCCCAATCTACGGCACATTGTGTGGTGAAAGTGCATATGGGTCGACCGCATGCCAATAAGATCGCCTATGCGTATGATACGCTGTTGTGTATAAGTCGGGATCGATATTTGCTATTATAGTTTAACAATGGAAGCCTTATATTCTGGCGCCAGTGAAAGATTAAATCGCACTTGTAAGTCTTCCATACGCAGAAAAGTGATTGAGCGACAGAGGAATAGCTGGTATGCCGGTTTGTTTCGAGTGGACAAATGAACTTCAGGCAATCGTCTCAGGAACGTTGCCTTGATACTATTAAGAATGGCTAAGTTAGTCATTGCCAGAATGACAAGTTATTGCTTAATGGTCTATTATACCAACGAATAATTACAGTTCTATATAAAAAAAATGAAACACAGTGTCATCAAACCGGCTAGAGCTGAACTGATACCTGTCCGACTGTTTATATACATCTATATGTGTATGTATAGTCTGTCAATATACATTGACAGTCTATATATATATATATATATATATATATATAAATATATGTATTGTGTGTATTATATATATATATATATATATATATATATATATATATATATATATAAACATATATAGTATGTATACTCTGGAAATATACATTGGCAGTCTATATATATATATGTTCATACATTTTTTTATATGTATGAGCCTGTGAGCGTTCCTGATACACACTGAGCTCTAAGGTTTTGCCATGGGGTTTCATCTGCATTTTACCATTTCGCAAGCGATAGAAGCGTTGAGGAAATGCACTGAGCATATACGGCCTTTTCCGCTGTATCAAAGAACAGCCAGCAGTTGATTTCCATACGAAGCCCTACGTTTCCGTCTTCGTCTATTACGACAACGCCGGTGCTAGGAATACTTTTGTGGGCTTTTCCATCACCGTTTAGGCCGCCTTGCAGTCTACGGCTACAATCGACCAGGCAACAGGCTCTGCATCGTTGCGGTAGGCTGCAGCCGTCAACGCCATCTCAGAAAACCATAGACGGTGGACGGTTAAGGGTAGTGATGATTGTGGCGGTGTGAGTTCGATGCTGGCCGAAGTCTGTTACTACGGCGCCAATACAAAAAACCGAGGTGCATCTGCCTTCTCGGCGTCTTCATCTCAGAAGAAGCAGCTTTCTATCAGATATCTTTCTTTCTCGCCACCCGCTCTTGCACTATCACTTAACGTTCTTTCTGCTAACACGGTGTGTGTAGAAGCTCGAAGCAAAAGGTCTAAACAGGACACAAAAGGACCGACGCGAAGAGACAATAAAAAGTGTAAGGCTGTTGTTCTTTGTCTGTGCCGTGGTGGATATTTCCCTTCCTGTTCGTTCGGGAGCACTGCGTAAAGAAAGGATAGGTTTCATACACTTTTTATCCACCCCCTTGTCTCCTTCCCAAAAAAACACTTGTACGGCATCAAGGCTTATAAGCAAAGTATAGTGTTGCGCTTCCTTCTAAATATAGGCAGCCGTCTCTTCTTTATATTGTAGTTATGGTAGCTGTGGTTGTTGTTATTGTTGTTGTTGTTATAGCTGGTTTAGCTGTTATTAAACCTTAACGAGCGTACTTTACTGCAACCTTCAAATTGGTAAGCGACGGCCTATGTTTTTCGTTAAAAGCGCGGCTTAAGGCGGCCGTATCGAGAGAAGATCGAAGACGAGAGCAGCAGAGCCATATTAATAGCTGGTGACATGGTCGAGATGTCAAGCTGAGCGGCTGAGTGTGAACTTCGCTTGCTTTGAGGGTAACCTGTGGTTATCGTACGGGAACCTACGACCCTAAACGGGCTAACCACTAGGACTCGGCAACTGTACTAGGCAGCACTTCAAATACCTCAGAAGTACCGAGCACCTAAAATACCTCACGAGTACTATGCAATATATTTGCGTTGAACTTGGTTGTCGACATTGAGGCGAGTTTTGAACGGCCAGAGCGCGACGAACACCTGCCTTCCTGCGGTGTCCTCAATAGTGTTCTCAATCAGATTGTTCGAATTTCGGAAAAATACCCTGCAGGTCAGTCTGTTTACAAACAGTGAATCGAACGATTCATCGGTTTCGAACACCATATGTCCCGCAGGACCAGTGTGTTAGCAAACACAATCTACCGCAACCTATATGTCTTGAATGTATATATGTATATATATTTATATATATATATATATATACGTGAGCGTGATATATATACGTTAACCGTATAACATATCGAAACAAAATAATCCTCTGTGAATGGTCATTTCTCATTAAATATGTGTGTTTTATGAGCGTAATATGTAAGGCAATAGACGCAAAAAATGGTTAGATATCTCGATTTTTGCGAATATAGTCAATACGGCTATTTAAGTTCTGACAGCCAACGTTGTATGTTTCTTAGACAAATATGTTTTTGATGATTTTTGTGTGAGTTTTGGTGATGTCCGACTAGCCACATCGGTATAACAGAGGTTAGTAGTTTCAATGTCACTCCTAAGCAAAACCTTTCCGACTTTTCCATTCATTGGAAAAAGTGCTTAATCTATCGAAATCTACAACTCCTTTAAGTCAGGCCAAACCGGGACTCGACACTCCGTATATGAGAAATAGCAGTCCTATCTAATCATGCAAAGAGCTTTTGACTTCATTCAAGCGCAAGATCAGCTTACCTAAATCCGACAACGACCGATCTGAAAGCAGACAATTGTGATGTTAAACAGCTGGTCCCAGACGTGGTCTGTTACTTACGCATGGCAGTGAAGCCGCTGCAACTGGCGGGCCACGCGTTCTGAGGAAAATCTGCCAAAAAACGTGTTTCTATTCTATATTTGCCTTAGTTCTACAATTCCATCATTATCATATTTATTTAACTTATATTGAGTATGCATATAACATAGATATTTTTTCTTTGTTTCTAGATAACCAAAATTTATTCTCCGTATAATACATTTGGTATATGTTACATACATGTATCACGATGGGTTAGCTAAGCCAATGTGCCTAGTGGGCGCGTATTGTAACTGTCACGTGTCCGTTTCGATGAGGCCAGGCCGAGACCACTTCAGAAATATGCCCCGAACGTATGCAGCGTTTCCATGTTGTATGTCAATTTCCAGACGTTGTTTGAAAAAGGACGACGACCTGTTATCACCGGGATAGACATAGACAATTATATAGTTGTCAGCTGCTCGTGGCATGTTATTTGAGAGAGGCAGCGCAGCGAGACGCATGAAACTCCGTACACGCTTGAGAGCACAGTCGACAGATGCACTCCGTGTACTCCTCGCAGAAGCTCGTATTTGAAAAGACCAGGTGATGATAGCCATGAACTGTGTATCTGGTATAGACGTGGCGATTGTCACATGCAAGGCCAGACCAGAGGAAAGAGGCACTGAAAATAACCAGGTCTTCCCTCTCGTCGGACTTGTTCAACTTTATTTTTCCGTTCTGAAATAATTCTCTCGAATGGTACTGTACGCGGCGTCTTCAACCTCAGTCAAATGATCTCAACAACCGGTGCACTGCCTGATATTAGGTACAGAAAGCGGCTCCTTAGTCCTACAATTCTTTAGTTCTCCGAGCCGATATAACTCCTGATTCGTAGGCATTTATGTGCTGTAAGCTGACAGAAAAACAGATTGCTATGCATTCATGTATATTTCCCCTTTCACTAGGCCAATTTGGCGCTTTTTTGGAGTTTGTTTCACTAACATATCAGGCAGGCTTGATAAACGCCGCTAATCCGTACGTCGAATGTCTAACCGCTATCTATGCAAACATGGCGCGCTTGGTCGTGCAATTGTGGGAGTAGAAATGTGTACACGAAAGTCTCGCAATACATATTGTAGGCTATAGATAACTTTGAGCCTGAATAATATAGTGGCTTTTGAACTGGCAGCTGGTCTCTGAGACCGGCTACCACGATAAGCGTTTTTCTACAATACCATGGGTAGGGACGGTGACCCGACACAAAAGATTTACTCCAAAATTGCAAAAGCTTTTTACGAACTGCAGTTGCTCACGGCGGAATCATGGTTTATCTACGCCGGCTCGCCGCCTTCATGCCGGATCTCTGTAGCCTTGATTTTTGACACATTAACTATAAAGCCATTTATCAAATGTACAAAGCGCAGCCTACAGGTCAGTAAGAATTCGAATTAATATTACCACTAGACCATCTGCGTAGAACAGGATCATATTTGTTAGGTGCCACTCTTTCACGATGTTTCGTAGATATATTATGAATAACAATGGAATGACATTGTCGAGTTGCGTATACACAGTCATCTTATCGAGCATACCATGCTAGCACACGCCATCATTGAGAATAACTTGTTAGACCCTCTTAGAAGTGCGCTAAGCAGAATCAGCATGCGTTGTCAGGCTCCTGAAACTACTTAAGAGTTGTTTGTATAGAAATGTGGGCGATAATGATGTAACTCCTCTTCATTGAGACATCTGTGATCCCCGTTATTGTGTTTTATTTTTTTGAACATCGTTGATCAAAGCCTACTTGGCATTCCCTTGAATAAATTACAGACTGTTAAAATCAATTATGCCCATAAAAAAGCAATTTTGTAATTTCACGCATAATTTTAAGAGTTTTAGTTTTCGACGGTTGATCCAGTCGCTGACGTTAGGGATCAGGGTGCGGAGGTTACCGTCTGGAGGAAGCACCCCGCTGTAGATCATCCGGCAAGTGTCTCGTTCGCACGACTCTGCAGCAAATCTGGGGTCCAAACCTCGGGGGGTAAGGACGAGGTGGTCAACGTAGCCGAGGAAGTTAACCCCGGGCGGGAGAACCCCAGCCGCAGTACGTCGTCGTAAGTTCTAATCCATAGCAGAGAGCTAAGTATAGAGCCCTGTGACACCCTATAGGCATGTTAACGACCGTTCCGTCATGTCCCTGTTCTAAGTATACATGATGAGACTGAGTTGTTTTTATAATTTATAACGTTTAGATACATATAAGAGAGGAGAGCATTGAGCTCCAATCGCATGGGCTTCCAGTCGCATGTAAAGCCGCTCTCACAGAGCATATCGTGCGCCCAATCTAATACAGTAAACAACCAAATAAACATATGGAAAATGTACGTGTAGATAATGGGAAACTTTTAATACACACTTCAGTAACGACAAACAGAAAAGGTCAAAATGATTTGCCTTTTTCTAAAGAAGAACTAGATCTTAGCTTTTACTATACCAATGTTATTGGAAGCGGCTAGCCATGACAATTGCCCCTACCAGCGGATGTTGGGTAAGTCGTTGCGCAGCCATTCGATCACTGGTACAAGCTACATCGATGACTAGTTTTGATAGTTAATATGAGCATCATTGCCAAAACGTATCGGAATAGGTTTGGTATCAGATTAATGGTAAATGGATTCTAATTCGATTACTGTAAGCCTTTTTCCCTTCCTGCCGGTAACGGATTCCTATAAAATCCGATGTTAACAGAGGGAGGAGTATTGGCGGTTTGTGAACGGTCTCTGGCAGCCGCTCTACTCAACTATAGTTTTCTTTGCGCTAGCGCATGTTAAATGACAATTTTCTTTCAAAGATACTGTTGTGTTCCGTTTCTTCATCAAACAACTTGTGCTTTTCAGTGGCACGTTTTGTGAAATGATGTTCGACCAGCCACATCAACATGACAAGATTTGAGCAATTTCACTCGTTTGTACAAACATTTCTGACGCATTCTACGAACTTCTAAAGTACGTCATGATGAGCATATATATATATATATATATATATATATATATATATATATATATTTTTTTTTTTCTAGACGAATCTAACAATGTACGGTATTGTCGTGATGAAACATCTGTTTCGCGGATCATAGTGCTGTGATGCATTTTTTCAGCTGGTCGTTTAGTACTCTTTATACCACTTTTCGTGTAGAAAGAAAATCACAAACTAAAATACCTTTTGCATCTCAGAAAACGGTCGCCCAAACTTTTCCGGGCAAGATGTGCCTCCTTACAAATGCCTTTCACTGCGTGCGGTCCGCTCCCTGGTGGCATCCTTCCGTTCTAGAGTGGTGACTCCAGCATTCGTCGAAATAGTTTTATTAGTTATAGAAATTTCTCTCCGAAGTTCGCGCGCGTATCAGTTCTTGCTCAATTGTTAGCTCGGGTGATAGCCACTGTGTTTAAATTTGTATGCATAAATGCTGATGCAAGATTTGATGTACTGCATCACAGCAAATGCCCGTTTTCTTCAGCATGTCGTGCAACTTCAATCGGCCGTAAGTCATCTCAAGTTTGTTGACTTCTAGCACTGTTTTCTCATTTGAAGCTGTTTTTCAGCCGTCCAGAACGTGGCGGATCATCGGTGCCCATGCTGCTTTTTTAAGGCAAATGAGGTCTGTACGCCAGTGCATTCGTTGCGTAAACTTCACCCAATTTGGATTTAATTTCTCGTGCAGTTAAGCCTTCAAAAAAGAGTGTTAAATTACAGTACGGTACTTGTTCTGCCCTATTGCCACTAGATAGTCTAACAAATTACAGCGCGACTTGCTACAAACGCTTTTCAAAACCAATCCCTATGATACTTTTTTTTGTTGCTTCCGAAGAACGACTCTCTTTGGAGCTGTGGTCGGCATGAGCTTTTTGAACTTGTGCACAGGCAATGCTACGAACCTTATGATCCACCTAGTAATAAAAACATATATGCTTATGGTAGATATCGTATAATAAGTACGGTAAATTTATTAAAATAATAAGCGTAGATACTTGTTTATGAAATTAGCTTTGTGGTAATTTGATTGCGTTTATTTTCGCTTTTACAGTGCCATTGGTGGACACTACTTAGTGAGCCTTGAATTTATTAAATGAGATGTTTTAAACTGCAAGTTGGCTCGTGCTGTTCATGCCTATGGTGGGCGTAGAGTTATTATATATATATATATATATATATATATATATATATATATATATATATATATATATATATATATATATATATAAATTAACGTATGTAACGCAAACAGAATATACCCAACGCAGGTGCTACTGTCATTTTAAAACGTAGGGTGTATATACATACGAGATGCAAAAATACATAGGCCCAGAAGTTATGGTTGCCTAGCCGTGGCTAGTTTATCAAAAGCAGATCGTCTCGACCCGATTAGATTATTGTTCAACATACTTGGCTTGTTTTTTCTCACTCGCTTTTATGCGACAGTTGTTTGATTCAATAGTCGTATCCAGATACAATGATGCATATTTCTGTCATCTGCAAGGCGCACAGTGGCGTTTTATTGCGGTGTGTGCAATCCGATGGGGCAAACGAGAAGCGCAGATAAATTGGTAGAATTGGTTTTCGTGTGCTTAAATAATACCTTGAGCAAGTTCGTCTCATAGGGGGATTTATCGTACGGAGGGAACCATTTGTCTCAGAGCCGATTACGTCCACCGAGG
Source organism: Dermanyssus gallinae (assembly GCA_003439945.1). Classification (NCBI taxonomy): domain Eukaryota; kingdom Metazoa; phylum Arthropoda; class Arachnida; order Mesostigmata; family Dermanyssidae; genus Dermanyssus; species Dermanyssus gallinae. The sequence goes on from QVRM01002351.1 coordinate 32,165, forward strand.
CCGGCCGCGTTCGGTCGTGGCTCTAATACCCACTCATATGTCCTTGCCGACCCACTGAAACAGAAGTAAGCGGAGAAGCGATCGGACACTTTTTAAATATAATTTATTTCGGAGTTTTAATAGGATAAACGCGTCCGGTTCAGATAAAGTTAGCGTTAAAAACCTTAACATAATGCAGCTATTAGCCACTCTACGTATTGAAGGCTATTTTCAACTTATTAGCTATTTTGTACCTTGCACTCATTCAGTGGATTCCTATGTGACTTGCGGAATGTCATTTCGCCAAGGCTGTGCATTGCGAATCTGTTTAGAATAGTTCCCCAGAGAGCGATATAGCTTGTCTTTTTGTGGTGATCGGGGTTCGAAAATAGTTACCAGATTTAACAGCTACACGAACGCCACCAATTTCGTCACATCTGCCCCAGAGCTCAGAACATCCAGACCTTGGGAGACGTTTCTGGCTAGATCCGATACGCAATGTAAGCTGTTCGACGGATAGCATAGGCGGTTTGCGCAAGCTCTGTATGCAGTTTAGTATTCAGTAGTCGCTTATCAGGTAGAAGACCCCCGGAAATGCAATATTGTTGTTGATCACTAGATGACTGAATTGGATTTTTTCAAAATTCTCTCCAGGACCTCTATCGTTAGCTGATGAGGGTATGTTGTGCTATATATTTATTATAGTTCCCTGCTTCAAGTGCGCACCTCGAAGACAAATTGATTGCTTATACGTGCCAACCTGGTAACAATGACCTTTTCGTTGACTAATATGTTCTACCATAAGGTAGACCAGAAATCGTAGAAGGCGCGTTCATGTCATACGTTTTCATGCTATCTGCCCTAGAAGTACACCCAGTGTATAGTTGGGACTCAGGACCAGAGACGCCGTCGATTTTTTTAACATTTGCGGTCCTTCAAGTGGCTTCACTTGAGTGGGTATTGGGACAGATACTACAGGCATTTCTCCAGCAAAAGAAAGCCCAGCGCCAAAATAATGGGTTGTAGCTATTTTTGCAGACAATTTATCAAGTGTATTGGGGCAGCAAAATGTCACTAATGTGATGAAGGTGAATAAACATCAAACAACAACAATTTAAAATGTCACTAATAAATTCTGCTACTGCCTTATGCGTTTGTCTGCATAGACTCTCATCGCTGTTTGCACTTTAACTGAGGCGCCGTGTTGTTACAGTTGTAGACTCTGATGATATATATATATATATATATATATATGTATATATATAATATATGCATTTAAATCGTACGATTTTTTAGACATAAACATACATACATATACAAACATTAATTTACATATGTAGCCTCTAATATTGATAACCGATGCAAACGGTATATCGTCTTTTTAAATATCTAACGGTGGAGCAGAAGCGGCTAAAGCAAATTCGAGATTGAACAAAACGTGTTTATTCGTAATTTGGATGCACATCATGAAGCGACAAAAAGCTGTACAAATCTTACATAACGCAATAAATCTCATAATAACTATACACTGGGTTTTACTTTTAGGGTAAATAGCTTGAAACCATTGGACCTGAGACGCGCCTACATATAAGCATTTGCGCCTGAAACACCATCGATTATATTCCAAGTTTTGATCTAACAAGTGTTTAAGCGTACGGGCTTATATTACTCTTAGCACCCCCCCCCTTCACCTTTGCTATTATGCCCTGCGCCGCCATTTAATGTCCAACTGGAGGTGGATCGAAATATGTTTTAGAAAAAAGTTTTCAATTCAAACATTTGCAGTTGGGGCCACATAGACAAATAAGCCAATCTCTCACGTTGTGCATTAGTAGTGCGTGCGTCGTAGTTCTAAGTACCTCCAATGATGTCGTTTTGCAGATCATCGTGGTCAAGGCGGAACACTCCATATGTGTATGTAATCCTGATCCAAAAACGGTTTAGGTTATTTTAACCTAAGGCCACGTATGATAAATATCCTTGAAAGAACCCTCACCTCAGCTGAGAGGGGGGCATCAAGCACAGTAGTACACGCGGGTATTGTTACCCTAAGTAGCAGCACACGCTGCTAATTGCATACGCCGCAAACAGACCCCGCTAGTTCGTGACTTTACTTTTTAGTTAGGTCAAACGGGATAGGTCACGTACGCTTGGACTTTACCGTGTATCACTACTACTACTCGAGGATGCCGAAGGGCAGCAAGCTCCAAATCAAGCTTGACTGAGCGTAGCCATTTGAGAGCTATAGTCTCTATCCTATAGCTGCGTATTTGACTTGGACAATTCACATCTCGCAGAATACTGACTCGCAGCAGCAATTACAGCTTGTTTGGCGCATGTGGCCCCTGCCCACGGTCGCTGGTACACCACCGAACCAGGCAACGGTGAAGGATTTTCCCCCCGCTGTCTGCTCGAATGAGCAGCACGTTATCTGAGTCAACCTAACCCCAACCAACTCACCCGTCCTACCGGTCACGTTCAGGATATCCAATGAGGCGCTGCAACATTGTACTGGCGACAACAGCTGTCGTGGCGTATACACTGAGAGCAATTCGTATCTGGTTAGCAGTAAAAATAATAGCGAGGCAGCTCTCTGCGCTTTTGCGGCTAGGGGCTACTTGGTCAGCAGCAGGGACGTAATTTATAAATAATTACTAACAAAAAGCTAACACTCATTGGTAACGGTTTTGCAACCCTGTGAGAGTTGAGGGCCTTTTTACAACGTTTTATTTTCAAGGTTCTTACAATTGTGCTATCTGCGAAAATTTATCATCGACAAACGTAGGGGCGGCAATAAAATTGTCTACGTCGTGTTACTGAGAGACACACAAAGCGACGTTAGACAGTAGTACCCTTGCGTAGTAGATTCCGTTGTATGTACTATACATGTTACATCCATATATATATATATATATATTAATTGATGTTAAATGCACACTGTATGATGAAGATGTAAGAAATGGTGCTCGATATTTAGCATTAGTTTATTTATATATACGTGTTAAACATAAAGTATATATATAAATAACCGGATGTCAAGTTTGAACTTCGCACTGCGGAAAACGGTCAAAAGTGACGTGGGGTAGTAAAAACCGTAAAAAGTGACCAAGTATAAAGGAAACAACTAGAACTAAAGACAAACATGGCTATCCGGTCGACAAAAATATGGATTTATAAAGCTGGGCTATAACTTGCCCTGGAAAGAGCGAGGCCATTCTCCTGACAGGGAGGAAAAGAGTGAGCAGCATCAAACTGATGGTGGCGGGCCAGGAAATTAAGCAAGAGACAGAAGCCAGACACCTTTGGTGCAATACATACACAATACACAATACAAGGGTCTCAGGAGCATTAGTCACACTAGGAAGTGTACGGTCAAAGGGGCTAAAGCGGCTAACGCAGTAGGCAAGATACTGCAACTAAATCTGCGTAGCCTGGGCAAAACAACGTGAGTTCACTTTTGGTTGCACCAATCTCCGGATCAAATTTTTTAAACACAAAAACAGCACACTCCACTACCTGTAGTTTCTTCTGTTTGCCAGCCTGCCGTCGTATTGCCGACATAGGCAATGGACCTACAGGACCTCTAATGCGATATTTTTACTGTGCAATGAAGTAGATCAAACAAATATTAACATACACGGTCCTAAGATTGAACCTTGCGGCGTTTTGACGTTTACTTTATTTTAAAGGCGATTCACAACAACGTACCATTATCGCCTGCTGTATCTCTGTTAAGTATGACCTAAACCAGGACACAACAGGGCCGTCACAGAAATGAATTTCAAGCATGAAATCATTCAAGCATTTGAAAGGGGCAGCAACATCCAAAAAGACACCGAGGCAAAGTTGAATGTTTTGATAAAAGTCTACGACCTCCTGATAGGGATGAGCAAGGGCAAGTTCAGTTAATTGGTTATTAATTTAATTTTCACGGCCGCTCTTATTTTTCAATGGAACGCCCTTATTTTCAAATCGATACTCCCAATGTTTAATATTATGGCTTCTGGTGTGGAAAATAATGCGAACCTTATGCAAAATGCTGTTAAGTCTTTGGAAACTGGCAAGCTAAGCTAAGCTCTACTATTAAAGCCTTAGGTCATTTTGTCGGGAATTTGAAATCAGCTTAACTAATATTTTGTTTATTAGCAACAAACGCCGGTTATGTATCGATTTATCTGTTTGACATAAACGTTTGACCTATGGTCTGCAAATCTTACGAGAAATTGCTTTGAAAGGGTAGGTGTCTTGCCTGGATAAAACCCAGATTTCCTGATGCCACAGTATCGTGGCAATAGTATATATATATATATATATATATATATATATATATATATATATATATATATATATATATATATAATATATATATATACATTTGCGATGTAAGAACATGTGCAGAACCCGCTCGGGGCAAAACTCAAGGCTTTAGGTCCAGGCGTGGGCTGGTCCACCTAGCCAGAGTGCCTCTCACCGAAGCGGCATTCCCTCTCTGAACATCCAATGACAGACGTTGCAGTACATATTCGCCCGCTATCTTGTCTACTGTAGCCAGCACCAATCTTCTCCCGACATTGTTGAGCAGTTTCTTCGTGAGCGCTTCCCCAATATCTCGAACGCAAGGTGTGAGAACAAGTGTGGGTAAGCGATGCTTGAATACTTTCTGCATTTGACTGCTTTCGCTAGAGCTACCGCGTGTCCAGGATGGGCTGCGCCCGTACCCGACCATTGAAGGGGTCAAAGAGTCGGTTACGGTCGCATCCCACACTAGCATTTGGCCCCGCTCGAAGGGAGTCAAGGTCATGCCATCAGGTCTCCTCTCATCGTCTCTAACTAAACAAGGATGCTTTAAAATGCTTGGGTTGTTCTCCAATCGTCTTCTGACTAAACCAGAAGGGTCCAATATGCATGCCGACCGCCGCCCTTCGCTAAATATCTCATTCGAAGCGTGCGATTCTGCCTGAACTCTGCGGACAGGAGAGTCCACAGTGACCCAGGGAGTCGTCTTCGCCACCGTGTCTGCACCGGTGTGGGGAGATGAGCTCTGCTCCTAACCTCAAACCGACTAGTATTCGTGTAGACTCATCGTCCAGGAGGGTACTTAGCTGTAGGGCGTGCGGCCATGCACCTGCACCCGGCGAGGAAACTGTCTGTAATCTCGCTTTGCTAGCGGCCGTGGCTGTACAGTGTCCCATTGGCCGCTCCATCAACCGTCGTTTGCCAGTTCTGACCACGAGCTTTGAAGAGAAGGAGTATCCGGTAAAAACCCACAGAATGCAATGGCGTCATCCTGAGTTTGTTCAAGCCTGGCCCAGAAGTTCGCAACCGCCCGAGAGTCCAGGATAAACTTAACGCCACTGGTCACCGATTGCAAGGAGGCGATGTGTGCTGCGACTGAAAGAGAAACTGCTTTAGGCAGGCCCAATCCACTTCGGGCTACCGTTAAGAAGGCCTGAACTAAGGAATCGTCTCGCAACCGCAAGTTGAGTATAGATTCCAACGCAAGGCCCAGCTTTAAATTAATTTCCTCTAACTGGGCCGAGAAGCTTAAACTATTGATTCCCCTGAACGTGTTCCCTGATGTAGTTCATCCTTGACGCAGAGAAGCATTACAGCAGAAGAAAAAATGTATAGGTATAAAAAAAAAAATATATATATATATATATACATTGCTGCATACAAGCGATCGACGTTTTTATGCACCAGCTCTTTTGCTCGGGCCGTCTGCCGTCAAAATGGCCCACGATCAACGAAGACAGAGCGTATCGAAGTCGAAGGCGTCGAGCTCGGCCAGTGAAACGCGTACGATGCGATCCGCTCATTAGGATCATCATACTGATGGCAGCGAATTCTGCTGCTTTTTGCTGCTGCAGACTGGTGCAGCTGCAGCGGTGCCAAGTCGATCGAGCCAATTGCCAAACGCCTAGAAGACTAATGAAGCGAATACCACCAAGAAAATGCAGCCAGATAGCGCCAGATAGCCCCGCCATCTCTTCTCATGCGTACAGCTAACATTCGGACTTCATCGTCAGCATCATCATAATTTCTTCTTCTTCTTTATCGCTTTCTCGTTCCTTCGTCGTCGTCGTCGTTGTCGGCGTCAAAGCTAACATATCTTTCGATCTGCGCCTCGATTCATGGCGGCGGTGGAGGCGTTTGTGAAGCGATGCCGTCGCCATCGTTAGGGGTCCCCATGGCCCGAGTAGTTTGACCAGCCCAGAGTTTGTCCAGCAGCATGTGCTGAGGCGGGGTATTGTTTTCTACTCGTTGTTGTTGTTGTCGTTTGTTGTTCGAGTGTCGTATTTGGTCAATGGCTCGTTCCCATTGCCGTCGTAACTGTGCCGCTCGGGTGGCGCAGCGTTGTTGTCAGTAGCTTTCATTCTCCTTGGCCACTTTGCTCTCCACTTCGTGACGGCTTGCTGCGCCTGCCATGCGACTGCTGTCACTCTGACTCTGCCCTCCGTCGGCATTGTCTTTGTACGTGCGGTATCCTGGCAGTGGCTCCTATACGACATGCCGTCAAATTGCCTGCTTGCGTGGTTGCGGCGGCTTGCGGAGGCCGAGAGTGAGACTCCCATGAGACCCATGGCGCCACCACCAATCCTTTTTTTTAGAGCTTTCAGCCGGCAACTGACGAAATTGGAAAGCTGCTCTCGGCTCAAGTACTAATATAGCCGTCCGGGCTGCAGCCGGTTGGTGTGTTCAACGCCCTGTCTGCCGAATGCCGCACGCCACACTCGGACAATCTACGACCGTGACCGAACGCAACAAAGCTATCGATCAAACTGGCGGCTTTTCGCGATCAGTCAGCTTCATAGGCAGTGCAATCAAACATGACGATACGGATGATCACAATGATGGGCCACAAGCGGTCATAGTAATGATGCAGAGGAGGAGGAGAAGGAGGATGATGACGATGATAATGATAATGCTGATGCTGGTGAAGTCCATGACGGCCTCATTGAAAAGTCGAATATAACCTACATCCCTGGTGTAAATCCGTTGACGTATGGTCTGCGTCTAAGGCACACGCTTTAGCTGTTGACTGCCACTTGTCCATCAAACATCCGAGAAGGATCAACAGTTTTGGCTTCACATTTCAATTTTAATGCGGTTCAATTTTTGTGCGCCCTTATACATAGTAGGTGTATATATACCTAGCCTTTACCAGTACAAAAACACAAAGCAAAATGATGGAGTGCTCTATATCGAAAGTCGAGTATGTAAAACTTGATCGCAAAGTTGTACATATACTATCTATATATATGTTTTTTTTTTGGCGAGCACTGCCGAGTATGCAAACGTATTGTAAATGAATAATAAATCATCACAATATTTTCTATATATATACATATATATATATATATATATATATATATATATATATATATATATATTTATATATATTGACCTTCTGCATCAAAACCATCCACACGATTTCCTAGATTGTTTCCTGTCAACATTGCTTTTTTTCTTAATTATCCAATTTAAATGTGGAAACAAAGGTTTACCAAGAATGATAATGTTAGTAAAAACTCTAAGGTCAATACAATATGGTAGAAATGAGGACATGCAGTTTGCAATATTCATATTGCATATATCTATACAAATAAAAGCATCTCATATTAACTTAATACGTAAGAAGTCGTTGCTAAATGGGAAGCTTTGTCATGTCACCGCTGGCTGGTCGATCTTTGTCATGTCACCGCTGGCTGGTCGATCTTTGTCAAACGACTTGTCTTTCAGTGTGTTATTTAACTGTCGGTAAATAGTCGGGGCCATTGATGGTAAAACTATGTAAAATGTGTTGGCGAGTAGCTTTTCCAGCTGTGTGGCATAATCACTAAGGTCGAACGTCGG
>QVRM01002351.1:45000-218771 GCA_003439945.1 Dermanyssus gallinae
TGTCTCTCTTCATCCTCGAAACTCTGTAAGAACAGTTCGCAGTTAGAAAGATTAAGCTGTAGCCCGCTCTATTGCTCGAGTGGTCTAAAACCTTTGACATCTTTGAGCAACATTGAAGCACGGGAAGCCGCTATGTCACCCTGATGACAACTGTAGCCCTGATGACGGTATAAGTAAACATCACGGGAGTCGGCCTGCTGTATGACTGATATTGCTGTAGCTGTCAACTTTTTATTTCTTACCCTTCGAAAAGACAATATTTCCATTATCAGCATGATTTGTTGAAATAGTGGTTGTTGTCACTTTTTAGATTAGACGTTTGCCACTTTTTAGATTAGACAGCGACTTACGCTGGTGGTTTTGCTCTATCCTGTTGAAATGGTCTTGTTTAAACTTCACCGAAACCTCCTCGTCTGTCCATTGCACAGCCACACACAGTACCTAAAGTTATTACTGAGTTACACACATTACCCTCATATGTCGCTCTCTGAGTTTACCTCCATACACCCACATGGACAAGCACGCTCTTTGGGAACTCCATATGGGTTCGTCCCCACTCCTTGGAATAATAATAATAATAATAATAATAATGAATCAACTTTTACATGGGCGTATGGGAAATACTTAGTGTGGAACGTGATGGTGTCATGCACGGCGGCCGTATTCTACTCGAATCACACCTCAGTCGAGTCAAGGTGGGTAGCGGAGCACGCAAAGTTCGTAAAAACGATTAAACATTCTAAACTGGGTAGGAGATGCATTTTCGTACATACCGCAGTGGAGGCTCTAGGACGCATCAGTAAAGGCTCTGACTTGCTTCTTAATTATTTGAATTTGTTTCCTACTAATCTCAAAGTATTGACTCTTTTTCACGGTTTTCGTATGTTCCGCTGTTCATCTTCGCTCAACTAAGCTGAGATGCAAGGGTAGGGTAAGGACATTGTGCATGACAGCGCTCTTACGCTATTATTTAAACATCTCGATTTGGATACAATGTGCCATGCAAGTAAACCACAACGCCCGTTCAAACGATTCAAACTTATTGATGTTTCGTGCTTCTGTTTTACTGGCAGATAGCTCATACAGATGTAAAACAACGCGATACTCTCGCATTGCAACGTGTGCGCCACATAGTATTTCAGATCTGCCTGTCCTCTTTCTTGAGAGACACAGCAATCCCATGGGGGTGACATTATCGGAATTCGATAATTCGACGACCGAACCGAACGCTGACAGCTAAGCTTTTCTTCGGCTGAGGCTGGTGTATGGGCGCCAGCTGCACGCGAGCTGCTCCTTTACAATAATAGCCATGCCCTTACCCCCCCCTCCCCGCGATCTGTCGAACCTTGCCAAGATTTACGCGTAGCGCCTCGAGTGCTGAGTTAACAATGCCGAACGTTGAAAATTTCAAATACTTACCAAAATGACATTACTTGGCGTCGATACACAACAATTAACAACATAGTAGCTCGATGAAATAACTATTCAGCACAACAATAACAGGACAAGGAAAATCATTTTCCGATACTAGGGTCAATAGTCCCCGGACACAACGATCACAACGTGTCAATAGTGGATGTAGCGACGATTCGTCAGGATTTAGATAACCAAATAAAAGAACAATCATTTTTTCTGCATAGATGCTGGATTAATAGCGCCGTGAGATTCTCACTCTAAGAGCTGCCGTCTCCTCAATAGATCGTTAGGTAAAGCATCCTAGTTAGAACAATGAGTACGTTCTCACGCATGTAGAGTTTGCTTTATAATTACATATCGTTACGTAACTAATACAGCTAAATTTTAGAAATAACTGGAAAAGGCAGTATGGAACACTAGGCCTCATCTAAGGAAGCTACGATGGTAGTGCGGAGCTCTAATTTACTCAAAACCAGTCATTTTTTATTCCCGTCTTTTTTCTACTTTGTCCGACCTGAGTTTGAGCGTTCCTATCCGAGGGGCCGATGTAACCCATCGTGTTTATGACGGAATTCTTCAGCGATTTGTATTTCGTTGTCTACAGTTCTCAGTGCGCTTCTTTTTAACTCCAACCATGTGTTACTGAATGACTTAAACAAATATAATTTTTTTTTAATGTTTCGTAGGTGACCAATTGGAAAGCGCGGCACATACATACTGGCAACACTGCGGGAAACTCGACTGCAAGTGTGGAACGGTATTCCAGGGTCCCAACTAACTTAAAACCAGTCATGTCCCCATGGCCGCATACCACTGAGCACGGCATAAGCAAAACTTAAATGATCGAACAAGAAAAGTAGTTTAGAATTCTAGCTATACCGGGACGGCTCGCAGGATCCTGTGTCATGAAAAAACGGTTTTTTCTCATTGGTGGGCAGGATTTTTCCCAATAGTATGAGCAATGCTGATTCAGTCGTCGCGTGACCTGATGATAAGCTCTATCCTCGATTTGAGTGTGCCATCGTTTGTCCTAAGCAGACCCGTACGCTAAGCAGCCAGTGTCGGGCACTACATAACTGTATGTTCTGGCGTGTCATCGGTTTCTTTTTCTCGGTGCTTGCGGAAAGGAGACGTAGCAATCCCTATTATGGATAAGTAAGCCTGAAAATCCCCGTGTTAGTAGGATCTGAGTCACGTAGAACACGTTAGCTTACCGTTAGACCCTGATATCCGGGATCAAAGTCTGTACCCGGCTCCCGGGTACATGTGCGGAATGGGGTCCTATTCGGCGTGCCGAAAGTCGAGGGTCCTATTCCTTTCCTCCTTCTTTTCTTTGCCAATGGTTCGCAACAGCAAGCAGCGTCGCTTATCGCGTTTCAAGTCCGAGGGGATTGTGCTAGCTAGAACGAGGACAACTACCGTACTAAGGGTTCTATAGGCCATTATGTCTTGATAATATTTAAGTCAGAAAATAAGTTTGGACGACTGCTCATGGATTTGCCCAATCGCGAATGTTAGTTAGAAGGTTCCCGGCCTATGCGTCGGGGCCGTTCATCTATGCTGCCAGCCACCTCTTCATTGACGCTTTCTTCTGCAACGCTCACCTTTGCTGGCTTTTCCCACAGCCGCCTGCCTCTTCTGTTGGTATTCAGGCTCGAACTGTCGGCACACGTGCCTCTGTAGTGGTCTCTTGACAGTCGAATAATGCGGAGAGCAGCAGCTCGTTGAATTTCTGCATAGTGGGTTGCGTGCTGCGTCCATCGTTGGCATGCCACGGCCCATCTGTCGTCTAATATATGTAATGTCCACCGTGGCCGTCGACAAGAGAAGTATGCAGATAGCGGACGCAGTCAACGAACTTTATCAGCGAACTTTAGAACGAGGGGGGTAAATTCACCACCAAGCACATTTTCCCAACAAATATCATCCTGTGGACGCCGCCAGGTCATGAAAGACGACAGAACACTCAATGACCCTTGCGGTCGAAGCACTCAGAAACGCTATCGTGTACAACCAGCCCCTGGTGTAAATAATGATCTAAGATTAGCCTGTGGTGATCAGACTAGTTTAAATTGTTTTTATCTGTATACCTGCTCGTGAGTTACTCCATGTGTTATAGATTCCCCTGCAGAATACCTACTGTTTATTAAACAACATTTATGTCATTTTTATTTCAGAGACCTGGCTTACTATCGCAATTAGTGACTGAGAGGTTTTATTTGGTGACCGATACTCGGTGCATCGAATGGATCGAGGATTTTGGGGTGGAGGTATGTGTATTTTGACACTCAAAAGACTAACTTGTCGCCAAGTTGGGATATCTACAGGCTCGAAAACCGTAGCGGTGGACTTGCATGATGATCAATTATCTTTCGAACTATGTGCTGTTATGTCTCTAATGCGAACTCCGGCGCCCAAAGCGAGGCTTGGATCAACTTCGCAGGCAACCGACAAGGAGAGAATATTCTGGAATTGTTAATTAAATCTGAAAGGAAGCTCGTCGCCCCTTGAGCCAGCAGTCGTGACTCCCCCTAATGTTACTGATCGTCGGGCTCTCAGTTTCTCGATACTGATCCCTTCTTCACAATTCTTAAAGTCGGATGGCGAGTTCAACTGCTGCAAGGCTGATTACGAGTCGATGTGTACATATCCTGCAAGCGTAAATTAGGCAGCATTATTTGCAAGATGTGTTGGCATTGAGGAGATGTAGAATACTATTGTTAATTATATACACTTTCTTATCGAGGTATTTACGTCCTAACGAAATAATATAACCAATCCCAATATGACGAAGCTTCGAAATCATGTTCGGCGGTCAGAGAAGCATATGGCCGAGGATGTGACTAAAAGCATCTCGGTAATGCTCAGGCTGACATCGACAAGGTTGAGGCCGCCGTCACGGATAAATCGCGTGCGTATAGAAAGACGTCATGACCAAACAATCCATAGGCAGAACGTAATTTCAATCGACGACATAGTAAAACGATTAAAACACTCAAGAAGTTTACACATGATGGTGGATAACTACCGGCCGGTGGCTCAACTATCAACTGCGTATATTTTACTGGAGAAGTTGATCGTTAATCACATTGAAAACGTTTTAGTGTGTTACGGGTTAATTGACATGAATAGGCATGGTTTCATCAGGGGCCGTTCAGTAGGAACACAGACTGTATTGATGATCCATAATTAAAGCCTACAACTAAGAACATTATATTGCATATTTGTTGACGTTTCAAAGGCATTTGACGAGGTGGATCATAAACTGATGTTACAAAAATGAAAAAATATTGACATTGATTCTACAACTTGTCAATGGATGTCAGCGTACGTTATCGGGCAGATATTTACACGTAGAACACAACTCCCTCCGTTGCATTTCAGCGCTACTGCATGGATCCTCAGGGGTGCTGGAGGATGGGCCCCTGCTTTTCAGAAAATACGTCCTTGATCGCTCAACAGTGGTTGCAAGGGGTTACTCACCTCTATTTGCGTACAAGTTACAAGTTCTATTTAGCAATTCAAAGCATTGTGTAACTGTGTAAAAACTGGTTTTATGAGAATAATATGCAAATATCTGTGCCTAAATGTGTCGTTTTGTAATCAGGTGGCAGTTCGCCACTGTATACACTCGGAAACGACGCAACATTGGTAGTTAAATCCTTTCATGATCTTGGTGTGATTGTGACCCCTAAGTTAGACTTCTCTGAGCATATTACTGACACCGTCACTTCTGTAACACTCTGATGTAATACGATATTTAGATGTTTTGTTTAAAAAAAAGCCTGGTCTATGAACAAAAATAAAGCCTGGCTCAGCCTGCACCATGCACCGTCTGGCGTGCCGCAAGGGGTGCTGCGTCTCTCCGCTTACATAGTATTTGTCCTAGATATAAAACTCTATATACCATCGACTGTTAAATATCGTTTGTACGCAGACGATCTTAAAATGTATAGTGCGCTCGACACCTCGCCGGAGCACACAGCATTGCGTCCGCGGTGGACGTTTTAGCCGGTGGTTCGTTGACAGCGGTATGCAGCTCTCCGTTCACAAATGCCTCGTTGTGAAATACGGCCCCTCTGAGCTAAACTACTTACTCAACGGGTCAACGCTGCCAACGGCCAACGTGACGCAGGATCTTAGAGTCTTAATCTCGGCGGACCTCACCTTCTCCGCAAATATCAACGAACTAGTCAAAACAGCATCCTTACTTGTGAAGATGTGGTTCCGCTGTTTTATTGTCAAGAAGGCTACGGTGTATCTTCGTTTGCTGAAGTAGAGCGGAACAATTGCAGAAGCCAAATAATGTGTGAGTCCAGATGCGTTGCACGAACGGAACACATCAGTAACATGTTTGCCTGGCGCGTGGCTAGGGATATTTACAACAGGAGGGCTGCGCAGATCCCGTCTGCGACCAGTCATTCCTTATTATTTATTACACGAAAAAAGGAGCTTTCTATTCTATTCTAATATGTGAATTTGTACAAAAGTCTAGTCTTACCTAAATTCCTCTACTGTAGCCCGGTTTGGGCTCCATATTTGGTAAATTATTTAAATGCCATTGAGAGGGTGCAGGCCAAATTCATCAGACGAGTGTACCTCTTGAACCAATACAGAGTTTACACGAACGAGGTGACCTATGAAAAACTGTGCTGTCTCGGAACTGACCAGATCTCGTTTAAACATGTAGATAATGAACTACAAAGTGCAGTGAATGTGAGATAACTAGATGTTACGTACTCGGTGAATATAAACAACACATTCTCGTGGAGAAGTCTGCAAAATCAACAGACCTGATATATGTTATAATTAAATTTAGATGATAAATATTTTGTAAAAACCTATATATATTTATGCATGCATGACCCTTAAATTTTTTGTGCCTGCTTTTGACTTGACTGGACCTTAGCAGGTTGCTAATCGTGTGCTTATTCAAAGCAGTACCAGTCTTCTTCATATAAGTTGCTCTCTTGACTAAGACTATGCCGACGTTTATATCTTATTTGGTTAAACCGACATCACCGTCGGTGATTATTGCCCTATATACTGTTGATGTAGAGCTTTATACCCTGTTGAGGCAGGGTATAAAACTCTATATCATATTAGTAGGATATAGATCGCCCTGTTCGAGATGAAGATAGATGTCTATGTCCATGTCCATCAGCATGTTCAAATTACTTGACATTCGGCGGGAGTTATCTGTTTATGTCAAGAACAAAAATCGTACATAGAGGCGGCCATAGGTAATCACCATGGGGTACCCTAGACATAAGAGAATACGACTTACTGAATACGCCTATATTTTAAAGTTGTTTTGACACAGTAGTGCGCAGGGGTCGCTAAGATCGTAGGTCACATTAGACATCGCGTAAGTAAACACTAAACGGGAGTCCATAACATTAAGTCTGGATATAGCTAATTTTTAAAGTATTTTAGTCTTTGTTACTAAGTTGTATTGCAAAATATGTATATCAGATTTGTAAGCCCTAATCTCACGTTCAGGGCTCCTTTTAGAAACTTCAGTACACACTGATTGATTGATTGATTTATTGTTCGCTTGGCATGTATACCTAAATACACATGTCACCCTTTTATATCAGGGGCGCTCAGAGCGGCAGCATATATATTACCTACGCATCCATATAATCCATGTCTACCTCAATATCTACTAAGTATTTGTTTTCCATTGTGACCATCTCTTCTTTGTAATAACGACCAGGTCATTTCTAACATTTGGTCAGCTGGTTAAAGCATTATAAAGCTCACAGAGTTATTCAAGGGTGTAAACAAATATAAGGCCAACAAGCTCGGTTTACATCGTATTTAATTTTTACAATCGATAAACAAGTGAGTGGTATCCAAGTTGTTGGTAAGTACTGGCGACGTTCATAGTCAAGTTGCTGTGCAAAAGGACAAATTAGAGGTTAGAAAATACGGCAATGATTACATTGTAGGAGGGGCAAGGCAATAGTTACATCCTGCCAATACGATCACCAACAGCAGATCAGGGATCGATTCAAATCAGATGTAAGTGCAAAGATCAATTGCCACGGCCTGCTGCTCTGACAATGTCTGGTCACTGTCAGAGCAGCAGGTCATACGCTTCGATCAATTGAGCCTGAGAATGAAATTTGGTGCGCCAGTCAACCGACATGAGGCAAGTTTAAGCTACCAAGCACTATCAACTGTTGGGGAAACCCTATATATCTCAACATGCCCGCGTAGGATGTCGCTCTAAGCAGTTCTGATATAAAAGGGCGTCATATGTGCTTAGGTATACATGACAAGCGATAAATAAATCCATCCATCACCGGAAAATCCATGCAGTATTAGGCTCTTATGACGGAGCACATGTCCTCAGTCCTACCAGCAGGATTCAATTCTGTGTTTGGGTAGGACACAAAGTAGTAAAGCAGCCAAGAGCGGTCATGTTTACCGACAAGGTCAATACCACGATATTCAGCTGATAAATCAAAATATTGTTCACTATGTCACGTATATTAGTGAGAATTACGCGTACGTCATGCCACGAGATGATTTATTAGCATAATTTTACACCTGCAATTACTCCTAAGGACTAACTTAATTTAACTTATATACATCTCGTAGGATATGTTATTACTGAGGAACAAACTGTACTTTCTCTACGCATCAATTGCACCTGGCTTAGTGATCGATTTTGAACTCATGTACAAACTTCAGAGTAAACGCGGGTGTGTTTTCTCGGAATTATCGACACTCGTATCAATCAGTGCGACGTTCTCGCTATTACCATCAAATCGTAAGTGAGCTTTTTTGGGCGCAATGCGCTCAAAATAAGACTTTATAACAGTTCCATGCGACCAACTGTTTGCGTTGATAATGATGCGTTCTTTTGCTCTTTAACAATCAAGCAAAATTGTATCAACTGTGAAGTGTGTTGAAGCGCGTTACGGAGAGATTATGGACACAATATTGTAATATTTTATTAACATTGATAGAGATTGACAAAAAAAATCTGAACTATACAATTACATTAAGCGCAGCCCGTCGACTCCTGAAAAGCTTAATGTTAATAAAGATTAATAATATTGCTGTTGCTAGATGTGCGTAATATACCCTTTAAACCTCCCACACAACAAAAGAAACACTTCCTTGAACAAGGCGTAATAATACAACGAATTGCACACAGTTCGAAAACAGAAATTTATTTGGAAACGGCTGTCGTTGCATCGTCGGGAGATTCTTTCATCAAAACGCCAACAACGATAAGTTTGTTTGTTGTATCTGCAAGGTTCTCTTATATTTTGCGCTAAATGGTACGCTCATCTTTTGTGCCGACGGCATCGTGCACGTTGTGCGTATTCATATTAGAGTAATGGGCACTTCAAAGGCTATCTTATTGGCTCGATTGAATCAATATATTGAATGATATTCTGCCCAGAAATTCCTCACTTCACTGCATGGCTCTTCGTGATGCTTATGCAAATTTATTTAATAATCTGTCGCTCTCAGTTGATACTTTTTTGCCTGAAGTAGGAATTTTGTTATCCTATTGACCGTGTGACACGTCCCCTATCTCCCGCCTACTGACCATATTGCGGTTCGTAACTACTCCGGTTTTTTCATTATTCTCCCAGCGGTTCAGTCTAACAGCTTTTTTTCAGACCATCTACCGCTCAGTAGAGCTGTCTTTCACATTAGCTTTTTCCCAATATGTTACTGACCCACGAAATATCACTGATGAGCTTATTTCATAGGCTCAGCTACTATTATTCTCTTCTGCCTAGAGAGTGTATGGTGACCCATTTTTACAGATCTATGGAGCCACAAGGGCAACTTGTTTACATATTCAGTATCCGACTCCGAGGTCCACTTACTACTGCTTAAACAGTAAGGACGTAGGGAGCTGTGGAGTAATGTGGATGCCCGGGGAAAAATTTGCGACTCTCATTTTCTTCAAGTACCTTTTTTCATGCTTCAAGACATCTTTTGTGACTCCGCTTTACAAAACAAATGGCAATCAAACATTTTTCGCCAGCTACCATCCCGTAAGTCGGATTACTATGTATCAGAAGTATTCAGAAAGCTTGGTCTGTTAAGCTTTGAGCAACATTTGGAATTTTCTGTTGTCTTATCAATTTGACTTTTGTCGTCGTCGATCTACGAAGTTGGCCCTCGTCCACTAATGACAACCTATGATGGACTCAGAAAAACCGGCCAAACCATGTCTCGGAGTCTTTCCAGACGTTGCCGCATCTGTGCGTGGTCTTAATCACTTATTTCTCCTTCAAATGTTACAAGTATTGGGGTGCTCTACGAGCGTCACGCCGCGTTATTCTCTGTTGGGGACCTTTATAGTTTTTTTCCTCGTATGAATTTTAACAGCTTGGATATCCAGATAAAGCACTTAGGCAAACCGGTTTTGCTAATGATAGGACGATTCTAAATAAATGCCTTTAAGAATTCCCTATAGCGGAAGCAGTCATCAAAATCTTCAATCATTTGGTTTTGTCGTCTAACAACACGAACGTCATGGTATTCCGAGCTCAGCAGGATACTGTTTCTAGCAGGGAGAAGATAGGTTTTTCCTAGCGGAGACCAAAAATGGTCTCGGTTTTATATTGCATCAAGTGCATGAGGTGGCGTGCGCATTTAGAATACATCAAACCCAAATGCTATGCTATACTCTCAGCTTTCTCTCGTGTGCGGCCTATCTATGGATAGCCTGATCTTGGTCTACAAAATCCTGTTTCTGCCGGTCCTTCTCTTCTTGTTCTCGTATATGAGAAAGTGCGTTTGAGGTTGTGTTCCGCCGGGCCCGAATAGCGCAAAACGATGCTCTAATAGTCATATTCAGTAGGCGACACAGGCTCCGTCAGTGATCTCTATACTGACCATATTTTCCTCCCGGTCGAATCGCTCTACTAAACTTGCAGCCATGCTGGGCTTTAAAATCACTCGGAAGACTTTTCCAGCGATGTTTTTTCCTACTTGCTTCCTTGTTTCGTAAAACAACGGCGGAGAGAATATTTGAAGGACCACTAGTATTTAAAATTAAAGTGCCTGTGATATGGGGTAATATCCCACAAAATATTCGTAGAGATGGTTTCTCACCAACGCGCTTTGTCATGGTTGGGGTGCACATGCGTTTGTGTTGCGTTCCTTCGTGTGACTTGCCTACTTGTTAACTGAGTTTGTTTCAACTTTTTCTATTAACGAGAACTAAAGCTATATATATATATATATATATATATATATATATATATATATATATATATATATATATATATATATATATATATATATATTTATATATGCAAAGCCAAGCGCTGTGCACTGGTACTAATGAGGTTGTTCAAGAATGACCTAAAGCCCGTGAACAACAATTTAATGAAGCTTCCTGGTCGAGCGAACATTCTTTCATCTTTTTCTCTGTTGCTCCCACACTTCCTATCGCGCCTTTATGCTTTAACTCTACCAATCATTAACGAAGGGGGCTGAGATAAAATGAATCACCATGATGAGATGGGCTCTCCTGACACTGACAGAGCATCCGAAATCCTATCACTACTACTGTTGCCAACACAGCATGTGGAGTTCTGTGTTGAACGATATTAAGCGCAGTCCTATACGTGATAAGGTCGATTACCTTCAAGCATTAGCCGTCTAAACACTTTGTGCAAAATTCTTGCAATCAGGTAAACTATGTGAATTCAAAAATGCTTTAATGCTAAGCGCACAAATAATCAGGTAGTACTATACAATGCGCCAATACCGTACAAACAAGTTTATTTAGAAACTATTGCGTTTGGTATGTACAGTGTATTCAATATACATTTAGTGGACAAACTATTTGAAAAGTTAGGTGTTCCAAAACATAGAGCAATCCACAGAACCAGAGCTCTTGTTACACTTGACTGTTTGTCAAAAGAACGCGTTACTAATAGCCATTTAAAAAGTTTTGCGTCCACTTTGACCAGAATACTGCCTTGAACAAGGCCGATCTTGTGCCTCTAAAAACTGCATTACTAGGTATTTCTGCATACACACTACAATGTGTCAACAGCCTGTATCTGCGTTCCTGGGATACAAAACGCCACACCGTCGTTCTGGAGCCCGATCAACCGAAATTAAACTACAATTTTCAACAACTGGAGCATCTAGCAGACAGGTGCATTTTTGCAAAACATGTAAGAAATTTAGATACTGTGATCATCAGGCTTCTAGTTGCTCGAAATAATAGAGGAGTGTAAACTGTAGTGGCTCCCACACGACCAAATCGCCTTCCTGTCTGCGTGTGGCTAATCTTCGTAAAGGGAAGAGGGTTATCATGGAGATAAGAGTTCTTAAACAAGTTAAGCCAGCGCACCCGACCGCATCGATTACGAAGGGATCTGATGTCACAGCCGTCATAGAGAATGTGCAACCTGGTAGTTGTAACAACGATAAGGCTTTCTACGCTGCAGTTCTAAGAGGCACATCTGCTACGCAAGAAAGCGCCTCGCAGCAGCTGCTCCGTTCTAGTCCGCGACCGTTACTAGAGCCCAAACAGAAGCGGGCCAATACATAGAGGAGTCGCCAAGCTCGGCCGCGGCACGCTTTAAACTTATCACAGAGAGAAACTACCGTAACGTGGAGGAGCCTTAACAGACGTCCCTCGGATGAAAACGACCACAGAGGCCCTGAAAGCTCTTGTGGCCCTCCTTCCTCTTGCTGAGAAGCTCAGAGCTTTTACATTATAATGCAAATATATCGGACATACATCGACCAAAGACGCCGACGCCGCCAACGGGCCGTTCACACCTCACCGGGCTCTAGCGGAAGGACTTGATACCTACACTCTACTCATCGATACCCAGGCAAACATGCGCCAGGCCAAGCTGTTACGCATTTTACCCAAACCTGTGTGGTTTACTGTTGCGGAGAAGCTTATTAAATCTTTCTTAAATTTCGCCGAGGACAACGACCCCCACGACTGGTACTTTTTGTTCTCCTTCGCTCCGGTCATGCTGCAACTTCCTCAAACCAGGAAGGACGTTTAGTCCCTATCTGCTAAGACCCACACCCAGCAAACGCACTTCCCCGCATCAAGCTTCACTCTCTGATGGTCCATATCTCCATTAACTACTCTATGAATCATCAAGAAAAGAGGCGAGTGTCACTACGATCATTTGACCGGGGGGGTCATTTACGAGTTACTCAACGTTCGACGCGCCTCGTCCTCTGTTTGCGCTTTGATGATAACCCAGAACTAGGACGAAGTTTGGTGGCAGCGAAAAGCGTTTTGCGCGTGAGACCAATTTAAATTTAGTTTGTTAGCCGCTGCGTGCCTATACATAAGACAATTCGCTTTCTCCACACTGTCAACCTAAAATAGAGTTTTAAGTTTACTCACAATATGTTCAGTAAAAAAAATTCTGTCTCGTTCTCTGTCTAGGTACTTCCGAATAGATAGTAGTAGTATGAATTTAAACGTGTGAGGGCGCGTGATAATAAATACCGAGTCAACATCAGTGGCTATATTCGTGCTCCACTTCAAAGTAGGCTAAATCACGGTAGCGTGTAAAACAAGCCCGTATATATATTTTATAGATTTTAGGTTTATTTACCATGAATTGGTCGCTTAGTGCAATAGCTCACATAATATTTTGTAGACTAAGGATATCGTTGACACTTGATTGTAGTGACGATGTGTCAATAAACGAGCAGGTGAGTATGTGGTAGCGTCCGACATTGCACTCTCTACAATATTTACATACGCACTTGTAACCTAACAGTTTCCTCTCAAGCATATAAGGTGGTGATAACCATGCCATGTTATTCGGCAGATTATAGACCTGTTTTTCTGTGATGACAGTTTCCGTTTATTGCTGCATAAAGCAAACTTAATACAAATGCCTTGTTGCGATTTTTTCTGTATTCTCTGTAGGCTTCTAAGATTTGTGTGCTGCACGATTATTGTCCAGTACTCAACTTTCTACTGGTGTGCGTTCGTGGCATAGTTCTAGTGCGAGCGTTGCCGATATGTTCTTTGGCAACCCTAACGTGCGCTTTATAAAATATGATAAAATAGGCTGCCCGTGTGATCTATATCACCTTCAGCGTTGTGAATGAGCAATTTCGCTGTCTCAACTCTGGAAACGCGATGTCTATGATGTATATTCGTAAACCAATTATTGATTAATAAAACTACTACTACTATAAAATAGGATTTTATATTATCTATGTTTTTAAGGTCTGACATTGTAAAATAAGGGGCAATTGCGCAAAGGCAGTGTCTCACTATAGGAATTTTTTTTTATTCTAAACAAGTTTAGCGCGATTTTAAATTCTATGTCAGTAACGTCTTCTACTATAATGGTAGCCGCGGTAGCCTTGCTACGCATTTCTGCTGAATGACAGCCGGAAGGTCACTGCTATTCCTAGACAGCAAAAGTGGTTGACGAGTTCAATCCCCCTATCTTTATACGACGATCATCTGCAGCGTAAGATCCGCTTCTACTAAATCGTAGTACTTTTGTTTTGGCAATGTTGATTGTCAGTTGATTTTGTGGGCACCAATCTAAGGCTTTCTTTAGATAAAACTGCAGGTGGTTTTGTTTCTTTGCAAGCACTACTAAGTCGTCTGCATAAAATACATGTGTCGCTTTTACATTTCTGAGGGCGTTCGCCAAGCCAGCCACATATAGTATAAACAGACACGGGCTTGCGGAGTCACCCTGGACTACTCCAGTTTTCTGTGCTACTGGCCTGCTGACACAATGAGCCCCGTTCTTGATAGTAATTAACTTTACTTGCAGCACGTCACGTATTAGATTATACATAGTTCCCTCTATTGAATATCGGGTTCGAAGTACTTTCAGGAGTTTGTCTCTTCTAGCGCAGTCGAATGCAGTTCTAAAATCGATAAAAGCGGCATAAGTCATCTTATTTTGATTTTGGCGGGTTTTTACACGGTCTAAAAGAAAGGCAACGGCATCCAACGTAGATCGTCCTCTTTGCAATCCACATGCCTGTATGTTGCTTACATGGTAAATCTGGGCCTACGGCGTCATATAAGCGTTCTACAACAAAATGAGTTTAAATTTTATAAACGACGCTAATAAGTGCGATTCCGCGGTAGTTGGTTAGGTCGGTTGCTTCACCCCTCTTTTTGAAGATGGGCTGCAAGAAACTTTTTCTTCATTCTTTCAGTATTTTGCCGCAGCGTAGGCATGTGTTTAGTTAATGGCGGGCACAGAAAACGCATACTTGTTTTAATATGTTCATACACAATTTAATATGGACCCGCCGATTCACCATTTTCTTTGGATTTTATTACATTAACGACTTCTTCTTCTGTAAATGCTCGACAATCACAAACATTCTCCCCCGGAGGTAGTAGGAGGTCACCACCGTATAGACGCGTAAAATGAAGTATACACTCATCGTCATTGATTAATGACTCACTCTAATGTACGTGTGTCACACGCTGAATGATCTCATATGCTTGTTTTTTTTTCTTGTTTAATTTTTCTTAAATCCCTTTCATGTTCGTGGATGGTGTATTTTATAGCTTGGCATTGTTCGTCAAACCATGGTTTGTGCGCAGTGGGTTTGTGTAGCGGTTTCCGTGAGCATTAAATCTGAATTGCCCACCGGATAGCTCTTTCAGTGATATAAATATATATATATATATATA
This sequence comes from Dermanyssus gallinae, assembly GCA_003439945.1. Classification (NCBI taxonomy): domain Eukaryota; kingdom Metazoa; phylum Arthropoda; class Arachnida; order Mesostigmata; family Dermanyssidae; genus Dermanyssus; species Dermanyssus gallinae. Next base: position 60,080 of record QVRM01002351.1, read on the forward strand.
TATATATATATATATATATATATATATATATATATATATATATATAGATACAGTAATATATGCCAAACTCACAGCTAAGATATGATCGCCTATGATCAATGTCTTAATCCACTCTGTCATCGAATCGAATCGAGGTAGGGAATATTAATATTAACAGTAATATTAATTACAATATATGTTGGTGTTACAAAATTAGTTTGCCGCGCGACATAACAGCGAGTTGCGTTATGCCGTATTAAGCACGTAGCTCATCGGACCGTGTGGTCGTGAGATTCCCGTCAAAACCTACCGGCTCCAACTGGCCCAGCATGATTCGGCCAAGTACCGACCTCACGACCGAAACGATGAAGCTACGTTGGCGAGGATAAAGTTGTTGTTGTTGTTGTTGTTGTTGTTGTTGTTTTTGTTGTTTTTGTTGTTGTCGTTGTTGTTGTTGTTGTTGTCGTTGTTGTCGTTATCGCCTCCATCGCCCCAGCCCCACCCCAAGCGTATAGCCCGCCTAACTCGAAAACTTACAACGTACATTATGGCAGCGGCTGCGTGCTGCATGTGCATATAAATTTCCCGCCCTGAGCCCATTGAGCTCCCGTCGGAGCTTTGCTTCGTCGTCGACGTCGTGCATTCGTTCATTCACTCGACCGGTTCACCGGTGGGTGTAGGAACGTAACGCCCCTGCACGCACGCACGCCACAAGTCCACCATCACCGACGCCTGATCTGCTTACGTCGCCTCCGTCAGCACCATCATCCTCGTCACGGCTGCTTCTGGTAGGGTTGCCGTTACTGCCTCTGCCACTGTCCCTGCTGCTGCTGCTGCGGTTGCTGTTCCCCCTGCCACTGCTACCAAGGCTACCACAATGACTACGACGAACTACAACGCGCTCGCTCATCACGCGCCCCCACACACACGGGTTTCCTCATGTCACGGCTTTACAATAATTATGGAAGCTCGGCGACAGCAGCAAGCTGCCATGACCCTCCTCTACCCGCCTGTCCCGACCCTTCAGTTACATTACGTGGGGTCCTGCGCCCCACCGTGATCGTCGTTCTCGGTGTCGCCGTCGTCTTGCCGCCGCGCTCAGAGTCATCAGCACCATCATCATCATCATCATGATTTATGCTCCAACCAGGACCTCAACGAGCCGTACTAGCAGACCTGACACCTGCCAGCCCGGCTGGCTAGTTAATGAGCTGATCCTCACTTACCCTCACTTCGTTCGTCAGAGGACACAGAACGTCGGAGTTCGTCCATTCGACGCCCCACTTTGACGCACAAACCACTCTCTGATTCTACACGCTCGTCGTCCGTGACCGGTTGTCACAGCTTTACTAGGTCGATAGCGTTACAGCGATTCGTCTGCGATTATTCTGATTATTATGGGTAGTTTTAACTGAAAAGGCTATAAAGTGTATGGGCCCATTTTCAAATCGTGCATGTTTTTTTTCACAGCTTTACAATATCTCAATAGCGCTCTAGATCTAACATTACCATAATTTTTATCAGAGAAGGAAACGCCTATTTTTTTCTAACTCGCACGTTCTCGCTGGTAAATCAGAATGGATCCGGAGATGACCCAAAGGATCGCATATATGTAGATTGTATTAGAACTGGAACATCTGTGCATTTACCGCATTGCAGCATGAAGGGAAAATACAATGATAATAGCACATGCCTTACTTTTTATCCACTACAGGACACATCACGTACAGCAAGTTTCGGGGGGGAATAAATCGTGACCCGACTGCGTCTAAATATGTAACAAAGGGTTGTCACCATAATTATCTAGTCCTATATATATATATATATATATATATATATATATATATATATATATATATATATATATATATATATATATATATATATATATTAAAAAAGATACGAAACGACACTGTTTGTATAATTAAAGTGTTTATTTAAAAGTAATCGCCAGAGGCCTGGGCACAACTGGGGCGGCTGTTTTACGATCCGAAGAACTCCCTGTTCCTACAATTTCTGCGGCGGTTACAACGGCCAGTTTTTCACTGTTGTCCGAGTTGAAGCACGTTTGCGTCCGATTTGAAGTGGCTGTGACAAGGGCCAGGTCTTCACTGTGTCCTTCAGTTCGTCCTCCGAGTTGAAATGCCTTTGAATTTTTTAGGGTAAGGTGACGACGCATGATTCCGTTGTATGCCATTCAGCTTTGCCTTTGGCTTAAATTGATAGCAACGGCTCACATCGCCGGTAAAGATTCGCTCTAAAAGACCAGGATCTTCATGATACAGAATGGATTTCGCAGTGCTAGCCACATACGCAGTTCCTGTTGCGGTTCGCCTGAGCTTCTTCGGAATCTACTGCGCGCACCCCTGCCGGCAACCCAACCTTAATACGGCCGGTTAAGCTCCCTCCGCAGTCAGAAATCAGATAACACGTTCCTACACCTAAATTGTTGAATTGGAAACGTTATGTGTTGGAATTTTGCTTTAGAAACGTTATGGTGTTCTTAGATGCGAGACACACAACTGCCTGTTTCTCTCCTCCGTCATGCGCACAACCACGCCGAACATTCTGTTCACACCCCTAGATGTCTCACAAGGCTATCTTAATCACGGCATACTCAAAATTGACCTATTGTGTTTGTTACGACGTTTCATATCTTATCATTTGCATCCCCTTTTTTACCTGTATTATTGTGTTCAAAGAAGTTATTGTAGTACATTTTTTTGACATACTTTTGTCTCATCAGCTCGGCGCTTTGCTATACATTTTCTTTGAGAGCGTTCTACTTTCTGACCCAAGAAGCTATCCTTTCGCCTCTTGAGTAAAGTGGTTGGCGTGGGTGAGAAGTTACGATAGTTAGCAGAGAGTGTAAGTGAAGTCGCCAGTAGCAGACTCGTCTAATTTGCGAGCGCTTGCAAACTCTTACGCATGTCTCCCCTTCATCATGTAAACGAGGTAAACTCGTTATTCGCTGTCAATAAGGCGAACCAAACTGCACACTATTAACTGTCGAAGCTGACTGAGTGACTGAATAACACGTTACAAGGAGATTGGGCAAGCGGGTATCCCGGAAACCGGCTAGGTTCGTGAGCCCAATCGCCAAAAGACAGTGAGAACACTGCGCCCATTCCTCGCAAAATCGTCCCCTCGTGTCAGAGTAACCTACGTATGAACGGTAATTTGATATCAAGCGTGCTGCTGTAAATAACTTCAATCGCAAATACATCAAAGTCAGGCGAATAAATCTAAAAAGAGAAATATGCGAACATTTGCAGACGAGGGCAAGTATGACTCAGACAAAGGATCAAAACGGTCGTTTCCCTCAAAAAGAGCAGATGAGAACACAGCGCAATCTAGAGAGAGGGAGGAAGAAAGAAAGACAGACAGAGAGAGGGAGAGCGAGAGAAAAAAGAGAAAACGCGAGCAAGTATTGACTATGCCGATGCAAATGAGATTCTTTTTGACAGGGATTGCCTAACGAAGATTGCTCCCCAAGGTTGCTTGCAGACCGGCTCGGTGATGACCCTCAGCCGTTTGTTCAGCAACGACCAGCACAGACTTCTGCTTCTGACATTAGCCCCATCATCTTCCTCCTGCTTCTGACATCAGTCCCATCAACACTTTAGCCAAGGGTTTTCTGCACATCAAGTTTGATATATATATATATATATATATATATATATTTATCAACTAACTCACCCTAAATTGTAAATTTGTGTTGGTTGTTGGTGCAAGTTCCATGTATTTAGCTGCCTCCTTACATTATATTTTAATTATCCTAGACATGCACAACTAGCGTCAAAACGATCATATCTTAAACTCGTAAAACTTGTACCCTCATAAAAAATAAAAACCTTACATAACTTTGGAACTTGCATACATACTTTGTTTCTATACATGCGCGCATACATACTCATTTGACACTTAATGGAATGTTAGAAAAATACTTTAGCTAGATAACGCATGGTCCGCTTTTTTTACTAGTTAATGACAGTGATTTGTATGCTATTTTGTTTGCTTTTGTTTGTCCCTCGCGTAAAAATACACGCAGAACGTTTATGACGCTAGCTGCACATATGGTTCGGCGTATGCTAGCTACACACAACTCCATTGCAGTCCTTTGATCGCAACTCGTCGTATTTGTAAACAGAGACTGCAACGAACGTGTAAATGCCGCATGTCATAGCACTAATGCAGAAGTTTTGTGACCCCTTCCTCAGTTGTCTCGGCCGAGTGCCACGCGCAACTATGCACTTTGCGTTATGCACGCCCTAGACAAATACCTTGTTTTGCCTCGTCCCATCAGAAGTATTGGACGCAGAGGTTTGCTCATAAATGTTGCGGCTCCCGCAACCCGGCGCCGCCCGCGTCATATTATTGACACGGTTGGCAGTGTACACACTTAAGCGCCGTAATCTGCACTCAAAGGAACACACTGTTCCTCGTTGAGTAGACGTGTTCCGTCCAGTCTCCGCTCAGTCAACAGCCGGATCAGCCAGGCTCTCACAACACCCTCATCTCTGTGCTCGTTTCTGCTGATTCTGCCACCGCCAAGCGAGTTTCGTGGTCTTCACTGACGACTTGTGCTATCGGCACAAGGCCTCTCTCTCTCTCTCTCCGCCAACTGGCGCTCTTCACCGTCTTCCTCAGCTTGCGGCAATCAGCCAGAACTCCCTACACATATGTTTAGAAGAATGATGATGATGACGACGATAAGTGATGATGATGATGACTTATCATCATGGTAGCGTTGATGATGATTGCAATGGTGGTTATTATCATGATAACGTTGATCGCCGTGCAGCAAAGCCACAGTAACGACGGGTGGTCATTGTTGTGCCATTTTCCTGCGTCGGGGACAGTGGGCAAGGCTAGTATTCCCTGGCTTCTGCTCGGCGAGTCGTGATCTAAATATTAGCAGCAGCAGCAGCAGTAGCAGGAACATCAACAACAGTAGTTCAGCTGCAGCAGCAGCAACGGCGACCAACTGCTTCCACCAGCAAAACCTGTTTCTCTGCTTGGCAGGCGCAGGCTACGACCACTAATATCCTATACAACAACAGCAGCAGCAGCAACAGCATTGCTTCGCCTTTCAGCCGTCGCATTACATCCACAATAGAGCTTATTCGTCGCTGTCATCGTGACGCCGCCTGCATAGAAGACACTGTGTGTGTGCGTGGCTGCAAACCCCTATGTGAACAGAGAAACCGGCAAGGTCGTCCTTTTGACGACCTGCATTACATTTGCATACGCTCCTGCTGCTGTATTTGGCCGCTGCGAGAAACGCTATGCCCGCTCGACAATCGCCTCTACCCCCGCTCGACAATCGCCTCTACCCCCGCTCGACCACCGTCGTTCCCCCCGCTCGACCACCGTCGTTTCCCCCGTTCGGCCACCGTCTCTACCCCCGTTCGACCACCGCCTCTACCCCCGTTCGGCCACCGTCTCTACCCCCGTTCGACCACCGCCTCTACCCCCGTTCGACCACCGCCTCTACCCCCGTTCGACCACCGCCTCTACCCCCGTGCGACCACCGCCGTTATCCCCCTTCGACCACCGCCACTACCCCCGTTCGACCACCGCCGTTACCCCCGCTCGACAAGCGCCGTTACTTCTAGTATACGCGCAGTATACGATGACAGGGCAAAACTGTGCTGTTGCGCTATTGTTCTCGGCAAAACGAGCCGGGGATGGGAAGAGATAGGTAGAGAGAGAGATATAGAGTGGGAGAGAGTGAGAGGGGCATCGCTAGCACGCAGACTGAGCGAAAACAAGATGGACATCGACAAGGTGCCGCTGTCGCTGCATTGCAGAGATTAGAACAGCCTGCAAAAGCAACAAAGGTGCAAAAATAGCGTGCCATTGTTTTCTCTCATGAAGACGCGGTAAGCACATGCGTACCAGGTGATTGAATTACACGACGGCATACGCTTGTTCGTGCATGTATTTCTCTCTTTCTATCTCTCTCTCTCTCCCTGTGTCTATAATATATATATATATATATATATATATATATATATATATATGTATATATATATATATATACTTCCTTAAATGTGGGTTCTCTGTTATATATAGTATTTTTAATCAAGACAAGTCATGAGCTGCTTGGCTTAGTAAGTTGTCGTTTAGTTCAGATCCTGAAATCCGGCTCTTATATGTATAGCGCACGACTAGTGTTCCCAATACCTATAAAGCTCAACATTGCACAACAAGGACCAAAGACCAATGACGCCCAACATTGCACGGGCAAGTCGCGCGGCTTCCACAGCAGCCACACAAGTGATCTCTAAAGAGATTCCCTGGGACCTAAGAGTTAATGGCTTAGGCGGCTAACGCACCGTTCGAAACGGGACGTTGCCATGCCAACCACGGTTAGCAAAACAATCGCTAGTTCGAGCCCCGGCCGTGCTGGTTGAATTTGTTGGACGTGATTGTCATTGCCCTGTTGCTACATACTTTTGCTAGAGAAAGCCTATATAATTCCAGTACGAGAACGCGATGACGATAGATGCATTTAGACGATATCGTGCCACAGGCAACTTAGCCCATTACGAGCGTCTAGAATGTGGTTGTCAGAGCGTTAAAAAATGGATGAGCCAACATAAAGAAACCCCGCACTTAAATTTAAGACGGAGGAAGTAAGTTGTAATCAACAGAACAGACGTTATAAGCAAATGGAGCCATCAGTGGAAGGCAATCCAGCCGGGCCATTCTGGATACCGAACAAAATCAATACTGCCTGATCTCTGAAAAATTACAGCGTAAAACAAAGCATGCTTGCGTACTCGCTTGCGTAATTGCTAACGGACCACAATCGCTGCTTTCAGCAAAACTCACATTGCATTGGTAAAACTGACTCCCCTTTATGCCGTATGTGCAACCCAGGAGAGGCTGATAATGTAACAGGCGCTGCTACAAACGCTGCGCCTATTTCAGTAATGAGCGAGAGTTACTGTCTCAGAACTTAAAATCGAAATTTTCCTTGAAATGCTAAACCCTCCTCAAGGATTACGAATCCTGGTCAAAGATATTCGCAGAATTTATCTCCGAGGCAAAAATAGTCGCCGCACAAATCGAGCCGCCGCAACCGTCGCAGTTATTGGCAAAATAAAGTGACTAGGTGTAGTCTCAAAAAACAGTACTGCGACATGCATCAAGCATATATGTATACATATATAAGGTGTTTAAAAAAATGAAAATTGATATTAAGGAATTGTAGAACTTGTTAAAGCAAATATTTTTTCTGATGGACTATGGTCCCTGAGAAGTCTTGTCTAGGAGTGAGAGTGAAATTACTAAATTTTATGACACTGGTGTTTTCGTCTGACATAGGAGCATCAAATATGCTGTTGCTAGACAACCACCTAGACAGAAACTAAGCACACCGTGTTCTTGAGAAAATGCTGCTTGTTTTGAAGAACATTTAACGCCGGTGAGAAGATGCGACATGGTCGCTTAGAAGACCAATTGCGAAAAATTAGGTTCTTTATTAGCTTCCACGCCAAATACCTCAACATCATAACCCTACGATCACCCACTGCGCTCTAACTAACCTAAAACTAACACATTCAGGCAAATGCACATTTCATGACGATCATTTCGGTACCAAACGTATGGCAATGCGAGCGGCGGTTGCCTAGTAGTTACGGTTTTTTGGCGGGATGTCAAGATTAAGTGCATGCATAAATGACTTTGTCCCAGAAAGAGTTGAGGAGCTATATATGGAAATGTAGAGCTCGTTAAAGCAAACTTTTTTTCCAATGAAACATGGTCTCTGAAAAGTCTTGTTTCAAGGTGAGAGTGTTATTACTACAATTTGTGTCACTGGTGTTTTTGCCCGACATAGGATAATAAAATGTGCAATTGCGACACAACCGGTTCTCCTATACAGAAACTGAGTACACCGTCGTATTCATGAGATTAATTCTGCTTCTTCTAAAGCACATATAATATTGCCCAGAAGATGCGACACGGTCGTTTAGAAAATAATTCGCAGAAAATGAAGTTCTTTTGTTAGCCTTTACGTTCAATATTCCAAAATCAAAACCCTACGACCAACCACAGTTGACCGGTGTTATATGTTCTTCGAAAAAAATATGATTTTCTCACGAACACAACGGTGTGCTAGTTTCTGTCTAGGAGGACTGCTTGACTCGCAACAGCACATGTTATGCTCCTATGTCGGGCACCAAACACTAGTGTCATAAGATTTAGTAATTTCATTCTCACCGTTACACGACCAAAGTGAGGGGGCTACTCGAGGATGAAGCATGGAGGCAGTTCGTCACGGTTCTACACTTACTGGTCAAAGAACTACTTCCACACAGTGGACACAATCTCTGACGAAGAAGAAAACCGCAGCCAGAACGGCGTTCGATCGAGAACTAGCTCCGGTTAGGGTATGGCACCCGAGACCCTAGCTCTCCCTGTGATCTGTCGATGTGCAGCCCGTCCAAGACACACAGCCCTACAGGCCAAACAATCTAATATACGCAAGTATGTGCCCCACGCGTCTAACTACCGCTTTTATCCCCTTGTGCTTGAAACACTAGGAAGCCGGGCTTACTGATGACACAACTCCTTGACATGGTTGGCAAGCGCCTACTCAACGCGACTAGCATATATATATATATATACATATATATATATATATATATATATATATATATATATATATATGGGGATAGATAATTTCAAACCGTCACACGAATTCAATAAGTAGAACCGTTGGAAGACAACAATGCATTCTACTCTGGAGTAGTTTATGGCTAGCTGCAACAAAATTGTGCCGCTAAAATCCGATTGGGGTGCGCTCGGCTGCAAGAAACGAAATCGTCGCCTGATCTTTTACTAAGCGCGGCCAGATTGCGTAAAATTGTTCCACAGGGAGTCGAATCTAATGGCCAAGGCGGCCAATCGCGAATGCCACCGATCTTGGAGCACTTCTGTAGCGCAGTATTTCACGCTGTAACGTCTCGGCTCCATTTCAGTAAAGAAGCATATAGGAAAAGGGAACAATTGTTTTCATAGATGCATCAGAACGAATTTTACTCTCGTAGAAGGGAACGCGGCACTGACGAAGTACACGGAATTGTATAAAAAAAGACTTATGTTTAGGTTATGTAGTGCAACCCGCTTCAACGCCTACTCTCAAACTGAAACTAGAGTTCAGCGGATAGCTAACTACTGCTGTTAGTTTAAAGAGAGGGCCGCATCGAAGACATTAGAGTCGAGTGCTATAAGAAACTCTTTGACTAGTTCAGCTTGTCAGTCAAGCTACTATATTAGCTACCCATCATTTATTGCGTTTAATCTGTTGTTATTACGTACTTACGCACGGATAGATGCGTAAGTAAGCGGAAAACAGCTGTGGCTGTCGCCGTCGCTTAGTCAACGACGGCGACGATCTAACGGTTATATGGAGCTAACGGTTCCAAGTTATACCGTCCTAGTTGGTCAATCGTACGATATCTTGTTGTTTTTGTTGTTGGCGTTGACGGTTGACAAGGTCTGAGGCATCGTCGTTAGCGTTGCCAACGATCGCCTCGCACGCCGCATTGGCCGTGCTAAAAGTTTCAATAGTAATATCATAGCAGACCGCATGTGCTGTGTTGCCACAAAGAAGCGCGCGAGGTAACTGGTACAAGCCAACGGTGCCCTGTTTTCTTTGCCATCATCACTGGTCATAAGCAGGTGGATGGACTCAACGTTTCTTCACGCCTGCATGGGTTCGGTCGGCTGCGACGGACAGGGCCCAGCCAAAATGTCTCGAGCGGGAAAACGCAAGCATTTCGGTGCCTTTCGATTATGAAGCAACACGACGAAGCTGAAGTGGAGTTGGCTCAGTGGTGCCGACAGCCACCGAGCCAAGCCGGGTCAGCAAAGATCTCATCTACTCGCCGAAAAATGAATGTCGAGCCATTGGTGAGTATCGCTGCAGGTGCAAGCTGGCTGTCCTGGAATTTCTCGTCTGGCCACGCGGTAATGGTTTCCCATATTTGTGAGGTGCCAGGTGCAACTGCCGCCAAAACTGAAACGTCAACACTGAGTTGCAATACGGGTCACTGTTGTACACCTTATGCTTTATCTCTCGCTCTCTCCCTCTGCTTTTCTCGTTACCTCTCCAACGCTGTTTCTTTCAGCGGACCGTGTGGGCTCAGACCATATTTATCAGCACACCTCGCTAGCTTGCGCGTTTCGCGTCGCCTTTTAAGCTGTCGCAGCGACTATTGCTGCTGCTAGAGTGGCCATTTTTCTAGTGCATTATGGAGGCCCGCACAGAAAAATGTATGTGTTTAAACATGTACTTATGCGTTTATATATATATATATATATATATATATATATACATATGCGTGTGTGTATTGCGTGTAATATAAATATTACGTTTATTATCACCTTATTTGTTACAGGTCCATTGTAAAAGTTGTGTTAGCATACACATGCTAGTTTCATATTCAAATATATACATCCACATGTTTCCAATCCGAGGATAATCTGCTGTCTGATATCCTCATGATACAATACTACGCTATTGGGATCCTTCCATTAGAGAGAGAGACTCCCTTACGAAGTTACTTCTAGGCATGACGTGTGTGTGTGTGTGTATTGCGAATAATCCACAGTTGTTGTTCCGGCGAGGAAGCAGCAACAACAGCAAACAAAACTAACTTCTCCATTAAACATGACTCACTTCCATCTTGAGAATATCTCCGATTATTGCCTACCCGAAGCGCTTGGCTGAGGCTAGCTGGAATGGCCGGATACGTGTTGGCCCGGGAATGCGGTGAACGGCCAACGCAAGACGCGATACTAAAGCATAAACTCAGCCAAACCGCGTTCAGCCGGTTGCAGAAGAGGCATCGGAAATCTTTGATCACAAAGGGGAACCTAAATGAGGATCGGTTCAAGCTATGCCAAATCAAAAAGTACCACGCTATGCCAAATCAAAAAGTACGGTTGGCGTACAACAGGTCGTCTGACTCTGTAGGGGGCCGTCATGTCCGCCTCGCAGACGTTTCAATTCTTGGTGGGCTTAACCGGTCTCGTTGTTATTGGCGTCAATAATGACAAACAAAACACCAAAGTTCAACTTATGATAAGGCAAAAATACATAGTGTGTTCAAAACGTATCGCGACTTTTGTGTTTTTTCAAAAATTATTCATTTATTCATAAATATCTATTTTGTCCCCTTCAAAGTAATCCCCATGAGATATTATACACTTGTGCCAATGGTTTTTCCAATCTTCGAAGCACTTCAAAAAACCATTTTTTTAATCTTGTTCAGCTCCTCCTTCGATGCCGTCTTTATCTCGTCAAGCGTAGCGTAACGTCGTCCTTTCATGGGCCTCTTCAGTTTAGGGAACAAGAAAAAGTCACAGGGGGCCAGATCTGGGGAATACGGTGGCTGCGGCATCATTAGTGTGTTGTTTTTGGCCAAAAACTCGCGCACAAGCAACGATGTGTGAGCAGGGGCGTTATCGTGGTGCAAAAGCCAATTTTTGTTCTTCCATAAATCCGGGCGTTTCTGGCGGATTGCTTCGCGCAAATTGCGCATAACTTGCAGGTAATATTCCTTATTGACCGTTCTACCCTGTGGCAAGAACTCATGATGCACCACGCCCCTGCAATCGAAGAAAACTGTCAGCAAAACTTTCACATTCGACCGAACTTGGCGCGCTTTTTTCGGTCTTGGTTCGTGCGGCAGCTTCCATTGAGATGATTGAGCTTTGGTTTCCACGTCATAACCATAAACCCACGATTCGTCACCAGTTATGACCCTCTGGAGCAAATTTGGGTCGTCGCGGACAGAGTCCAACATCTCATTAGCAATGTTCACGCGATGCTGTTTTTGGTCGCAATTGAGCAATTTTGGTACGAATTTCGCGGCGACCCGTCTCATGCCCAAATCATTGATAAAAATCGAATGGCACGAGCCAATCGATATGTTTAGGTCCTCAGCAACTTCTCTAACGGTGATTCGACGATTGGCCAATACCATTTTCTCCACTTCATTAATTTTTTCGTCTGTTGTTGAAGTGCTCGGGCGTCCGGCACGCTCTTCGTCGTTCACATCTTCTCGGCCTTCTGAGAACATTTTGTACCACCGATAAACGTTGCTTCGGTCCAAGGTAGCTTCTCCGTATGCCACAGTCAACATTCGGAATGCATCCGCGCACTTAATTTCGTTTTTCACACAAAATTTGATACAGGTTCTTTGATCCATTTTTTTGAATAGGTAAAAATCGAAGACGATCCAAAACACGTGCAAGCAAAGCAGCTGTCAACAATTAAGTGAACATTCAAAATGGCCGAGCTTGTCGGCATATGTGAGAGACATGAGTACCAACATAACGCCACAAAAAATCGAAATTCGAATATACGTAACCCGCGAAAATTCAAAAGTCGCGATACGTTTTGAACACACCTCGTAGTTACTTGTTACACTTCCGCCACCATGAAAAATGGGCCCAGTGCAACGGATCGGCTGTACACATTCTAGACGGCTTTCGTGGTATTGTATGATACCTATCTGAACTTTAGCTCCTGAAAAGACCTATGTCGTTAGCATGGTGTCAGCCAAGCTAATGTATCACAAATATACGATATATTAAAATATACAATAAAGAATAAAAGCAGGTAGTTCGGATTCTGTTGTCGCAGGATGTATAACAATCGACAAATTGATGACACGGTATCGTGTTTGAGTCGGCTTGAGAGTTTCTCTACGTGTTTGGACCGCCTATCTTACCCCCCTGGATCGATAGACCGGCCGCACAAAAGCTTCTCTCGTGTTTTGCTGCATGTCCCCTAGAACTGCTCCGTTCAGGGTTGCCTCGCCGTCTCAAAGGATATCTCTGTTTCGCAGGACGTGTACCACATTTGTTTGCTATATTTGCCGTCGTGGTAATCGTCAACGTTTGCATGTTCCCGCGTCAGTAGCTTGTAGGTGCCCTGAGCTTCAGGATCAGACTACTACAGTTTATTATCGTCTCAGCTCATACTGCTGCACAAGAAGTAGCCTAGAAAGGCGCTCGTAAGACCTTTGATCTCTTATGCTTAGAACAGATATTCTCCTATTTTAGCGACTCGGCCCCGTTCGGTCTCCTCTTGCCACACTATACCCAGCCTGGAGATTTGCAAATAGAAGAACTCTGTTTGGCCCTGCTATCCCTACTAGTATTTTCCCCTAAATAAACCCTGCAAGATCTGCTTTTAAATTTCTGGCGGTTTCTGGCCATTTACTAGGCGTGCCTTGTTAATCATCAGTTGACTGCAACTAAACTGCGACTTACTGCGACTTAGGCACTAAAACTGCGAAAAAACTGTTGTCCATTTTCCTGAGCCAATACAAAATGGGCTAGTGTAGACGCACACTAGCCCATTGCTTCATTTGCGTTGTACTTCTATCATTTATGTTGGCTGTAGCGGACGTGGTCATAGTGTCAGGCGCCGGCTGTAACGATTGTTAACGATTGTAAAGACCCTTTGCAACGATTTCGCATTTGCATCTTAAACGGTTGCGGTTCGCGAGCGGGTTGGTGCTGTGGAACAGCTGTTGTAAGTTCGAGGCGCCAGGTGGTGATGCTGCTGCACTGTTTTCACGGCGTCGATACTTGACGTTTCTCTCGCCGGTGCCAGATTGTTTGTTTAGTGGCCTTGCTCCCATGGTCTTGCTCTGTTGCTGATGTGCTCGTTTGTGTCTGCTTGTCGTCGCGTGGCAGTTTTAGCTGGAACTTATCGATATAGTCCTCCAGTAGTTGCGTCGGCGTGGTGCGATGTACCGGGGCCGCCGGTCGATAAAGCTATTGCTACGGCGACACGATTCGTTGCCGCGTCATTCGTCCATCATTCTTTCCTTGCTGCTCCGCTTCCGAATTTAGGGTATACGTTAGCGTGAACTATAGTCGGGCAAATGGCAAAAACGAACACAACAAAGAACGGGAAGCGCAATTGCCCCAACAGAAATTTCAGGCAGTAGTTTTGATTTAGGAAATTTTCGTTTATTTGCCCATATATGCACGCCGGATCAATACGAGAAATGAAAACGTCACATATTCTTCGGGTCCGGTTCTATGGCATTATTATTAGTTATATTATTACTCCCAGTGACGTTGTTGGTGTTACAGTGGGCTTATCATGTTACAATATTATAAATTTTAAAGCGTAATGCTAAGAGCGGGTAAAACATTTCACAAAGCAGCGACTACCAATATGCTTATTCGGTATGATAGATAAGTTATAGGAATTCCGTATATACTTAAATAGACACAAAAAATGCACCTGTCCCTGCCTTCCATTGCTTGCGTAATTTTTTCTATGCATTTTACTACTTATTATGCCCTTCAGGAACGTATCAGTACCTTCAATGGTGGAACCCGGCGCTATTATTTTTATTATTGCTTTTTGATGGTGGCTAGGGTACGAAACGCCACGATCGCATCTTTGTATAGGCATTTCATCGCAAGCCTAGCTGAAAGCTTCACCTATTTGGTCATGATAAGCACATCGGCAACGACACGGCCTGCTTCCGGTCCGAACAATGTGTACATAAAAATGAGTCTTATCTGAAGGACCATTTTTCTACCGTGTGGTAGTGAGTAGGCTACGCAGAGGGTGGAACTTTGCGAGGTGTTGCTTCAGCGGCGCCTATGTCTGCTGATTTATAGAGATAAACACAAACTGCCTGAGCGCACGCCTGGCGATATGCCGGAACCCTCGACGACACTTTCACAGTTTTGTTGACAACGAAAATGATATGGCGGAGAAGGAGCGGTTAACAACTACAACAGTGACGCTCATATTAAGTATCCGCCAAGGTACACAAAATTGCTTACAAGTCTCGATGCTTAGTGAGTCAATATGTACTCGGTCAGACGACCTTTAATTAGATGAATCCATGCATATGATGTACTTTCTTGAAGTAAACCTACTCAGATACGTTTTTTAAAGTGCGTTTTATTTACAACACATCATATGTATTACGTTGCATTATTATAATTTCAGAATGTAGTAAGCCTCAAGTCTCTTACAGCAAAATGTATACATGTGATGTAAATCTGAACTATATATATATATATATATATATATATATATATACATGTATATAGATATATATAGATATATATATATTTATATATATATATATATATATATATATATATATATACATGTATATATATATATATATATATATATATATATATTTATATATATATATATATATATATATATATGTATAATACCGCCGACACACCTGCACATTCTTCATTGACAGAATGATTAATCCCACGTTTCCCAGTTGCCTCAACTTGCAGGGTTGACCCGACGCCAAGCGTCTGACAGCCGACCTCTGGACTTCCACATCCGAGGAGCTCTTAGACGACGAGAAGCGCTCGGTCACCGTCAAGCTTCTAGCACAGTACGCTGTATTTTCGGTCAACCAGGCGGCGTTTAAATTTTGCTCACAGGGAGATCATCCTGGGGAAGCTAGCTGCTGCAGGTGTAAACCCACGAGTTTTGCGCATACTGGTAGCTATCCTGAAAGCAAACCCGGTCGTCCTAGATGACGGCATTCCGGAATACTGGCCTTTCCTGCAAATCACCGGCTATCCCTAACGCAATAATCGCAGCCAGCGTTTATTATCAGTCTTACTCAGTAATCTACCAGGCATTATCAATGACCATTACCCCTGTGTTTGCATAACACTCTAAGTCGATGACCTTGCGTTATATAGTAGAGTGTCCACGGATCTAAGAAAGTCTCTGAGAATGCTGGAGACATACAGCTAGCACAAAGGTTTAATGTATAGAAGACAAAGGCTACAAAGTTCAAATCCGGGGGTCCATGGAGAGAAGTGATAACCTTGGCTTGGGTGGTGCTTCTGTAGAATTTGTTTTGGAGTTTACAAATCAAGGTGTGAGGCTAACGCCAAGCGGCACATCTTTCTCCCCCACATATCTCAGCGAATTTATAGCAGCATCGTCGGTATGACCTCTATCCCGCCTCCACAGAAACTCTCAGTAAAGATAGCTCTAATACTGTTAAATCTGTAAGTGGCTCCGGTGGCATCATATGGTATCACGTTAACCTGGAAACACCAATACGCTCAGCAATAATAATAATAATAATAATAATAATATTATTATTATTATTATTTGCAATAAACCTATACAGTGATACATTAACAGACTCTTGGCCAATCTTTTAATATTAATGTTACAAGGCTTTCAGCCTTGTTGTTTAGTCTTTTGTACATCGTTAGTGGTTTGCATGCTATTTACAGTCATTATTTTTCACTTTCTTCACTTTCATGCTTTATATATATATATATATATATATATATATATAAAATGGCAAACCAAACTAGCGCAAGGACAAATCAGATGACAGACCTGAGAGTTGTTTACGATAAAGATGTACCGGAGGGACTGCGTTACAGAGCTTTATTTGTAAGTCGCCTCTAACTAAGTTATATTGTGGACAACATAGAAGAATATGCCAACCGAATTATAAATAGTGAGGCCGGGGTAAAAGTGACGATGCTAAAACAGATAAACAAAACGTACTATACGTAATAATAATTACCATGTACAGGTAGGCCTCAATCATTTTAATGAACTTCTAGATTTGACGATGAGATACATTCTCGACCATTTCGGGGTCTACTAAAAACTTATCGGGTTTTCGGGTTTGTCGCCGAAGAAAAACTGAAGCCATCAGGATCCGTAGGCACGAAAAGAATGCGACCACCAAAAAAATATGATGAAGTGGTGAGCCAGAATTGTATGTCTTGACTAAGCAGTAAAACTAAGGTATGCGACCACATGCACAACCACATGCATACAAAACATAAGCAGACCACTTCGAGGTATTTTTGTGGACTAGAATCAATTACACGTCTATATGGGCAAAACTATTTTAATAAATTTGTTTTTAAATTTCTTACGGAAATACTTGTAACAAAACCTACAATATTTTATTCTTACGCCGCAAGGTCTGTCATAGTCAAGCAGTCAAGACTGAAGGACGCAGTAGAGTAAAGTCGGGTGTCGCTTTAGCTGTACGTATAGTCATAGGTATTATTAGCTACAAGTAGACGAATCATTGTAAAGACGAAAGACTACTATTGCATAGGTATATACAGCCCACCTTAGAGAGCTGTGCAAGGCAGTTTGTACGACATTAACGAACGTTGGCTTTTATGCGCATACAGAACGAAATATATTGTAATCGCCGAAAATGTTCACTGCGGCCTCTCAAAACAAAATGAACAAAGCGCATTTTTATAAAAGGAGTTAAAAGCCTAGAACCATAGATCGAAAGCAATATGCAAGCAAATTGCGTATACCATGGAACAACACAAGTGTCGTTGACATAGTAATGACGTCGGCACACGCTCCAGGGATCTGCATCAAGAACCTAAAGTTCACCTCGTCAGCCGACAGAACTAACACAGTCAACTAAAATTCGATCTTACAGTCAACGTAGTCACGACCAGCAAATGCAATTCACATCTGTCGTGACCGATGAACGTGCATAAACTGAAGCGGGCTCTTCCTCTTCAACAACCCGTTGTCGAACCACTAGCTTTAAGCACAAAGTCTGGTTCGGCCAAGAATGCCGCATTACCAAGTCACTAATATGTCAGTACAACAAGAGCAGCGGTAGGAATCTCACGAAAGCCTCTACCGATTTTGAATTATTTTTTCACAACGCCCCAAAGAGCCAAATCCACTATTTACGACGGCGAGTGGCTAGAGTATTATACGGGGATATTCACCTACGACTGTGTCTTGCCGGAAAGATAAGAACATGAGAGCCATGGACTATGGAGTGACTTCACAGAGGAAAAGGTCCTTCAGGGGTCTTATGTCATCTAATCATTACAATAAATCATGGCAAGTCTGCCGCACTAACAAGATTGTTTACGAACATCTTAAAGCTGCGATTCCGGTAGCCGTGCTAGCCCTCACAGTGATGTACAATACATGTTTTAGACAAGACGAATTCCCAAACTAGTGAAAGAAATGTCTTCTGCAACCAACTTTTAGGGGAAAGAGTGATACTATAAAGCCAGAAAACTACCGCGGTATAGTAATAACCAGCGTAATAACAAGGTTTTTGCATCGTGCCCTTTTAGCACGATGCAAACCTCTTTATTAGAATTTTTCAAGAATTTACTGGCAGAGCAAAATGGATTTCATCCAGGGCATACGGCTGTAATAGAACACCTAGGAGCACGAATACAAGATGTGACTAACGCAGCTTTAATTGATGTTAAAACAGCTTTTGATGCAGTCCCGACAGATTGGCTTATACTTAAACTCCGTGATAATTTTAACATTAAAAGCCAAGTATATAACGTCATCCGAAATATTTTAGCCGGTCAACGTATTGCAATTTTAAATGGAGCTTACGCAATAGCGAATAAGCTATCTCAAACAATTGGAAAGCCATATGATAATACAGCTAGCCCATTTCTATTTATTCTGTACATAGCTGGCCTTGGGAAGTGCCTTTGAGAAGTAAAAGCTTCCCACGAGTTTTACGCAGACGACTTTGTTATTATCGGAAATCTCCGATAATGTAACCTTAGGATTGTAAATAGTATATTTAGGCTCAAAATCCTTTCCACAGTAACATATTGCCTCAGATTCATATACCCCAAATTTAAAATAGACAGCCTCAAGAATCACGACAAAATTAAAACTACGTTCCTCAAAAGAGCAATTGGTTTATCAAAAATGCCTCATCTACGCTGGTGCTGCATATTTGCTACGAGCCCACTGTAATTACCAATTTGATCACGACATGCTCGAAGCATACAAACAACACAGAAAAAAGACAAAACTGGAACTTTGTGATCTAATATTTTTGCAGACGGACTTGCTTTTCTTAGTAACAGACAAAAAAAGACTTGCAACAAACCAGAGCGTGATCTGCAGAACAATCTGGCTCGGATACCACCAGTACCTTTGTCTGAAGGAAGAATGTTTCAAAGTCAATAAATGTGTTTGGAAATATCGTGGTGAAATTGCCATTGAATGATTCAACATCACTTATTGAAATGGCTACAATTAAACACTTGCTCGTTTAAATATATATTTTATATATAATTGACGCCATAAATGACACGCGTAAAAGTAAAAACAGCCTTAGACACGACTCGCTCACCTACTCACGTACTCACTGTTAACGGAGGCGGCCTTCATCGCATTAGCAAAGGTGGCTCTTTCACTCTTATGCCGTGTATGTACCTCAGGAGTGGCTGACGACGTGGCACTGTTACGAAAGCTGTGTTTTTCTCTATAGTGAGCGGTTTAAAGACTAGACTGGGAAGTTGCCTGAGATTCTAATCTCTTGTAGAGGCGCTCCTCAAAGACAACGAGCCCTGGTTTATGGTAAGAACATTTGCAGAATTCGTCTCAAAAAAAGAAGAAAACAACCGCTGCACAAAATTGACCAGCCTTAATCAGCTTAACCTGGCCACGTTAACTATAACAAGTAATCTCATGAGGATAAGGAGGGCGACTAGATTATATTGCTTTTGTTAGTGCCACACTACGATGGCGAGAGATATAGAGCGAGTTATATATAACACGTACGAATAGTAATATGCGCGCAGACACTGAGTAGGTCGGCCTAAGATCAAAAGCAACCTACATGAAGCCACAAGTACGAGTATCAAAGTTAAGACACCCAGCCCAATCGTCTATTACACAGCCAGGCGCGATGGGAATTATCATGATTGTTGTGCTAACTACCCCCTAAACATACTGTTGTTACTGCGATGCGGCGACAATTCCAAGCTGTCTCCTATTCAGCCCTACTGTTACATAGTGGCCCCGACTATTATTGGGATGTTTCGCGCACCCTTGTCGGCATATCGGCCTCTACCTAGCCCTCAACTAGTCTAAGTGTTTCTGTGTCTCTTATACACTTCCTTTTTCCGTTCTCGCTCTCACCAGCCTTCTTCTTAAGGCAGGCATTCGTCCAACTAAGGGGTCAAACCCCGCGTAGGGGATGTCTTGGGCCACGACGAAAACAGCAGCAGTAGCAGCGGCAGTGATGCCTCAGTCACTCAGTTCAAACCGATATTTGCGTCGTATACGTACGGGCGCCTGAGCCTCAAATAACCCAGAACCACAGGAGAATAAGAGAGGTGAAGACAGAAAAAACACGCAGGCGGCACCACGATATCCTACCATCTATCTGGCCTACCGGCACGCCCTACTGAGGACTAGGCGATGGGTCGTTCATCCTCGTCGTCCTACTGATTTCCCTCGCTTGTCCTCTGCTTCTGCTAGTTAAACTGATGCTGAAGCTTCTCCTGCAGCGCCTTAGGCTTGTCCTGTTTTTCTTGACCTTTTTTCCCTTGCCTGCTTTCTACTTCCTCGAGTTTCTCCTTCCCCGTATAGTTGTCTTTGCGCGATTACTGCAGTCGTTGCAGTTCCTATCGCCGCGTCTGCCAGCACGCCTCTTACTCTCGACGCATCAAAGTGGGCTGGAATAGGGAAATGCAGGGCGCATGTGCTGCTGGCCAAGTACTCCCACGCAGTCACACCGAATCGAGTCAGGTAGTTCCTGGATGTTTGTCGTCCCTCGAGAAGCAGCTCAGTTAGGTCGCTGGCACGATTGGAGCTAGTTTGCACGGGTTGCCCTGCCCTATTCCTCTCCTCTGCTTTCTCGCTGTCTTGCTCATCGGTCTTTTCGTGCCCTGATAGACAGACAAAAAAGAACGAGTTTCGAACGATGCCCCACAGTCGACGGGGGAACAAGTTGACAAGGAACGACTGGCGGCCGCAGCGACGACGATGGCGACGACGACGGGGAGGAGGGAAATAAAAAGGCCATGCTGACACCGACCGATTTCTGTTGTCATCTTCACGTTCTGCCGCGAGCCACCCCGCGACGACCCGAAGAACATCCGACCCCCGGGTCGCTTCGGTGCTCGGCCGCCACTGCCATCAACGGAAGGCGAGTCCGTACGAGCAACTACTGTTCAACGTCTACTCGACGAGTTTGTCTGCACCTATTCTCGTACCCGTTCGCTGTCTGGTCGCCGTCGCGATGTCTCATCAACCCTATCGATTCGACAACCCTACCGTCTCGCAGCCGTACGTGTAGGCCCCCCAACCCGATTCCATTCCGCGGGGGACGCTTCAGTGACACTGAATTGACTCGCCGCAGCTCTGACCCAACAAAGCAAAATACACCTAGACACGTTCAAGTATCGCAATAACACAGGACGCATACCCTGTATAGAATATAGTAACATACTCTACTTTAGGTTACTGGTATATTGCTAATTTGTATATATGCATAAAAGAACACATAAATAGACACACAAAAAAATAGAAAAAAGAAAGACATGGCTTGGAGTGAGCTTACATTACCACTAAATATTTTACATGAGATTTGCACATATTAAATTGCAGCAGGCAGTTACTGCAGTGTACAAGTCAAGAGGTAACTTAAATACAGAGAGAAAAGGCTCCTATGAACGCATCGCTGCATATGCTTATTTGCAAAGAATGCAAAACTATTTGTGTAAACAGTGTTTAATTAAATCATTTGAATTCTACTGCTCAATTTCTGCGTCACCGAACCAGATTTGTTTATGTTCCTGTCAATCTTAAATTGACAAGATGTATTCAATCTGTATGGAACACTTTGGCCAACTCAGTGTCACACCACATAAACACTTGTTAGAAATTCTTAATTAATTGTTAGTGTTAAACGAGAGGCCACTAGAAGGGGGGGGTGGATGGTAATGCACCATCTCTTTTTATTAAGACATCTGTGCTCCCCGTTCATGGTCGAGTCCACTCCGACATTAACATTGTCCAAATTGAGAACCATGAAAACCAAAACGTTTTATATAAGAACAAGATTAATATTTTTCAGAGCTGTGAGTTTAGGCTGGCTGTCCCGACATACAATTATAAAATTCTGGACACGCAATACTCACTTGAAAAATAACATTGCAGGCAACATATTTTATCCCGAATACGCCAACATGCTTGATAGTTCAATTAAGTAATTCGTTCTCTGACCATCGTGCATCTTATAAACTTATATCGGGGCAGCCATCCTCTAATCAGAACTCACAAAAAAAATGTCCTTCCTTCTATGCGAAACATTTTCGCCTCCTTTTCTATAGATAAAACTGATTTTTTTCACCGCGTTTGACCATACCCCTATGCTCGGCCCTATATATACATATAAATATATGTATTGATTTGTTTTTTTTAATATTTGGTAAAATGCATCATGCACACTGGGCGCCGTTGGTAAAGCCACGGTAGTGTGCGACTAACACATCTACTAAAATGCGGAGGTACTGTTTTCTCGAGATTACTTCACCTGGCCAATGTGTTTTGCCATTAAGACTGCTAGACACTTGTGTGAAGGTTATTTTTGTCTTAGAAACAAATTCTGCAAATCTTCCTACCATAAATCACGATTTGCAATAAATAATGAGTGCCTCTACAAGAGCTTAGCATGTCAGGCGGCCATATTCAGTCTTAGGTTACCGAGTCTCAGTTGAACTCATTGTACTCCATTCGTAGCAGTACATTACATTGCCAGCCTTCCTCTCCTGAGTTGCTCGCACGACATAAGGGCAAGTCAGCGAACTGAAAACAGCCACCGTTGCCTGTCAGCAGCGGCAGTTGCGCCAATGGACAGGTGAACCTATCCATTGGCATCGCTATGTTTAGGGCTGTGCTATTTTTTGAGATCAGGGGATATAGATTTTGTCCAGTACCCAAGATGGCTCGGCTGGATTACCTTCCATCACGGGCTTCATTTGCTTAAGAGTATTATTCTGCTGATTAGTCATTTTATACCGTCCGTTTAGCGACTGCTGTTAACACCGCTGGTGTGTCTTGCCCGAGCGAAGTTAGGCGCGATACGTCTTTGAATCCTGCTTTAGAGGCAGCGCGTGTTGTAGTCGTCTGGTAATCGTGCGTTCCCCAAAGAGATGCGGCATATGGGACCGTCTTCTCCGGACGGCAAATTGATTTAAGTTCAATAACTCTTCATTGAGCTTGAAATTTCCATTATTACATAAATTCAAACAATTGTAACTATTCGGGTAATTTTGCAGAAAAGGCTATCGCCCGTGTCTAATATAGCATGATAGCATCTAGTACTGATGCTAAGAGACAGCGCCGACAGTTGGTTGCTCCTCTAGTTTGCGGTTTTGATAATCTTTGGCAACTCTACTCAGACTACTGCAGCTTTTTGCTTCACACCGCGCACAACTTTGGGGGGATATATGAATCTAAGCACTCCAGCATAGGCTATATGCCATAGAGTTAGTCTTAGTACGAACCCCTAGGACACCACACTGGCTGAAACTGCGTAGTCCACGGCTTCGTAGGTCTTTTAGGTACGACACTAGACTACGCCGCAACTAGTGGGATGCGCCTTTCTTTTGCAAGTGCTTTGCTAGTACTGGGCTTCGGTGATAGGGTCAAACCTGCCATTTTTCAAGGCTTAGGATAGTCTCCGGTGGTGAGCATTTTATTCATTATGAGTTCGAATACCTTGGAGTGGTTCCTCAAAAGTAGGCTGCTTGCGGAAGGAATGCATCTATCCCCAATGTTTTCTTAGTCGTATGCGCTCGGCCACATTCCCATCTCTTGAATTGAGGTTAGCTTGGAAGTAATGTCTGAGACATCCACAAAGGGTTCCAGCTGCGGCCGAAAACTTCGCGGGAAAAGCGCAGCTATAGTCGGTGAGGCTACTTTAACCGGTGATGGCGGCTGCGCTTAACGAATGTTGCTACACACGATCTTGCATTCCTTTGACATATATATATATATATATTAATTTGCTATATCATGTTTTGCTGTTAAAACGTATAAATTCGTACGAGTAAAAATATACATGTCGTTCTCTGTATGTACATATGCTAAACTAAAATAGGGCGTGGGAGCTGATGGCCTGTGGTATGGGCTTGTAGTGCTGGAATGGGCACAGTCAAGCTACTACCAGGTTACAGTCTAATAGTAGTCAAAACATCCGTCATTCTGATTCGAAACATCCGTCGTGTTCCAAAGAGCGTACGTATGCGCAATATTCAGTTGCGTGACAAATGCGCCGGCGAAGGTGATTATGGTCTGTTGCCTACCTTGTAATATCTCACTCTACTTCTCTACGTTTAGTGTCTCACATATAGTGTGCAGGTCCTCACTGTAGCTTAAAGAGCTACATAGACAGGAAAAACACTGCATGAGGAGGCAGGGTATATATATACATATATAGAGAGACAGAGAGTGGTTTGCCCATTCGCTGTCAGAGTGGGACAAATGTGTAGTGTTATTATCGTGGTGCGCCCTCATCTAGGCCGTTCTTTTTTTGCTTTATTGAGATATATAAATATGTTACAACCGTTTTTTCCTTTATCGGAACTACTTTCGTTTTACTTTTGTGAAAAACTGAGGTTCTTTTATGCGCTCCGTTATTTACTTTTACTGCGGCACTCCTCGCGATCGTTATCAGCGCATCCTTTCTCGTCTCATTTTCAACTCGTTCTTTCGTAACATAACGTTCTTTAACAAGTTTGATCTCTGTTTCTACTTGCGTTCGTCTAGGAGCATGGCGGAAACTAGATCTGCCAACGCTGTACTAGCGGACTCTGCTGTACCAACCAGTGCATGCTGCTTTTGTCCGCCGTGCGACCTCTAGCGCTGGGAAGAGCAAGATAGTATGGCTCATACCATTAACCTCACCGATCTCGCACAGAACACCTTTTAAATCAGGAAATTTACTCACACTGTGCAGGCAATTCTGGAAACACCCGTGCCCCGTCAATACTGACCCAGGTATTCAGTAATGCTTCCGTGCTTTCTGGTAAACTACCACTTCTTCCCTAGATCACGAATGGCCTGGCGGCCCCATCCTGCTCTACTGTTGCCACGTTTTGAGTGTTTGCCTCAAATTCATTTTCGGCTGCCGCTCCTTCTATTCCGTGTACCTGTTTTTTTTTATTTAAATTTAGGGCACGACACGAGCTCAGCTATCAAAATGACAGCCACCATCTCGACCTTGCGATAGACGATTCTTATCGCCAGCTTCCACTGCGCTTTCAGAAATCTTCTCCGGTATCGCTCTAGCTTCATTGCACGCTAGCTAGCCCTTTGTAGAAGCGACATACAGCGTACAGGTGGATTTTGTCACTAAGATACGAGTAGTCTCCCTTTGCCTCCCGACGCTCCACGCATCCTCGATAAGGTCCGCCAAGCTTTTGGCGATCTCTTTCGCCTTGGCAGTCGCCTTGTGCTTGTCGCTGGTCAGAGTCTTGTCCGATGTCATAACGACCAGATATCTTGCCGTCGGCTTGACTTCAATGGTCACTCCGTTTAATGAGAATGTAATTTATTTGTGCCTCTTTCGGCCTGTCAAAAGCACCGCCGCTTATTTCTCGGACACCAGCTGAAGGCCGTGCTCAATCATCCAATCGTCCGCCCACAATTTGGACGGCGGCTGAAGCCTGCCTTTGAAACGTGTCCTCATTGCGTGCCGTGACCAGAATGGCCAGGTTTTCGACACACTTAACTGTCTGGACGCCCTCAGTGCAGCAAAGCGTCAGCATATCACCGTACGCTATGTTCCAGAGCAGGGGACCAGATCCCAGAATGGATCCCTGTGGAACGCCCGCTGTCATGGCAAACTCCGTGTCACTGAGATCGGAGGCTATGATTCTCTGCAGGCACAGCCGCTTCTTCTGCTGTCGGGTCTTTTTTTGTTGAATATATATGTTACAACCGTTTCCATGGGAACTACATTCATTTTACTCCGCTGACTTTCGGTTTACTTCGCTCCTGCTATTGCTAGTATTACTGAACAAACCTTTCAGGTGGGCTGACTCTCAGCTAAGATTTAACGCCCACGGAACTGCTTTTCGCATTTATTCGTAGACGAAACTCCATAAATACAAATGTGCAACGGTGGGGCTCGAACGCGCGCATCTATGTGTCCACTCTGGTCGCGAGGCGCACGCGAATGCACCACCACGCCACCGGGCTTGACACGGCTACTATTACTACGACATTTAACTAGTAGTCTCATTGTTGTTAATGTTGTTGTCGTTGTCATTTGTTGTCGTTATTGTTGTCGTTGTTGTTGTTGATGTTGTTGCAACACCAGCAGCTACTGCGGAGGTTGCTGTTGTTATCGAAAATCTATGGGTTGAGACATCGGGCGCCGGGCAATTAGTTGGCCGCGTCTGCGTTTTGCCGTTTCTCTGTGACAATCTGACACCGAGGGTCGTCCTCGTTGCTGCTGTTGTTCTTGTTGTTCTCATCCGTTGTGTCTGCGGCTGCTGCTGTTGCTCATGGTATTGCCATTTGATAGCCTGTCGAACAGATCAGATGTGGCTGACTAACAAATAGGCATATGTATATATATATATGTATATATATATATATATATGTATATATATATATATATATATATATATATATATATATATATATATAGTATATATATATATATATATATATATATATATATATATATATATATATATCTATATATATTATATATATATATATATATATATATACACATATTTGTTTATTTATGGACAACCGAGCTTGTCTATATTTGGATTACTCAACATACTCATGTGCGCAAGGGGCGGCCGCCTCAGCCTCAGTGAACAACGCTCTCGTAGCAGGTGCGTATTGCCGTACTAATAGCTGTATAGTAGCAGTCACCGTAAAAACGAATCACTAACTATTAATTCTTCCACCAATTCACTAACGCCTCCTCCTCCGCCACCACCACCACCACCACCAGCATGATGGATTGGTGGATGAATTCATCGTAGAATCGCCGTAACGCCACTCGAGACGGCTTCATGCCACAGATCGCTATTGGACGACATCATTTGAGACGTTTGTTGATGATTCATATTATTAGGATTACGTCTCGACAAAAAAATGCTCAGAATTCCGTCTGCGCCACACCAGTCAAGTACGACTCAGTCGGTCTGTCTGTCTATTTGCCTGCGTGCCCGTCGAACAACGGTAGACCGACGTGTACACAACGTCGGCGTCCTCTGTCACATGTTCGCGATCATTTACTCGTTGGCTACAAACGAGCCTTGGCTGGAGAAATTTGAACTTGTACTCTCCTCACGTTTTCGTCAACAAGCGCCGCCCATAGGCCTAAGTCAACATGGTGTTACAGTACTATACAGTGTTATAGTATGTATAGATATTCATGTACACGTGGACACAGTCATTTTATATATATATATATATATATATATATATATATATATATATATACATATATACAAATATATGTATATATATATATATATATATATACATATACAAATATATGTATGATTGATTGATTTATTATTCGCTTGGCATGCATACCTAAATCCACATGTCACCCTTTTTTATCAGGGGCGCTTAGAGCGGCAGCATATATGTTACCTATGCATCTGAATAATCAATGTACACTTCCGTACCTACTGAGTATTTGCTTTCCATTGGGACAGCCTCTTCTTTGAAATATCGACCAGGTTCTTTCTAACGTTTGGTCCTAGAGCTAGGGCATCCGACAGCTCTATATCTCTGCTTCCCCCTAGGGCTGTACATTCTTTAACAATATGCTCAATTGACTCATTCCCTAGCCCACATGCTCGACATTCTGTACTTTGTCCCTCCATATATTTAGCTCTTTGTATCCTTGTATCCAACATCCCTGCCCTGACATCTGCCAATAGCCCGCTCGCTCTTGAATTACCGTATACCCATTCTACCCCGCCCCTTTCCGTCTTTTCCTTTCCATATATACTTGCCAAACTCGATCTGGAACCCATCGCCAATTTCCATTTGCCTGTATATGACTTGTTCACCCTCAATTTCACCATCTTCTCCGATATTCCCGCTCTGGCCCATTGCTGACTATTGTACCCAATCTCCCTAGCTGCAAATTCTACTCTGCGATCCCACTTCGTTTTCATCTTTAGTGCCGTCTTTACCAGCTGCATCTGTATGTATATATACGAGGTGTGTTCAAAAAGTATCGCGACTTTTGAATTTTTGCGGGTTACGTATATTCGAATTTCGATTTTTTGTGGCGTTATGTTGGTACTCATGTCTCTCACTTATGCCGACAAGCTCGGCCATTTTGAATGTTCACTTAATTGTTGACAGCTGCTTTGCTTGCACGTGTTTTGGATCGTCTTCGATTTTTACCTATTAAAAAAAATGGATCAAAGAACCTGTATCAAATTTTGTGTGAAAAACGAAATTAAGTGCGCGGATGCATTCCGAATGTTGACTGTGGCATACGGAGAAGCTACCTTGGACCGAAGCAACGTTTATCGGTGGTACAAAATGTTCTCAGAAGGCCGAGAAGATGTGAACGACGAAGAGCGTGCCGGACGCCCGAGCACTTCAACAACAGACGAAAAAATTAATGAAGTGGAGAAAATGGTATTGGCCAATCGTCGAATCACCGTTAGAGAAGTTGCTGAGGACCTAAACATATCGATTGGCTCGTGCCATTCGATTTTTATCAATGATTTGGGCATGAGACGGGTCGCCGCAAAATTCGTACCAAAATTGCTCAATTGCGACCAAAAACAGCATCGCATGAACATTGCTAATGAGATGTTGGACTCTGTCCGCGACGACCCAAATTTGCTCCAGAGGGTCATAACTGGTGACGAATCGTGGGTTTATGGTTATGACGTGGAAACCAAAGCTCAATCATCTCAATGGAAGCTGCCGCACGAACCAAGACCGAAAAAAGCGCGCTAAGTTCGGTCGAATGTGAAAGTTTTGCTGACAGTTTTTTTCGATTGCAGGGGCGTGGTGCATCATGAGTTCTTGCCACAGGGTAGAACGGTCAATAAGGAATATTACCTGCAAGTTATGCGCAATTTGCGCGAAGCAATCCGCCAGAAACGCCCGGATTTGTGGAAGAACAAAAATTGGCTTTTGCACCACGATAACACCCCTGCTCACACATCGTTGCTTGTGCGCGAGTTTTTGGCCAAAAACAACACACTAATGATGCCGCAGCCACCGTACTCCCCAGATCTGGCCCCCTGTGACTTTTTCTTGTTCCCTAAACTGAAGAGGCCCATGAAAGGACGACGTTACGCTACGCTTGACGAGATAAAGACGGCATCGAAGGAGGAGCTGAACAAGATAAAAAAAAATGGTTTTTTGAAGTGCTTCGAAGATTGGAAAAACCGTTGGCACAAGTGTATAATATCTCATGGGGATTACTTTGAAGGGGACAAAATAGATATTCATGAATAAATGAATAATTTTTGAAAAAACACAGCAGTCGCGATACTTTTTGAACACACCTCGTATATGCATTTGGATAAAATTTCACTAACACAGGTCACCTGCCGGTGTACAGAGCAAACAGGCCGTCTCCGTTAAACCACGTCAAAATTAAATGTTGCAGCTGTGTGTACACCGTTGTTGAAGGTGATACAGGTCATACAGACGTTCTCGAGTTGCTGGGCTAATGGCAGCTCTGATGGCTTAGGACGTACATAGAACCTGTGACAGATGTTCTGTCCAGACAGGCTCCTTTCAGCGGGGTCGCAATCTAAGCTGTTCCTCGCTCGGAAGATTAATTTCAGCCAAATTAACGCCCAGGCCCGCCTTTTGTCCTGTGGCCTTTCGTATAGCCTGAAATGAATCTTGCGCGCACATAGGACTGTCCACTTTTCTTCTCTCTTCGACCACCGCTTAGTCCTTCTGCGAGGTCTCAGACACAGAAGTGAACCCAGGAAAGAAAGAAAGTATTGTACGCGTCTCAGCGCTACCATTATGTGGCATGCTTGGCCAAATAGTGCATAGAATACCCCTTTAGAAAAAAACGGTAGGTAAATTGCCCAAAGTGGTATCACATTTGAGCGACTAGCAACAAAAACTGACTCATAAAATGATCACATTATTCTCATTTCACATTATTAGCTTCATAAATATAAAAGCACATAGCGCCAGTCTGGCTCACATATGGCATGTGTTTTCTTTTTGTGACATAGTCGTGATGTGTATATGTATATGTATATATATATATATATATAAAATAGTTGGGTATAAAATGCATGCATAGACAAATATAACCAAAAGCTGCTTATACATATTTTCTATTGTCACGGTCTTTGTCGTAATATGAGCCGCTGCTTGTGGTAGGCGCTTTGACATCTTGCCGACGGGCTTGATTGCCAGCCACAGCCAGCAGTGATTGTTCATTGGTGAATCGGCACGTCTTTCGCTGTGCTGGGTTCTCAGTACAGCTAAAAGTGCGTCGATGCAGAAGGGCCGTAGTGTATTGGCCGTAGAGTATTGGCATTGGCGTCACCGCCTTTGAAATGGTTCCATTCGGAGTACATAAAAAGTTCAGCTCAAGCAAATCCGGAGGAAGTCACGGTGCGTCTGTCTGCGTGTCAAGTGTGACAAAGACAGTGTGTTAAATGTGCAGTTGTTTCTAAGTAAATCATCTCTTTATTTAGAAGAGATTATTAACTAAACCGTGTCCACCACAGCAGCCGCAAAAATAACTGCTGCTGCCATCACCTAAACATTCATTTGAATCGTAATGCATCGATGCGAACGTATATGAAGAGCGAAGAAAACTAGTGAACATATGTACATATATATATATATATATATATAGGGTCTCCCAGATTTCGTCCAACAAACTTTGGGATCTAGTATAACTCGGCAAAGAAATAACTCTTCTCATGGAACGGGGGGGGGGGCGGAATTGTGTTAGAAAAATAGGTGATTGAGCATGAAAGCCAAAATATAGGAATTGTAAAGATTTCTTGAGAACTATCTTCAATGCTATATATATATATATATATATATATATACAGTATTGAGGTCTGAACGTATTATTGCAATTCTTTTAAAGAATTACTTTACTCCATGGAGCCTAAAATAGGTGCCTCTAAAAACGGCCAAAGACAATGCTTGCCTCAAGAACTGACCTTTTTTTTGGTCGCTCGTGACCTCCTGAATTCGCTTACTTCTTTTTATAAGAACTACTTCCGTTCTCTTGCTGATTAGTCCTAGTGTCTCCATGGCTGGGCACAAAAATATATCTTGTTTCGAGCCCAGCGTATTTATTCCGTTTTCTGGCGTCCGCGCGATATATATATATATATATATATATATATATATATACAGGGTGTTCCTATTTGTGTGTCCAAAACGCTAGGGTATGGTCAAACTCGGTGAGAAAATCATTTTTGCCAATGGGTGGAAGCCGGGAAAACGTTTTGTTTAGGAGTGAGGGTGAAATTTATAAAAGCAGTTATTCTGTCTTTTTTCTCCTACATAGTTGTGCAAAATCTACGTTTGCGGGAGAACCAGTCAGCGCACAAAGGAACCGCTCATACCGGCGTGTTTGGCGGAAAGTTCTGCACAATAAAGTCTACATTACTAGCTTGCGTAGCAAAAAGCGAATAGCCAGATTAAGGAAAGTCATAAAAAGTCAAAATGTTACGTTAACGCTTTTTTGTGCAACATCGTAATTTTTTCCATTACGACCAAAAATGGACGTCCAAAAGACTACTCTCAGGCAATAGCAGATTTAATGCCCACTACATTCGTACCAAAGTGATGCTGCTGCGTTACGTAGTTGCCAAGTGACTAAGCTTTTTCGACAGTCATAGTTGTTATGTTTCACGTTGGAGTTTTCACGTCCAGAACCGTAGCATTTTGCCAAGACGTTTCCGCCCTCTCTTTCCATTAGAAAAAATTATTCTCTTGCTGAGTTCTACCAAACCTCAAAATATGTACCTAACTTTCTCATACACCGTATGCAAGTATGCATGCCTTCGCTTTCGATATGACTGTCGAAAAAGCTTAGTTACTTGGCAACTACGTAACGCAGCACCATCATTTTGGTACGAATGTAGTGGGCATTAAATCTGCTATTGCCTGAGAGTAGTATTTTGGACGTGCATTTCTGGTCGTAATGAAAAAAATTACGATGTTGCACAAAAAAGCGTTAACGTAACATTTTGACTTTTTATGACTTTCCTTAATCTGGCTATTCACTTTTTGCTACGCAAGCTAGTAATGTATACTTTATTGTGCCGCCAAACACGCCGGTATGATCGGTTCCTTTGTGCGCTGACTGGTTCTCCCGCAAACGTAGATTTTGCACAACTATGTAGGAGAAAAAAGACAGAATAACTGCTTTTATAAATTTCATCCTCACTCCTAAACAAAACGTTTTCCCGGCTTCCACCCATTGGCAAAAATGATTTTCTCACCGAGTTTGACCATACCCTAGCGTTTTGGACACACAAATAGGAACACCCTGTATATATATATATATATATATATATATATATATTCGCTTTAGGCTGTGAAGAAGTAGAGTTCATTGAAAATAACTTGAAAATAACACCTCTTGTGCATGTCTAGTCGCGTTTTATCACAGACTTTACTACCTAGAGCCGCTTTTTCAATAGGCACACTAAACTCACAATCGTTCGTTATTATATCTTAAACCGACAACCGACCTCGCTAAAGTGTCATAACACAAAGTTATTGTGCGCAAAATTAGTAAAGACTGTTTTTACTGCATTACAAAATAAACTAAAATCACAAACAGGTTGTTTATGGTGCTATCTTCGACTGTGTGACTCGGTAAACGTAGGCGATTGACGATCGTTATAGAGGCAAACAGTCCGTCTGCAGAATTCAGCGTATCAAAGAACGATGCCGCTAGGTGTCTTTAGTACTGCCTACCTCCTCGACAAGGCCAAGAAAATGCGTCAATGCCTGCAGGTACTTCGCTAAGTTCATACGACTCATAAATATATATGCATGCATGGCGTGCTAAGGGAAAACTTGTGTAATAGCAAAGGTCGAACACTGTAAATGCCGTAGACTACAATAGTACATAAAATGCTCTAGCACATATATTCGTATTTAAGAAAAAAGTAGTCATGCATCTGCATATATGTACATGTGTATGGTTTAGGAAAAATGCCTGCAATGTGAAAATATGTAGATGCCTGCCTAGAATGAATATAATGAATAAAATAACGTAATTCATATAATCGCACAAAGTTTTGCATCCGAACACAACCTGCACTTAGAGTGCTGTGTTTTCCGAATGGCCACGTTACAGGAGCATAAGGGACACTTTCTGTGCTACCACAGGAAACTGCGCGAGCAGTTCGACGAAGCCGAACGCCAATCAGGGCCACTGAACGACCAAATAAACGCGCTTCAAGAAGCTAATCGCTTGCTCAGGCGACAGGCTCAGCTGGAACTCCAGGTGTTGTTCTTTCTGCAGTTAGACCAGAAACAGGGGGCCGCAGTGATAGTTGGGTTTGTTTCCAAAAGTTCGAAAAGTTCGTTATTGTCTCTAATACTATTCGTAGCTATCCGTCACCTGTTTTAATAACCATGCGCTTGGGGAGTAAATGGAGCTTATATAAGCGAATATACCCTAATAAATATTAATAAAAAATCACGAAAAATGTTGTCTATAAGTAGACATAAAATTATTAATTAGACAAATAACAACTCGATTCGCTGATTATAACAAAATTCAAGATTTGCAGTCACGTGAAAGCCCGAACCACGCACTAGGCTGGTTGTGAGTAAACTCGATTTATCAATTGTGTAGTTGAATTGGAAAGGTTTGACGCGACGTTTTTAGAAGGAGGGGGCAGGACATAATTCCCTACGCAACAGCGGGTAATTCCATTAATGACTAGAATAGGTAAGGTATTTGATTTCAGATGAGATGTATATTTTAATAAATATGATGGGGGTTGAGCCACGAGCAAAAGGTCCGTGAGAAGATATCGTAGTCAAATACAGTATTAACTGCAGCAGGTTATAAGGTGTGGAGCCGGACCTCTGGTTTGAAACGGGAACAGCAGACCACATAGCAAGAAAGGTTTTTAATATGCCCTTGTGGATATGCAGACGAACGTATGTATGATTTATTGTTTCCTAAGTAAATCACCCTCTTTTATCAGGGGTGCTTAGAGTGGCACCATAGGCGGAAATGTCCCACTCGATAGGTTTGACAAAGGCACTGTCTTTGCACTTTTTCGCCCGGTGGGACGGTCGCTAAAGTGTTCAAATTGTATATTATGAACTGTATTGTAATTATGTAACATCTTGAAATGCAATGTTATTGCGAAATAAACAAATATTGAATTTAAAAAAAAGGCACTGAGCGAAGTGTTAGCACCTGACGGGCGGGGCCTCACAGTGCGAGAATTCGACCAGGGCGTTAATCGACTTGAAAAGGGATTAAGTATTTTGCCCAAAAGGCAAAAAAAAGCTTTCGCGAATTTGATCAATAGGGATCGGTAGACACTGGAGCGAGCTCGATCAGCGAGAGCTGATAGGTAAGAACTGGCAGCCGTTACTAAACGCAACTGACTGGATGACTTGTGTGAGATCCTCAGCAGAATAAGAGTATAAAACATGCAGTCTGCAAACGATGTACAAGGTTTGGTAACGCGGGTCCTATAGCACTTTTAGCTTTTGAATATCTATCACAACTAGTGTAAATGTTGTTTACGTAAATTATCAATATAACTACAGGGAAAATCGAGTCGGCCGGGTTCTGAAGACGACAAATTACGAAAAATGTTAAGCCGTAAAGAAAGTGAACTGACGGAACAGCGACGTAAGTGCGAGGCACTAGAGAACACAGTGGGTCACCTCGAAGAGGCCAAAATAACCCGCAGAGCCGACCTCGAGCGCATGCTACAGCAAGCTAATGGTTTGTCGGCATCATATTTAGTCAACCAATCTAAGCAAATAAGAAATCTCATATTTTGTGGTCATTAAATGCGTACGAATATCAATCTTATACTTTATGGCCTCGATGCGCCTTGATCACCGGATGCTTTTCTGTCGCCTCACCAAGAAATAATCATGGCTGCGACCTTTTCCAACTATCGCTCTATTTCCCTTTCTTGTTGTTCGTTTTCTCAAATTCTCTTCAAACCGACCATGTCACATCTTCTGGCAGGCGTTATATGTTCCATTGGAAAAGACTTATTTTAACAAGCTCTACAATTTTCTATATCAATCTTCAAAAAAAAACCGCACACTCTGTAAGTCCCTATATGGTGTGTTTTTGGTTTTCAGAGGCAAATCAATTATTTCGGACGGAAGCGGAACAATGCTGGACGGCCTTCTGTGCGCAACTTCAAAACGCAGTTAAGGAAAAACAGGCCGCCAGCGACATGGAGCTCAAGGCTGCTCGGAGACGGCATTATAAAATTCATTTAGGGTAAGCAAACAAGACAGGGACTATATATATCCCCCGTGTGGCCAATGGCCTTTTTCCTATTCCTCCTGATTTTTAGTGCAGACGATCCTCACACTGATGACCCGTAGAGGAACATAGAATCAGTGACTGACGCTAGAAGACGGCACGCGTCCTGTTTGAAGGTCCCCTGGTTCTTGACATTCGCTTGGTTAGCTGGTCTGCCACCTGGAGTATTAGCTTTTACGCAGTCAATGTGAGCCTTACCGCTAAGGTCGCTCAAACATCATGTATTGTTTTGCTAGTTATACTGCACGCGTGACGATTCTGTGAATCGCATCATAGGGTTGGTGCCACGCGTTGGCAGCGCTACCAGAATGAATTATGCGTTTTCATGTTGGACCTCTACGCACATTTTCTCGGCAACAGGAAGTCCCCGATCCTATATTCCGGTTAGGATACGATCTAGTGCAAGACAAAGCAGCGTGGTAGACGCGACATCGGCCAGCACACGATAGGATCAGAGTCAGTACATTGGGTCGCATTTAATTTTAATTAATTGTCGAGTTGCATCTGGCATAGTTGTGGGTAGCGCAGACTTGTTCCCCCAGTCGCAGGCAACTATGCGAAGTGTATTATTGTCTAGCATCATCCTGAGCTGTACGTCCGGGCTTAAAGTCGCAGCTCCAAGGGCTGCGCTTCTTTCACCGGGCTTTGACTCAACAAATGGATCTGCCTAGTCTTGACAACGACCTTATCCAGAAGTACTTGCGGCATAGAATCGGGAAGGTCAACTCAGAGGTTTCTGTATGGGTGGTGCAACTGCAGGTAAAGCTTGGAAACACGTCTGGGGTAAGATGTCAGACACCAGGGTTTCAAGCTGTTTTACTGACCCCAAGTAGGCCAAAACCGCCGAGTGTGTTCGTCAAACGCGGTTAACATGTTTGATCTGCAGTTGGCGCGGCAACCACTTAGGAGGTATGTTAGGCGGGAAGTTTACAAGTTTGATCGCAGTTGGTACAGATCTAGATGCGAATCTAAGGCTTAAAGTCTAAAGAATTAGAGGTGCAATTCTGCGCACATATTGAAAGATTAAAAGAAGAAAACGCACATATTGAGAATGTTTGATGTGGCAAGACAGGAAGCCTAAAATGAAGAAAAAAATCCGCGTTGAATCATAGCGCGTATGGCAGCGGGCTTTTGCGGACCGAAACAAAAACGTGGCGTAAATCGTCTATGTGCAGCATCTAGGCTATCTATTACTGACCTATTTTCCCTTGTCGTATTGTTACTTCTGGAGATATTCTATTTAAAAAAACCTCCAACGTCTGTGCACATCATCACTCAGCCTACAGCGACACCGTTTGCTATATATTTTTCATTACCAAAAGGTGTCGCTTAATATAAGCTTCGTCTGTCTTGGGACACATACCTTAAAGCGGTAAACACATGGCAACTAATCAAAGGTTGCTTGCTACATTGCTACAGTTTCCCTCTCTCTCTCTCTGCAATACTACAACCGCAAATTAAACATACTGTAAATATCAATTCAAAATTATTGTTTTGTTTGCCTTATCGATTTCCACTATGTGCACATGACCACTTAACAATTGCCGAGCCAGGTTGACAAAAACGAATGGCTCCATAGAGCGCCTCGACTTCCACTATCTGTAATATACCTAGATATCAACAAAAAATTGTATTCACTTAATATAAAAGTGGCGAAATTAATGCAATATTTGACCAGGTGTCGTGAAGCAGTGGATATTGAACAAAGAAACTTTGAAACCAAAGAAAAAGCTTTACTGGCAACCAGTCGCCGGCTCAAACTAAGACATGGTAAGTTTTAGTATATGGCTCACTCTTTTAGCTATTGCTTGCGAGATCGATAGCGAACGGTGTCAGCTTTTCCCACCAGTTGTGATACAAGTCTCTACTGAGCGCGGGGATCACGCAGAGTTCTTTGCATAGCACTTTAATGAACTTCTCGCTCAGAAGCATTATAAGAGCAAACATCACGGTTAATAGCAAATATCTTAGAAGGGCTCTGCGAAGTAGGAAGACATGCAGCACATAGGGCTCAATTTTTTAACGCGGATAAGGAATAAAAAAATAGAATTATCAGAATTCTTAGTGATAGTAGATCATGATTTATGTTTGAGCGGTTTATTTGTATAAGTATTTTTATGAACCATATTTTACATACAATATATTTGTATTAATAGGTTTACTTGATATGTATCCTGGTATTATAATTTGATGATTTATATCTTGTACTATTGATATATCAGCACCACCTTTTAGAATTATTTTTGCCTAAACGATGATAATTAAAATTGCAGCTAACATATGTATGTATTATTGTAGTAATAATTAGAGTAATAACTTTTGTAATTAGTTCTTTGTTCGGCTTGTTGACCCACAGGCCCTATGGGCGTACCCACTAGAAGCCCTTTATTTCACTCGTCATCTGAAT
Organism: Dermanyssus gallinae; assembly: GCA_003439945.1. Classification (NCBI taxonomy): domain Eukaryota; kingdom Metazoa; phylum Arthropoda; class Arachnida; order Mesostigmata; family Dermanyssidae; genus Dermanyssus; species Dermanyssus gallinae. The sequence goes on from QVRM01002351.1 coordinate 97,811, forward strand.
GACTGTCACAAAATCGTGTGCTAAAGATAACGTAAACGGCAAATATATTTCAAAACGCTCTGTTAACTTCTGTAGGGCTCATTCCTCTGTCCTAACATTTTTGTCCAACGCTCAGAACAATGAGAACACTTTATACCTACAAAATCTCTAATTTTTTTGGAAGTGTTCAAGGTGGTTTTTGGATACGTTCAACTTTCGTAGCTTTTTCTGTAAGATCATTTCTGAGCGAGGATGCGGTAAAATCATTCCATTCTTTCTAACGAGGATGCGGTAAAAGCATCTCATGCAATATCCACAGATGTGTGCAGGCGGGCGTGGTCGTGGTAAAATACGACGCCTCTACGGTTGCACAATGCATGCCCACACCCAGGCATCGCCACATTCAATATATCGACGACTAGTCAGGTGCAAATGAACTGACCCATGCGACGTACTCGCAATGTGAGCGATCTCGTCGAGTGTCAATTGTGTATTACAGTTGACTAGGCCAGTTATTTCATCTGTGATCTTCCACCGTGAAAGGCCGAAACTCTGGAAGTGTAGGTCGCGGGTTCGAGCCCTGCATAATACATACCCTTTCAGAGCGACCTTTCTTAAGAATTTAAAAATGGCATATTTTAATTAGGGTTATGGTATATATATATATTTTTTTTTTTTAAGATTTCCCGTAAGGCATTTGCCCGTGTACGGATTTTTTCATGTCATGGCTAAGTTTACTCCACTCCGGCATTTACCTTGTTTAAATTGGAAACCATGCAAACCAATTTAAGAGTGGCCGGTTCGAACCCAGTCCTCCCGAATGCAAGGCAAAGGCTTTGCCACTAAGCCACCTTGCTCGGTCACTCGGTCGGATATATGTGCTATTAATTGATAAAAGGTATTTTTAATCACGGAAATATAATACGGAGAAGGCTTAAGACATCTAACCGCACACGAAACGAGAAACTGTGAAGCATAAAACGTATACGAACGTAAACGTTTCGTTGTAATTATTGAAAATGAATTACAATATGCTTTTTATATATATATACAGGTAGTTCAATAAGTTCTTAGAATGAGCTTTTTAGAATTCGAAAAAACGGCAACTGATGAGGAAAACGTAGAGAAAGTGCGAAAAATTCTTGGCACAGATAAGCGAATGAACATTAAGGAAATAGCGGAGGCATTAGGGATTAGTTTAGGCAGTGTGCATTTTATCCTACACGAAAACTTGAAGATGAAAGAGCTTAGAGCAAAATGGCTGCCGCATTTGCTCAACCAAGGCCAAAAAGACGCGCCTGTTTTGGCTTTACAGCGAAATTTGGCCAAGATGTCGAACAATCTGTCGGATTTTTGGTGCAGATTCATGACCGTCGATGAAAGCCGGGTTCATCACTACACTCCCGAGACCCAAGAAGCATCTTGCCAATGGTGTGCACCTGATGAAGGACCTCCGAAGAGGGTGCGGACAACGGCATTGACCGGAAAGGTGATGGCTACAGTTTTTTAAGACCAACGTAGAATAATGCTGGTCGACTACCTTGAGAGCTGTAAAACGATCACAGGAGAATATTATGCAAGACTGTTGGACTGCCGTTAGTAAGAACTCATCGTGAAACGGCCCGCTTTGCAGAAGAAGGTTGTCCCGTTTCACCAGGGCATTGCTCCTGCACACAAGTCCCGGCAAGCATCGGCAAAACTGGCCCAACTGAGGTTCGAACTTATTGAGCAACCCTCCTATTCTACAGACCTGGCCCCCTCTGATTATTTCCTCTTCGGACATTTGAAGAATAGTCTCGGTGGAAAGCGTTTTTCCAGCAATGAAGAGGTTAAGGCTGCTGTCAATGCCTATTTTCAGTCTAACGACGCGGAATTCTACTCAAGAGGTATGAAAGCTCTGAAATCTCGGTGGGAAAAGTGTATTGAGCTTCTCCAGGAGTATATCGAATAAGAAAAATTTAATAACATGATTTAGAAAATTCTCGGTTTTCATTCTAAGAACTTATTGAACTACCTGTATATATATATATATATATATATATAATTAAGGGTATGCCCTACCTATCTGGTAAGGAGTATTTAAACCTACTAAAGCTCAGGATCAACGCACTACCAACGCGTGCCAGATTGGCCAGGGGACGCCCGGGCTACAACAAACGTTGTAGGCACGGGTGTCATGCGCCTGAGACGTTGGCTCATGTCGCTCAGATGTGCGATACAACACACAAACAAACCATAAAGAGACATGACGACGTCTGTGATCGCGTGGCGCGTCTTCTCCGCGAAAGGGGTCATGAGGTGGTTCGTGAGCGAGTATTCCGTCGACCGGGCGCACCGGGTCTAAAGCCCGACCTCGTAATAACAACACCTACCGAGATCTGGGTTTTAGATGCCGAGGTTTGCGGCCCGAACCGGGACCTGGCAAAAGCACGGCAAGACAAGATCGCCAAATATGACGTCGAGTTCCTAAGAGCGGCGCTCCCCGACCCGCAAAAACCTCGCAGATTCGGATCCATCACTATCTCTATGAGTGGTGTATGGGACTCCGAATCTGCGAGGACGCTCTTGGGGCTCGGCGTCACGAAGATGGATCTTACCGTTTCAACTTTGCAAGGAACCTTGAGGATATACCGCTCGCACCGGGTCCATAAGAGCGGGGGCTACCATCAAGCAAGAACACGGACAACTGACTCTTAACTTCACGTGACACCTTTTTACCACCATTTTTATTAAGGCGAGCACTGCCGAGTGTGCAAACGTATTGTAAATGATTAATAAATCTTCACAATATTTTCTATATATATACATTTTTTTCGTAAGGCGAATGCCCGTGTACAGTTTTTTTCATGTCGTGGCTGATTTTTAAGCCACTCCGGCATTTACCTTGTCTGAATTGGAAATCGTGGAAACCAATTTAAGAGTAGCCGGTCTGGATCTCGAACTCAGGTCTCCCGAATGCAAGGCAAAAACTTTGCCACTAAGCCATCTTGCTCGTAGTATATAAATATGGTGGGCCGGCGGCCGAGATCACCGATGTGTCTCCCACATCAGCCCTGTCTGCAGACAGCACATCTCAGATTCCAAAACAACCTTCTTACGCTAGCGTCGTCCGCGGAATATCTCAGTCACACAACGACCCTACACCACAGCTGCTACTCCCGGCGCCCATATCAATCCCCACCAAAAAAGGCGGAAGATCGTCAGCGCGTTCACGCCGCAGGTCGCCTGTTTTAAGACAACGCCGAATCAAAACACCCGTCAGGCGTACACGTAAGGCGACTGTGCCGTGCTCCAAAAGCACCTCTCTCGGACTGTCCCAAATTCTCACAGGGTTAAGCCCAGAGATATCGGCCAAATTCAAGGCTTTATTAGAGCTTTTGGAGCCGCTGTTACAGCTGCTACCGTTAGTGGACAACCTACGACGAATCGTACAACCATGAATGACTATAATCACTCAGCTCAAGGCGGAGAAGCCTCTACTTCACGCGCTACTCCATCTACTATTAAATGCCCACTATGCGACAGTCGGTACACGCGGCGTGGCCTAACAAGACATATATCAGCTAAACACCCGACCGCCACTGACACTACCTCCCCAACCTCTGAGCCCCCCCGTTTGCAACCGACACAAATCTTGGAGGATATTCAAGCTATTATGGGGCGAACTAGGCTGATTCGAATCGTACCAAAATCAGTCAGGAGACAAGTGGCTGAAGCTCTTACCCGTGTACTCACAGCAGTTTCATCTGATAACGACGTCGAAGCATGGTATAGTCTTTTCTCTTTTGCTCCCGTCGTCCTTCGACTCCCCCGCGCCCGCAACGACGCTTCATCCCTCTCAGTCATAATACGCAACAATCTTCGCGATTTCTCCCGAGATATGCGCCTGTCAGACGTGATTGCCACTCCCCATTCTCGCGTATCGGCTCTCAAACCATTCCGGAATGATACCGTGCGCCAATCCATTATTAAACTATCCGAAGGAGATGTTTCTGGCGCCGCCAGACTTATCGCGTCTACAGATACGATAACGCCCAGCATTGACCGTATAGAGGCCTTGCAAGAGCAACACCCATGGCCTCCCGAGAACCTAGAATGGCCGACATTGATCAGAACCCCTATGCCCTATGTCACATCAAAGGAGGATATTCAGGTGGCTATTAAGAGCTTCTCCAAGAGCTCCGCCGCAGGGCTAGACTTCATGAGGCCGCGGTTGTTAATGGACCTTCTCTCCCCGTCCCTCGAAGACGTCGCCGCTAATTTGCTTTCCGCATTGGCAAAGGTTGTAGACATTCTACTTTGGGGCAACCCCCCTTCTTGCCTCCAACCGTTGATATTTGGCGCAAGACTATTTGCTCTTATGAAAAAGGACGGATCGGTACGTCCAATTGCGTGTTCGTCTACACTACGCAGGCTCGCCGCGAAAATCGGATGCAAGCACAACAAAGCCGTTATTTCTCACGCAACTGGTGCACATCAGTTGGGATTTGCGACGCCAGGTGGGACCGAGGTAGCCATTCACGCAACTCGTGCCTTTCTCGATTCACGCGAACCTCCAGGGGTTCTTGTAAAGCTTGATTTTAGAAACGCTTTTAACAGTATGAGACGCGATCACCTAATGAAGGCCGTTGCATCCCACGCCCCTCATCTATTACACCACGTCGGGCTGGCATACCGGCATCCTTCCCACCTGGTTCTGCCTGAGGATGTGATTTCGTCCGCCACCGGACTGCAGCAGGGAGACCCCTTAGCACCACCCCTGTTTTGTCTGGGTATCAAGGACCTAGTAGACTCCTTCAAGAGCCCACTGAACCTCTGGTACCTTGACGATGGCCTATTAGGAGGAAACGTTCATACGGTAGCCGAGGACATCCGACGGGTCCTCGACTTCGGTGTAACATCTGGGTTGGAGTTAAATCCTGCCAAATGCGAAGTGTGCATCCTTGGCTCTACCCATGAGGCTTCACCTGATATACAGTTACTCCAAGACCTCCTCCCCGACTGTAAGGTGACCGCCAAGGACGATCTGGAGCTACTAGGTGTGCCACTTCGTCCCGAAGGGCTTACAGCAGCAATCAAGCGTTGGAAATTAAAGCTGGAAAATGCCGCCGCTCGCCTTCCTCTTCTAGGAGCTCATCGGGGACTCTTCTTACTCAGGTCTTCTTTCTCTTCCTTAAGACTTATCCATCTTCTTCGAGGAGCTGACCTATCTAATCGGGCCGAAGACTTGCAAGCGCTCAACGAATCGACACTGTCTACCCTCGAGGCCCTGCTAAACACATCTCTACCATCTAGCGCACGGCAACAGGCATTACTGCCCGTCTCTAAAGGGGGCCTTGGGGTTCCGAATTTGGAGACCCTGGCCGGTCCTGCCATAGTCTCATCAATGCTAAGCGCAGAAAACAGAGCAATCCCCCTTTTAGATACACCAGGAGTCGGCCAGTTTAGAAGCCGCTTAGCCCAGCTTCAGGAGAATCTTGAGGCCCGCAGCGGAGGCAGGCCTGACAACGTACTATCCCAACGTGACTGGAGCGCCCCTTTGCACGCTGAGGTACAACGACGTCTCTTTAATGAGGCTGCCGACGACACGACCAGAGCTCGCCTAAACGCCGTGTCCGCCAAGGATTCAGGCGCCTGGTTACACGCACTTCCCAGTGCACCCATAGGTACCCTTCTCGATGACGAGACGATTCGCATAGCAGTAGGCCTACGACTAGGGACAGACCTAGTTAGCCCGCATCGGTGTCAATGTGGTCACCCCGTCGACAAACTGGGACATCACGGCCTGTCGTGTATCATCAGCGCAGGCCGACGCTCTAGACATGCCGCTATCAATGATACCTTCAGCAGAGCCCTTAGGTCATGCGGTCGTCCGTGCATCCTTGAACCCACGGGCCTCTGTGCGGAGGACGGCAGGCGTCCAGATGGGATGACACTTACACCCTTCGAGCGAGGCAAAATGCTGGTTTGGGATGCAACCGTTACCGACTCCCTAGCACCTTCTATGGTCGGTGGCGGCGCATCCGAAGCTGGTTATGCAGCCCATCTTGCGGAGACCAACAAGCTAAGAAAATACTCATCAATTGGGTATCCCCACGAATTCTGGCCACTCGCGTTTGAGACCTTGGGTGCTCCTGGTGTTCGGACCAGACAACTAATTCACAAAGTCGGCACTATGTTAAATATGTCAACCGGTGATAGCAGATCGTCGTCCTTCTTTAAACAACGTCTGGATCTTGACGTACAACGTGGAAACGCAGCATCCGTTCGTGGCACTCTTCTGAAGTGGTCTCGGCCTAGCCTAGACGAAGCGAACACGTGATTGTCACAATGCACACCCGCTAGGCCCATTGGCATAGCTAACCTTCCATAATATGTGCCCCACACGCATATTGTAATATACGAAAAATAAACGAACATAAATATATACATATTTAAGAATCAGGTTTCAACAGTCTTATGAGGAGGTAATGTTTCATGTTTACTAGTTCTGGACTGGGACCAACACACTGGAACTGCGTGAAGCCCTTTCGAAAACGAGTTCTATAGATGAGACTGTCATAGGCCTGCCCTTGCCCGCGATTGGAATTGATTTTGCTTTTTGGCTAGTGCTAGCTGTAGGGAGACCCAAGGGCATGGTTTCCACCTCATGACGTTTTATCGTCGCTGTCGAGACATGGCATGGTCGAGTCTGGATATTTAATTGCTAAACTGAGAGAACAGTGAGCTATTGACAATATGCTATGCTCAATTAAAATAAACTAAACAATAGAGTTTGATTGCTATGAGTTATTAGGAATTTCCGCCCTCCCTGAGGCAGTGGCAAAAGAGGCTTACAAATGTGTCGTATGGGTAGGATAAGTATAGACTCATGATTTGTTATTGGATCGATCCGCCGCTGTTATAGCGTACTGCAAACTACTGGTTGCCTATTTAACATCTAGGCGTAACAAAAGAGCTGTTCTGCCTTAAAGCTTGATGTTTGGCGAACGTGAACTCACTGAACTCACTCTGGAGAGCAAGTGCCAGCACATAAAGCAACAGTCAAACCTAAAATTAATATTCATCATCATGGTTATTTATTTGCTGCACTTAAACAAAGTATATTCGTCAAGATCGTTTATATTATATTAGAACGTGGCGGGCAGTTGGCTCCTGTTTCTTGCCGTCCCAACGAGAGAGTAAGTGTAGCGACCTCCTCCGAAGCGCCGGACAGTTGACTGAGTGGTACTGAGCAAAGCAATTTTGCGAGCACACCCGACGCGAAGTGTGTCGAGAGTACTCGTCGTAAAATTCATTGGACGGACACACAACGTGGTGATAGCCATGCACGATACATGTACCTAGTGTAAACCTTGCGACTGTCGCAGACCACCCCGGCCCGCTATTGGGGTAGAGACGACAGCGGAGATCGAGACTAGTTTCTCGATTTCCGCTGCTGCCTGTGTTAGTCTTCTCCCGGACTTCATCAAAAACTGGTGAAGCGGTGAAGTTCTAGGTGTACGTAGTGTCAGCCGAAGCGCCCGTATCATCAATACACAGCCAGTAAGAGCATACTCGAGTAAGCTTCTAGACCTTATGGAGAAGCAGAGTACTCGCTTTGTGTACGTCGTAAATCATCTCTCTCTCTCGAGAGAATTTAAATTCGCCTCTGTCAGGTGAATTTACACCCTATCTAGGCTGTACGCCGAATTTGAAAGTGCTTCCAGCATCAGGAGACGCACAGCTGCGTCAGTGTGTATTCTATTTAATTATGTATTTATTTATTAATCTTAATTTAACTAATTAATTCATTTACCCCAAAAATGTTAGTCAAGGCTGACCTAACGACATGATCAACGAGTGCCGTAAAATATGTTTTCTTATAGTAGAAGTCAAAGATCGAAACTCGGCAAAAGGTAGTGTCAATTCTTTTGCTAGTCGCCCTCCTCGTACAATTTGACAGCCTTAGTTTTTCAGGTGTTTGCAACTCCTTAGAACTAAAGTATGACTTAACCACCGTATAAGACCACCTTTGACAAGGTACTGAACACCCGTTGTACATAGTTAGCATACAATACATAAATGTCCAAGGATCTGCTTCAGCCATGTTTTTTTAATGAAGTCGCGGTGCTTTTCGTCAGAAAGCTTTACGAACAAATACTGAGATAAGTGCCGAAACCAAAACGTATATTCGACTCAAAGCCTTTCCTTCCGCAAAACACACCACTTACTTGATCTAGAGGGACACGAGTAGGTGTGTTCATTTGTTACCGAAGAGATTGCAATGCACAGCAGGCAAATGGCTGGCTATTACTCATGTGTACTTTTCCTTTTTCTATCACAAACGCCTAAATAGTGTCTTTCCAAGCTTGTGATTTATTATATATATATATATATATATATATATATATATATATACTCGAAAATAAAAACGTTTCAGAACGAATGCGTCAGAGATTGAAGACAATTCTAAAGGATCATGGAAAGGCGGCGCAGAGTTTTCCGGCCCATGTTGCTGCCGACAGGCCAGAATCATCGTCAAACGGCCGCGAAGATCGTCTGCATGACAAGCAGCTAGAAGAACTGATCGAGCTTATCGACTCCGAAAGCGAGTAGACCACGTTAGCCCACATGCAGCCATTCGCGTAGCAAATGTATATTTATTTCTGCATGTCATTTAGTAGTCCCATGTGCGGGCCGAGGCTTACAAACAAACCCACAATATAAGATTGATGTGTGTTCAAGTTTGTGAATTAGAGAAAAGACTATGCATCTACAAGGGTAGCACGTTCTGTTTTTATTACACCCAAACATATCGCAAATGCTCACACGCACCTAAAATTAGTAACTGTCGTCTTAGGTGACTTAGCGACCTAGATGTTTATGTCTTATTTACGAGCAAATCCGATCGATTGGTATAGACCAAGAAGAGATTAAGTACAACAACAGGAGAAACAATTAAGTTTAACAGCAGCAAGAGAAAATTAGAATTGGACGTCGCTGACATTGGCTCGTTTTAAGTATTATTATTATTATTACTCGTATTATTGACTCGTAAGGCTATTACACAGGCGAGCATATTTTTTTCAACGCTCTGACAACCACATTTTAGACGCTTGTAATGGGCAAAGTTGCCTGTTGTACGTTGTCGTCTAAATGCATCTATCGCCATCGCGTTCTCGTTACTGGACTTATATAGGTTTTCTCCAGCAGAGGTGTGTAGCAGCAGGACAATGACTACCACGTCCCACAAATACAACCAGCAAAGCCGGGGGTTGAACTTGCGATTGTTTTGCTTACCATGGCAGCATCTCGTTTTGAACGATGCGGTAGCCGCCTAAGCCACCGCCGCTACAAATATCATTTCTTTCATTGGCGCATTGGCTGAAATTTCATTTATCAGTTCATATTACAACCTCGCTTATGTAAACGTGTTAATTTTCAGCCTAGAACAACCCTGGTCTGAATCATTCGGCATCGCCCCCACGTCTGAAATATACAATAGGGATGAATTACAATTGGCTGAAATATACAATAATTCAAATCAATCGGCAGTGCTCATGTTATTGTTTATATTATATAAAATGGATTCTAGAGCGTATTTTAGAATCTCTTGCTCTCTCTATCTCTCTCCCGCGCTATATATATATATATATATATCCTTGCGGAGACCAACAAGCTAAAAAAATCCTCATCAATTGGGTATCCTCACGAAAACTGGCCTCTCGCGTTTGAGACCTTGGGTGCTCCTCGTGTTCGGACCAGACGGCTGATCCGCAAAGTCGGCACCATGTTAAATATGTCAACCGATGATAGAAGATCGTCGTCCCTTTTTAAACAACGTCTGGATCTTGACATACAACGTGGAAACGCGGCCTCCGTTCGTGGCACTCTTCTGAAGTGGTCTCGGCCTAGCCTAGATGAAGCGGACACGTGATAGTCACAATACACACCCGCTAGGCCCATTGGCATATCTAATCTTTCGTAAGATGTGTCCCACATACATACTGTAATAGACGAAAAATAAATATGAGCTATATATACAGAGATAACACTTCTCGCTCACACAGATATATATATAAATATATATATATATATATATATATATATATATATATATATATATATATATATACATACACACACAGAGAGATGACTTCACGAGAAAAAATAGAGAGAGATTCTAACAAACACTCTGTACTAGAGGTATTGGCTTGTACCTCTGGGGCCATTTGCAGATATATATATATATATATATCTTCGTCCGATAGAGAGAGGGTCATGGTATTTTTCTATTTTTCTTCCTTCCTTTTCCACGCATACATGAAACCTATGTTTATGGAAGGCGATAAATGATATATGTAGGATTAGTGTTCGCGACATGGCGACGGTCGTCTAACGGCGTTGACGACATGAACAATTGAGTCGCCGACTTATATATATATCCGACTGCACCCCATCACTGTTGTTCTGCAAATTTTTTATTATTATTATTATTATTACTATTACTATTATTTATTATTATTTTTTTATTTTACAATTGTGAGGTATGAACGTTTAAGCCAGGTTCATGATGCTCTGTTATAATTATCACTATTATTATTATTATTATTATTATTATTTTACGTACATACGTGGTGTTTCTGGTATAACCGAGCGTCTATCCAGCAGACGTTTCCGTTTTCCGTTTTCCCAGCGTTCTGCAGCGCAGAGACCAGAAAGAGACTAAGCCGTCGGCATGCGGCATCTATTTGCCTGCTTCCGACAACTTTGTCTATTCTTTGCTGTTCCAACGTACAAGCTTCACAGTCCACTGACCGTTCGCCGTTCTCGGTGTTCGAGGTATTCCATCCAACTAACTTTTGGGACGAGCTGGGCCGTACAGGACGAGCTGGTTCGCTGTCGGACTGACTACGGATGGACATTCCTGGACCCGACAGCATTTTCGCGTTGGTCCTCGTCGCGTCCGCTCTCGATGATGTCTACGGCGATCGGCGGCGGCGTCGTCTCTCTGATCCGCTATCCCAGATCACGGATCGGACACGACCGACTATCCGGCATTCTCACAACGACAAACAGAAACGCGATGCTCCATTCTTCGAAGCGTATCGTTTTCATGTTGTGTTACCCCCCTCCCTTCCCCCCCCCCCTCCCCCGCCAACATGATGGTAACGACAACAACAGCAACAACAGCGCCAGTGGGGCAACACCGCCACCACGAAACGGGATACGCAATACGCTACGCAGAGATTGATTACGATTATGAAGCGATTAGCGATCACTTACCTCTGCCCTTACGCCGACTAACGTTTCGCACGCACGCGCATAGAGCATTGTTTAGAGAGACGTCTATCTATAATTGTATGTGTTTGTATCTGTTCATCTATAAACATGTATTAATATATATATATATATATATATATATATATATATATATATATATATATATATATATATATATGCTTTTACATTTATAAATCAAAGGCAATAATATTTGTATGTAATCCCCGGAAGAGATCCTAAGCTGCCTACGTTTTGGAAAGGCATACAGAAAACAAAAATGTCTACATCTATTAAGACGGCTTTATAAACCTACAGACGTCACGCTATTTTAATCATAGTTCCCTTCTTGAGGGTTCACTGCATTAGCCAATTCGTTCTTATTCAAATGCTTCTTTATTTTGTCAAAAGGGGCACATTATTTACAATCTTTACAATATTCATATTCGTCGGCTTTCGTTAGTTAAACATCTACGTAAACGAGCATCCCCCTTCGACTTGCCATTTAGTTTAGGTAAAAATTCGTTAATTAGTGATTGCATCTGGCATACAAAACTAGTATACATCGAGTAAACGGTATCACAATTTAAAAATCTCCAGTTTCTAGAAGCAAGTTTTCAGTTAGTCATTCCATAGCCCTCTTCCAGAAATTAAAACCTCCCTTGTCTACCGTAGAATATGCTGTACGTATAGACGACTGCACTACTCTATATCTTCAAATATGGATGGATCTGAGATTAAGAGTGAATCAATAGTAGAGCCCATATTGTCGTCGCCATTGCCCGATAAACCTAAGATTCTTTCATCTGTGACGATACTACTAATGGTAGGACTAATAGTTAATTGGCTAACACTACTCAAGTTACTATTACTACTACTATTAATGGATTTCTTTGTATCCTAGAGTCCCAGGGTCGATCCGCCGACGATAGCAAGCGCCCGGACGGCATGAGTCTTGGCCCCTTCAGCTGAAGTAGGATGCCTGTCTGGGTTGCCACAGTTACCGACTCATTAGCACCTTCAATTGTTGATGGTGGGGCAGCCTTAGCAGGCTATGCTGGTAAGCTAGCCGAGAAAAGGAAGCTCGCGAAATAGCTCGCGTCAATAGATTACCCACATGAGTTCCAACAGTTAGCGTTCGAGACCTTTGGCGGCCCAGGCGACGTCACTCGCAAACCCCTCCACAGGATCGGTAAGCCGCTGAACCTCGCAACCGGAGATAAGATATCTGCGGCTTATCTGAGGCAGCGCCTCGATCTCGACGTCCGACGCGGGAACTCGGCATTTGTCCAGGGCACGCTGTTGAAGTGGTCCTGCCCAACTCTTCACTTATTACTATTGTTATGACTAGTCGCATGACTGTCGTTGCTATAGCTATTACTATTACTGTTGGTGTGACATGATAATCAATTGAAATTACTATATGTGATTGTTATAACATTGACCAGCAAATGGATTCTTAGTATTACCTACAGTGGCGAAAATGTTATCTATTTTATTACTGGAACTGACCTGCATGGCCTCAGTACCATGGATATACAGTCGAGGGCAAGTGACCTCGTCTATTTGTTGGTGTAAGCCGTTGGTGATGCAGGCATTAACAAACGTAGACTATATAGTTAGTGAATCAAAAACGCGTAATATTCTTGCAGTGTATTTTCGGAAGGTTAAAATCCCTAAATATTAAAATTAGACTAGTTGTATCAGAAATTTACTCAGATTAGTCAGAAAGAGTTTTTATGCGTTTCTTGCGTTCAACAAGAGTGCAATCGTTCGTCGCATAACAACAGGCAACACGGATGGAATTATATTTAGAATATACGTTACGGTTACACCATAATACTGAGTACCTATCATCACACGATAAATTCTATATCGGTAGAATCACTGATTCTCTATCGGTGACATGTTTACGACCTATGCCTAATCAGACTTCGGTTATAAACACTATAATATTATCATTTAAGACGGTATATAAACTAAGCTATTGTGTACGATCGTCTTTACCTATCGAAGTATCGAGTAGATTGTTTCAAAACAGTGGGTAGTCTGGGATGAGGTTAGGATGTGGAGGTACTGGTGGCAGAAGTGCAGACAGAATATGGAGTCGGGTAAGGGAGAGCCGATGGCGGGGAGAACCGGTGGTAAAGGAAAGGATGGGCACGAAGTTGAAAAGGAGTGATGCCGGATTGGTTGTTGAGGTTGTTTTTGCTGCTGCCGGCAATAGGGGAGGAGGACAGTCTTAGTCACATGGAAAGAAACAACGCAAATATCTGATCACAAAACTCTAGAAAAAAAATATATACATATATATATATATATATATATATATATATATATATATATATATATATATATATATAAGGATGGAATGCTGAAGCTGTTCGGAAAACATAAACGTACCTTAATACATGTGGAATCTATTATTCCTATGTTTAAAAACAGAAATTATGCAATCCTATTTGTTGTTCTCGCTATATTAATTATCTCGAAATATCTTGAAATTGATCCTCTAATTACTATTGAGGTCCAATAACGGGTAGAACTTTTGTAAGTTCAAAAATGATTTTGCTACTGCGGAAGTTGTCCGATAATATTTAGAGCGTATGCAGCGACGACAACACTTCACAGTCTTTGTGCTACAATTGGATTGCTAAGCAATCCATCCTTCGCAAGCTTCGATTAAAATATTTAGCCGCATCCACCGCACTCACTATACATTGCACTGTCGGACTACTACCTATTCAGATGTCTGCAAAATGATCATATGTACAAGGCAAAAATCTCATTTTACCAGAATCAGTAAAAACGCACGTGAATTCATCGAGATGCAAAAACCAGAAAAAATGCTAAGGGAATCGATAGTGTGATCCTGATATGAGAGAGCGCTGTAGCAATATAACAATTTGGAGAGTACCTTTTGAATGAATATTATCGGTTAACTCGTTCATTTTTAGATTTATTTCAAAGTTGAATATACTAAAAAGTAGATACCTAATTTTATGTTAACAGTTAATGTACTAATTCAAGTTAGCATTGCTTGACAACGCAACGTTGCCAACTTCAAAAATACGCCCTATACCAATTTGACAGTCACAAAGGAATGACCACACACGTGCTAAATGCAGCTCATTCACATCTAACTAGTCTTAGCTACGTGGCAAAAGTGTCGATGCATTAATGTCGTCTCAACCCACCGAAAACGACATAGTGAACCGCATAAACATGTATGTTTTTCTTCTGGCAAAGTATAAAAATACTTTGTTTCTGAGAAATTTTATTAAAGGCGATGAGAAGTCGATTATCTACAACAGTTTTATTCGTTCTAGCCCCTGGGCAACCATCGCAGTACAGAAACTGTATGCTTTCAAGTGGATTCGCTAGTACGCATGAATAAAGCTATGTGTTTAATTCCTTCATTCACTTGCACAGCGTCGTGATCGCAGCAAGGCACCAGACTCACAACCGTTGCAAGTATTAGAGAGTTAGTGTTGTGGGCTACGAGCTTCTGCAGAACAAGCAAACAATACAAAATGAAAAGTCCTTGTACCATTATTAAAAGAATGACATCGTTTATTAAGTAACGGCAAGCACACTCGAACGCATAGAGAATCTGTACTGAATCCAACAGCTCGGTAGTTTGAAGCAAAGTGTCTTGAAAAAGCAAAGCATCATCGAAAAGCAAAGCATCGTTGAGAAGCAAACAATCTAAACTGTGCCTCAATCCTTAATGCACTGTACTTCGTCGTGGCAATGTCTTCACGCTGCCATACATCTATGACGACTCACCGCGAGTTGTTCGATTTCACATGGAGTATTCATTTGCACCCAGTCCTGGCTTTGCGCGTTGTCAGATTGTCTTCTGTTGTGCTCTCCGCTCAGAATGCTTGAGAGGGGAATCAAGTTTGGAGGGTGTCTAAAGCCACTCTGATCACTCGTCTGCACAGAAAATGAAAAAAGTTATCGACGAATTACATTTTCTCAATGAAAGAGCGCGACGGTAACATTTGGAGGCAGTGTTCATTTCATTGGCTAAGCTCTAAAAGAAATACAAAATATTAAGCAATATTATGCATTTGTTTCTGACTGACGTAATATATTGAATTGATCCATAAATCCGTTTTTCTCATAATCCATAATTATTCACCCATTTTTTGAAGACACGTGTTGTTACAACGAAAATCTTCTCTTGAATGCTGTATTGCCCATTTTGTTCAACTGCCGTAGTCTAACGTACATGTTTTCAGCCCTCTAGCAGGTGGCGTCCCGGCTTCCGAAGTGATGACATATACGTTTTAACACCATTTAAAGAATCAAATTCTTTGTCATTAAGGGCATTTTAAAAGGATCGAGACAGGCGGTAGTCCGATAGAGTTAGGTCAAGACTATACGTAGGATGTGGCAAAATATCCCATCTAAATTCCATTAGCTTCTTGGCGGTGAGCAAGGATGCGTGCGGTATTGCGTTGTCGTGGTGGAAAGTCACTCCTCGTCTGTTCGGCCAATTGCCGTCGTTAAATTGGCCAGTTGTTGGCAGTACTCTATCATATTGATTGTTTCGTTTGGTTGTATTAGCTCATGAAAGATCACCCTCTTCGCATCCCACCAAAGACTTAACATAACTTTCCTTATATATGATCTGGACTTGGCTCATTCCCCTTTCTAAGGCACGTCCTTCTGCGGACAACGTTCACATAGAGTAACCAGTTCTCATCCCCTGTCACCATGGTGCGGAGAAAGAAGCAATCCTCAGTATTTTTAGGAGCTGATCGTCCACTAGCACATGCTTTTACAGTTGCTGAGCGCGTGCGACACCCATACACCCAACTTGCTAACCATTCCCTTGACATGGGTATGCCTTTGAGCCTTGCGTTACAGTTCGTGTGAGTTAGAAATTCAAAGGAAACGAAACATTTAGCAAACGAATTCCACGGTATAATACAATGCAAGTCTGCTCTACCGCCATGTAAACAAACAACCCTTTTCCAATCGTTTTCGTCCTCCCCCGGGTTGGCGCAGTGCGGCGCACGCAACGTTCGGAACGGCTTTATGGATCAACCTAATATATATAGATATATAAGTTTGGCAGTATATAGTACGTTCCGAAACCAAAAGTCAGTACTTTGGAGGTCGGCCCTGTGCATAACATTCTTACCGTCTCCTAACTGCGAATAGAACGTCCGAGTATCTGTGCGTGAGGTCTCTTTCTTGAATGTCTGAGAAACATTTTTTCCTTGGGAAAGGCCTTTACGACACTGTTTAGTTTTAAACGCTGTAATGGCGTTGAAAATGTCTTGGCGCGCAGACGGTTCACATACATAGCCATCACTGTGGCAATGGCTTTACGCGGCTGTGGCTGCTTCAGGAGCTACTGACGGAAACCGTAAAGTTTTATGACGTTCTAGCCGCAAGTTTTTGCTGAACGCACTGCTATGGCCGTGCTGTATGGTCTAATCTGCCTTGTGAGCTGGGTCGGATCTGATCCCAAACAGCCATAAACTCTTGGGGATATATATATATATATATACTTCCTAGTTCGCCTTCTAAACTCTAGGTAAATTTGACCGGGACGTACAAAAACGTTGCTTTCGTGTAGAAGTAGCGGTGATGGTCTACGAGAGCACTCAGTCAGACAGTATCGTGGCTTCGACGCAAGAGGATTTTCTACGAACGTTAGAGATTACTGTTGACGATTGGAATTTAAAACCCCCTTTAAAAATGTTGGCTGACCCTCAGCCAACATTTAACGTCCACGGGTTTGACTTCGCATTGCTTCGTAAGACCGACCCCATAAATACAAATGTGCAACGGTGGGAATCAAACCCGCGCACCTATGTGTCTCCTCTGGCCGCGAATCGCACGCGATTGTATATATATATATATATATATATATATATATATATATATATATATATATATATGTATCTATTTAGACGCGTTAGAAGCGTAGATTCGAATTAAAGGTGTCTTTAAGAGGCGCTTTATACAAAAACCACCATACCTAGATCTATGGTGGTTTGTGTATATAGCGTGTCACATCTGCCTAAAAAGGCTAAACATTTTCTTTTAACACCCTAAATTCTTGCTGAAACAAAGCGCCTAATATACAAAACTAAACTTAAAATGCATGTGTGATACAACATGTTGCTTTACCGATCTTATCCTTACAGTGAAGATAAATAATAGAGCTACTTTCTCTACGTGAGGTGCGCTGTCAACTTTGAGACGCCTCCGAATTATGTTGCGCCACCGATACGGCGAAAGTGACAACACCTTACTATTAAAACAACAAGAGAATATATATATATATATATATATATATATATATATATATATATATATTATATATATATATATATATATATATATATAAAGCTGTCTCTTTGTAGGCATCACTGATACATACCCGTTGTACAAGCCGGAATAGCTGCGACATACTGATGATAAGCTTCATTGCCACAGGCAGTTTGTTGCTGCATGGACAATCAGCTAAGCCGTCTCTTGCACTTCCTGGCACCAGGCCCTTAGGGACGTCTGCCTTTTGTTGAACTCACCCCCAAGTATTTCCCAAGACAGAAATGTCAAAGCAGTTTTGCGCACGTTTTTCCCTCTTCTGTGTCTTTTTATAGGTTGTATCTAGGTTACCTTCTGGGTTACAGCTAGGTTACCTTCTAGGTTGTCACCTCAAGTTTCGTTTTAGTGCGCACTCTGCAGTATCAAAGGTCTGCGGGGTCGCGGTGGAGGTTGGGTGTCTTTTCTCTATTATATTAATTTGCGCAGTTTCTTCTGGTTGACTTCGAAGGTTGACTTTAGTCGGGGTTAATTTCTTGAGTGATCCGTCAAGCGCATTGCAATGTCAATATTGGTAGAAGGTCTAGTTACAATACACGGCCGGGTGCCAGCGAAGCTTTCATGACCTCTACAACGCTAAGTTTGAATGTTGTTTTAGCGTCTAAAAGTTGCATCTACTTCAATCGACGGCATCAGTCAATGTTAATGGAAGCGCGTGGTGCAGTATATGTTACAAGCAATTCAGTCAACGTACCGTGGAATGATGATCTTTGGTGCATAGGGATCATATGCCATGATCATGGCATGTGATCCCTATGCAGCCAAAAAATCTAAGCGATTTCAGGTACACTGACAAGTATATTAAGCATGTACCTAGTGTTCTCTCTGCATGCTGACAATACAATATACAAATAGTCGGCATAAAATTGATCGGGTCAGAGCAACAATACGCAAAAGCAGCAGAATATGAGCATGCATAACGTACAACTTGAGCAACCAAGCACAAAGCGTGCAACAGAACACTACAGCAAGTCAAAGTGAATGGCTAAAGCGAGAGGGGGAGGGGGGATCAAAAACAAGCAGACCCAAGCAAGACATGGAAAACCTACACGCATGGATGCACGCACTGCGTCGGCTGCTGCGCCTATAAACCAAAGGCGTCGTCATCGTTACCGGTACTATTATTGTTGTAGTTGTTGTTGTTGTTGTTGTTGTTGCTGCTGCTGTTGTTGTCGCGTCATAGGCGTATGTTGGAGCGGGGCCATCACGGCTCTGCTATCAGCACATCGATCGTTCTATTACAGCACATTATGATGATTGCCAGAGCCGAAATGGGCCGCCCATTGACCTCGAGAGTTGGCGATCGCGGTACCATCAGTATCTTCGATCGCCTTCGGCGACTATCGTGGGTTCAACATGTGCCCCGTCCTGCACTTCCCTCTGCAACCGTCCATGTTGCCGCTGGTGGTGCGACTGGTGTTTCCGTGCCGTGGCATTTGCCTCCTAGACTTCAGATTATGGTGCTGTTGTTGCCTCATGTTGATAGGAAACTCTATATATATATATATACATATATATATATATATATATATATATATATATATATATATATATATATATATATATATATATATATAAACAAAACAATGAAGCATGCAAACAAACCAAAACGGATACCGTTGACGTTTTTCAAACAAGCAGTTTTTGTTGCTCTTCTTCAGGAGTCGAGTTCCTCGTTCACTTTCACTGCTCACTACAAACTATCAAACCAAAAACACAAACTATCAAAACAAAACAAAAATCGAGACACTGAGACATTTTCAAGTTCTGTGGCATGTCGCCAATAATCGCCCACTATTCGGCACAAAGCTCTTTAGCGATTGCAATATCTCAAGAGTCTTCGTGTAACAAGAAATCATTGTCAGTAGCAAAGAACTCTTATCATCGTGCACGTAGGTTAGATGTAATAGAATTGAAAGAGCTAATGTACTGTGCCGTGCTTGTCACAATTTGTCACTTCTTGTGGCCGGCAGAGGGGTTTGACAGACTGGCCATTGTGCTAGCCTACCTTCAAGCAAGGGTCTGAATTCTGTACTAATCTCACGACGACGAATGTCGTTGGTGTTGCCAGCTTCTGTCAAGAAACTTCAGCAACCCTTTCGATAGAATACGACGGCAACTAATAGGCACTATAGGAGCTAGCACGGTTGCAGTACATCACGAAGATCGGCGAACGTCGTTTTCACGAGGCCGAGGGGCAGATTGAGGTTGTAACCATCAGCCCGTCATCAGCAAGACTTAACGATTACCAACGTTGTACGGTGGTGCGTCGCTCTACTGAACTTGTTGTGAAGATCGGGGCGCATTGGGCGCATGGGACACGAGACCTACGAAGCTGACCTATGCCGAATACTTACATGGTGGCCCGGTGTCACTTGCTCCTGCCAACGCTGCCGCCTTTGCTGCAAATGCTTCAATACGCTGAATGATACCAACGCCGCGGTATTAGTTGTCGTTGCTGCTCTTGATTCTGTTGTTGGTAGATTTGTTGTCGCTATCCATGTTGTGGGGATTGGTCCTATTGCTGTTGCTGCCGAAATGATGGCTCGACACCGATCGAAATCGAGTCCGGACTCCGTTCACCTTTCCACGCTCGAAAGCACACTCTTTTTTGTCGCGAATACACAATCGTCGAGACACGATAGCTCGAAATCGATCGGAAACACCAACAACAACAACATACGGAGCAACTTCAAGCCGACTACTTCTAGTTTCACAGCAGCTTGTCTGGTTTTGATGTGTTTCTCCCCTTTCCTCCCTTCTGGCTCGTCCACCCTGTTTAGTCCACTCTCCCACTCTCGCATACGCTCTCTCGTGCTCCCTCTATTATTCTCGAACCCGATTTCCCTTCATCTCTGTCGTACTCTCTCGCTATCTCATTCTGCTGGCGGCCAGAAGCCCATGAGCTCCGTGGTTGGTTCGTGCCGGATTGGGTTTCCCTGAGGGGCTAGCGTGTCACCGAGTACGTCGGGTTCTGTTGCATACGGCCGCTGTCGGCATAGGTCGACGACGATTGGCAATCTGGCGAACTATGTGGTCGAACGGCGTCCGTGGATGAACACAGAGAACGCATTTGATTCGTTTATCCATACGTTCACCCATACATACAGGTTCAAGTCGCTGACCGATGAAACTGAAACAAAAACAACTGGTCTCTTAGGCCGTTGACCGTTGAATTGGTAATTGATAGCTTTCATTTCGCAGATCTCTTTTAAGCTCTCTCTCTCTCTCTGTCGGACAGATTTTATTTTGTAAAGTGGAATGCTAAAACTCGGGTTGCGTATTGATATATATATATATATATATATATATATATATATATATATATATATATATATATATATATATATATATATATATATGAACGTATATACAGAATTACCCACGCAAATATTCACTATTTCAAAGGGTCGTAAAACTCGTTGTAATACGTTTTTTTTGTTAGGAATAAGGGAAACGGAATCACAAATATGGTATGGATGTAGCTTGTCAAACATCGCGTTTCACATTGTTGGATGGCAAGTTATTTGTTTGAAAGACACACTGAACATATCGGTGTGTTCAAAAGAACATTTTGCAAGTCTATTGAAACCCACGCGCTGCCCAGCAGAAGGCAATTAGTTGTGAAAAGGGAAGTGTGCGTAAATCGAGATCATGTAATGTTTTTTTCGAGCCCTCACCTTCAATAAGGTGAACATTTTTCATCACGGTCATAAAACATAGACCTTCAAGAGAATGCGTACTTTATTATGTATGGCACTCAATCGATGGTACTTTACGTCTAACAGTGGAAATGCTTACCTTTGGATAGACCGTATGTATAAATAGAAAGGCAAACCATTCACAGCCGTAACGGCGGAAAACAGAGTTTTTTTAGTTTATTCGATTTGTGAAACTGGATCGTTCCGCGGCCGTGTAAGCCGCACCGGACGGTCGCACACAGTTATAACGTAAAACACCAATGAGCTCATCATTAGAAGCAAAATAAACCACTTATATACAAGTATTAGGTTAGTATTGGTTAGTGTTGCATATTCAGTAGGCACAATGGTCAACTACACTATAACGTTTTCGGGCAGACCCTCAGTCAACGTTTAACGTCCACCGGACTGATATGGCATTGCTTTGTAAGACGGACCCCATAAATGCAAAGGAACAACGGTAAGGCTCGAACCCGTGCTGCACCTATGTGTCTCGTCTGGTCGCGAGACGCACGCAAACGCACCATGCCACCGGGCTCGATTCACTATAGGCTCAACACGACGTCGTAGTTATCAAAGTTCGACTTGGTTCCTTGCGGCCATCTACAGAGCCGTACCTGGGAGAATCCCGTGGATTTGACGAATGCTCTATTAGCCAGAATATCCGTCTTTTTTCGAGCCGTTCCGGAGGTGACCAACATACTTAACAATGACAACAAATTATTTTCAATTGCCAAATAACGTATATTATGCTTAACACTAGCAATCTCTATGTCGAGCAGATGACGCACTCGCATTTAATTCTAGCGGATTGCATGCATTTTGAAGGCCTTGGAACGTGCAGGCTGTTCCCGCAGTCAACCTAAGCGAGATATAGACCGAACGGAAATTATGCTTATGTTCAAAGTTATGCTTTAGATAGATGCACCGCTTCGAACTTCAGGAAAAGAGTCCGAATATTGATACAGTTTTGTATTGCTAGCACTTCTAAACAGTTTTAGAAGTTAGTCCAATCGAGTGTTTCATCCCTCAATGGAAGCTAACGTTGCCTTTCATCAGGGCTATGCGCGTTCTTAGTACAGATAGCCCGTAAAATGCAAACCAGCTGAATTAGACAGTTTTAATAACTCTTTAATTAATTAAACAGTTCTTAGGTAAACAGTTCCTGTTATATATAGCTCAAGCTAAAATTTTATCGATACCTTAAACATTAGCTAGCAAAAAAATTTACGTCTCCGCACAAAACGTATAGTGCTTTCGTTTCTAGGAAAATAGAATATTGAAAAATTGACAAGCTCAGTGATAGGCAAACAGTTGTTGAAATTCACATTTACCCATGTAAATCAAAATAAGTAAACGCTGTGTAAAAGGCATGAGTTTATTTCGGAAATTATCACTTTGCGTTTATATTCTGACAAGTTCGTATTCTCGGTAAAGTTAATTGTTTTGTTGTTGTTCATTGATGACATGTTGTTTAGTAATTTGCTTATATTTATAAGAGAAGTACAGGCAAGGCCTGTCGACATGACTGTGTCGACATATCGTTCTATTTTTATGGCTGCTATTTCAGTATGTTTGTTGTCCTTGTTGAAGTCTAGGCCAGTCGCTCTCGTGCTGAGCCAGCCATATCATCATCATAGAACTTGATGAACCAGAGATATACTGCGGCAACAGCAGAAAAATTAAGCTGTTGCTGCTGTTGCGGCTTTGGCTGTGGGTACTTAAATCACTGGCGGATTCCAGATGTACCGCATAACTAAGTTGCCACCGCCAAGCAGACACAGAGAAGGCCTAACTAGTATGGCTAGTATGGCGGTGCAGATAGTTCTGCATTCGGGACATGCTTGGTCATGCATTCGTGTTTAATTTGAGGGCAACCAGCCTCTATCAGAATTTGCTAGGTGTGCGTAACTGTTTCGTTAGCCGCCACCCGCCAGTGCCGTCCGTGAATAGAAATTATATTGATTGTTGTAATAGTAGCCACTCACGATGTATTGCCCCGTTACACCGAAGGCTGAGTATATATATATATAAGACGGCTGAGTATATATATATATATATATATATATATATATATATATAAGACGGCTGAGTATATATATATATATATATATATACGTTAGTTGTTGCAGATAAAGCGCCAATCATAGTATTGCTAAACAATCCAAATTTGATTTTAGTACAAACGTCAAGGAAACTCAAATGAGTCTGTCTAGTCAGCAGATTACTATTTACTTGTGGAAGAAATCATGGGAGATACAATTGATTATTCACCAGTTCCTGCTCGAGTATATCGAGCATATTGTTAGTCGAAAATAAACTCTTCGGAGCAACATATCCTCTTACTGATGAAAAAATCGAGAAACTATGCATTCTGACTGGGCAGTCATTTAAAGCTACGCATTTAAGTGAAGGGCATCCTAATTTTGATTTGTACCTGTAAAATTCAAAAGCAGTACAAGTGTTTTATCCACAAGGGCTAAATGATCGAGATGTCTCTTTATAAGGCGTCAACTTAGCTACACTATAATACGTCGTTATTTGTAGTTTTTCATAGAAGTGAAGAAAGGGTATCGAGCCAAGTCTGTCTATGTGTTTATATGCGTTTGTAGGTGTCCTGCTACTGAGTACCAACGTCTAAAACTCGCTTCTACATCTCTGTATTCCAACTTGTGAAACGCCTGCACGTCTTAGATTGTTAGTGTCGAATATTATCATGTTCGCATTAAGACTGTTGATCCACTGCCTCGAGCCTCCCAGGCCCGACGCTTTTTCAGGCCTGTGAGCACGGGCCTTAGCTTTACAACGTCACCCACTTGTCGCATGCGAGACCCACACCTCTTTGCTTTGGAGACAGATGCATCATCATCACTTCTGGGCGCACGGCTCTTTTTCAGCTTGCTTCTCCGGCCGATCTTTCTCCGGCTGAAGAGTAGCGTCGTCGTCGAGTCCTACCTAAATGCTGGCACTTTGACCGACCCTGATCTCCGAAGCACACGGGAGTCAGCTGTTCCAACAGGTCTGTAAATTAGCGCTAGTATGTGCAAGTTGTTTCACCGAGGGTGATGACGGGTGATTAAACACAAGACCCCACAGCGACCTTCGCCGACATGCTCCCAGACGCTCAACCCTGTCGCGCAAAATCTGGAGGTTTTCAGCGGCGCTGTCTTCCTTCAGGGAGCCTGCTCGTCTGCGCTTGTTTGAAAGCGCCCAGTTGGCTTTCTTCTTGATGTGCCATTCGCTTCGTGTACAAAGGGTCAATCTGTACTTCCTGAGAGCAGGTTCAGCTTCCACGATACCATCCAACGGTAGTAGTTCGGTTTAGTTGCGATGCGCAGAGGTGTGTCTGAACGTTTCCCTCGATACGTTTACGCGCTGTCAATTCCAGTTACCGGTCAGCCTTGGTAATCTGAGGTTGAGAAGGTCAACTAGCAGTATCTTAAGTAAAAACCTAACTGAGCGATTGTACGTTTTGCTTACCCATATCACAAATTGTCTAACAATTCTACAGGTTTTAGAAATTAGAATTTCTATCTTTTTGACACAGAAAAAAATCGAACGTCGTCGATCAGCTGCGTTTGACCACGCAGCGAACAGACAAGCCGACAAGATATTCAAACTGCTAGGAGAGCTCTACGAAAATCGGGTAACTAGAGAGAAAAATATAGCCTCTCCGAAATCAGTCGTTAGAGACAACGGGTATAACGTAGTCGCGCTTTTCCTACAAAACTACTCAACTAAAAGAATACCAACCATTCCAATTTACGTCCAATCCAACAAACGTCAAGTTGTTGCTTTTTTTAGAAGATAGAGTAGACTGACTTATATGCGTACTCATCCACCAAGCAGGGCAGCGTCTCTGCTCTATATGTAGGCCGTAGGCCGTTACAATTCTGAGGCAAGTTGGAGTTTCTTCCGTAGACAAACAATTCATTCAATTTGACTCGATTCGCGTATCAACTAAAAAATGTCAGGAGATAATCCGGAAATGACTAGCAATGCACACGTATAGATTTAGACCGTTGAATAAAGCAAGTGATATTTGCAGAACTTTTATTGTGGAGGAGGGTTAAATGCAGTTACGCATTACTGCTACAAGTAAGAAATATTGCTTTCCACCTCGAGCGTGCGGCACTTAACCCCAGCGGATGAATGTTACGTCTCTAAGACCCATACCCACTAAACGCACCTCCCTCCTTAAACTTCACTCTCTGATGGCCCAGATCTCCATAGAACAATACTATGGGCCACCAGGAGAAGTGGCGAGTGCCCTACCGGATCAATTGGCCGGGGTCACTTACGGGTTCCCCCACCTGTCAAGCGCACTTTGTCCCAGCTCTTGCAAACCCGTTTGATTCAAAGTCGCGTTTTCATCAGCCGTGCCGGCCTCGATATTAGCAGGACTAAGTTCGTCTCATTTCCTTTTATAAACATGCTGTCCTTATGGCCCGACGACTGATAGGCGTGATTAAACAGTTACTTCCTTCGATGCGGGCGCGGTGGCCATTACTTTACGATTCGTTAAGGCGTCTATATGCCATGACGCCATTTTTACCGTTCACTGGATCCACGCTTTTTAAGCTGGGATTAGATGGGCTTTTCTGCAGCACATGCGTGTAGCCGTACCGTAATGAACCAGATCGAACAGATGAACGAGTTCTTCTCGAGCGGGATTCGAAGGCTCTGTATGACAACGTTCCGTCATTGTAGAATATAGTGGTCGCCTAGCTGAACTGTCTATGCAATATAACCAGAACGTTTGGTTGCTTATATTCACATAGCAGAGACACTATCGCAGGAAGCTAAACGATTTAGGGCATAGTACGCAAGCAGTGAAATGCATGTGCAGCAGCAACATTCGACTTTGTTAGCGTCATGTTGTGACAAAGAATCATTTTATGAGTGAATGTATTGTTTATTAACCAATATTTGGTTTATGCACATACAGTCCGTGAAAAAAAGATACAGCCACTCATGTTTGCCACATTACACACATTTATGATATCAAATCGTGTAAAGACTACAGTAATACATGCTTATAAAGTAACAGCAGAAAATGTTATCGACATTTAGGGTTTTCAGATTACTTTAAAACACGAAATTTCTACAATTGACAAAGTTACACCGCGGAAAAATTATACTGCCACTAGCAAGATGTATGTCTTAGCGAGTTAATTGAGCGGAATAACGACATTTGGGCTCATTTAACGACTCGACGGAGTGAGCGGAATGAACTTCCCGTTAAGTCGGATGACTTTAAAAATGCGGTTTGGTATAGCGTTGAACAAGTGTCAGATGACGTTCTGTGAGAGTTCGCCCCAAGCATTCACAAGGTTCTAGCTTGTTCTAAAATTGTTTTTCGTCGGTGTAAACCTTTCGGGCGAGCCAGATCCATACATTCTTGATGATATTAAGATCAGGTGAGATTGCAGGCCAGCGTAGGACCTCAATGTGACGTTGTTTTAACGAGCTTCCGATCAGCCTGTCGGTGTGAATCGGAGCGTTATCGTGTTGAAAAACGCAGTCTGGGTCTCCTGGGTCTCCCAGCCGATTGCTCTTCTAGTAGATCCCAATAGCGCGTCGAATAAACACGACCGTCTAGAAACACAATCGACGACTTTGTATGATACCCGACAGCGGCCCAGATCATCACCGAACCCAACTGCTTTCCTCCTTGCGCACATCGTGAAAATAATAGTTAAATCCATTCGATCCATCAAAGATGGAACTTTTTTCATCTGAAAAGCGCACTCTGTGCCACTCAGTGGTCAATGACATCGTATTGTGGACTCTCAGTGGTCCATGACATCGTATCGTGGGCGAAGTCAAGACGAGCTTTCAGCAGTCAGGGGACAATCGTGGTTTTCTCTTGCGTTTTTTTTCGCGGGAGCCAATGTATCGTCCGGAGGAGGTTTTGCACATTTCGCACGTTCGTTTGCACACCAGCCGCCGCCACAATTGTCCTTGCCGAGAGCGCAGAGTTTGACGCTTGCTTCAGAGTTGCACGCTTGCTTCGTTCTAAAATGGCATTTGGACGCCCGGTGCTCTTTTTACGGCGTAATTTTCACCTAAATTCACGAAGTTATTTATTACTTGGGGAAAACGCCCCAATCGACAAGAAAGGTCGAGATTAGAGAGACCGACGTATAAGTCTTGTTTTGGACCTTTTCGTCGTTCGTAAGGCTCCGGACTAAGCCCATCGTTCCAACACAGATAAAACTTCTGATAGGAGGTCTGCTTTTATTTCCTTCGAGCCGTAAAATAAGCCAATTGGCTAAAATAAATACGTGTAATGTGGAGAAATAAATAACAAAAAAAGTTTGAAATTTGCAAAACGGGTGGCTGTATACTTTTTTAACGTACTGTATGTGCTACAGCTCTCCTACACCACTTTCATCAGCCATGTTGCTTTTGTACACTATTGGAGATTATAGATATTACACGATTTTGCACACCGCATAGCTTGCATTCACACTCGGTCGATATTTCATGCAACCTATTTCGTATAGATATCTTCATATGAAATCCATGCGCGATCGGTGCAATCTTTAAATTAAAAAGATTGAGCACGACATCCAGCGACAACCGATGAGGCTCTGGGATATTATGAAACAATGGTGCTCTTTTTGTTGACTTTAGAAAGGCGTTTGATGCCATGTACTACGCCTACGTCTATAGTTATCTGACCTACGCAGTTGAAATATTTGGAATGACTTATATGCGTTTTTATGTCCGTTACATCGCCTGCAAAAAAGAACCTTGCGCGTAACATTGGAATATCCACCATGGGGATCCATGCGTTATAAATACGTAGAGATGTCGATTCTGTCTTACCTTCTGCAAATAGAGATGTTTGTCGTAACTGAGATCAAACGAATCTTAATGGGACTTCATCCCAACCTGCTCAATCTTGTCCATTCGACATCAACAATGAACACAAGGGGATCACAAACACACAACTTTTCATCTTGTCTGCAGCTTCATGTAATCAATCTCGTTTCTCAATATCAAATCTCGGTGCCACATATTGGAACAAGCTCCTCCCAGATGTGCGCGCAACCTCTTCTTTAACAATATTCAAACAAAATGCTGAGCAATACAATCTAGGTACCTTACTCTAAGAAAAGCCGAACACGATAATAATCATAATGACAATAAATAAAATTATAAGAAGACATGCAATAAATACTCCATACCAGCCTTTGATAGCTTTGAGGAGCTGTGAGCCTCTGTACAAATGTAAACCACTCATGAGAATAATAATACCGATCTATCTATCTAATACAATGACCTTGCAAGCTCTCATTTTGATATGTTTAGTAAAATGTAAACCCCGCGTTGAAAAGACTACATCAAGATATAGAAAATGTTGGCCAAAATCTATTAATGCTGAGCTCAAGCATAATTCATCTTTTTCGGCGAGCCTACCTTCGCGGCTAAACTTCATCGCTTTAGTTAATAATACATTTATTACTAGACCGTTAGGTCAACAAACTTTTGCAGCAAAGCAAGCGTTTGTTACAGGTGAACTCAACTTCGTAGGTAGAGGACAAGGTCATCAACGAGCATAAATGTACTCACTTGCGAGAGTCGACGCTGGATTGTTTCCGACAGATTGCTCACCAATATTGAGAATAATAGCGGACAAGATTATCGCCTTGTGCAACTCCTGTAGTCTGATTAATTGGGTTGTGTTCAGTTACCCCGTCGTCGATGATTACAGACTCCTCCTGCAGCATATCTTTTAATTAAGGAATCAGTTTATAAAGCTTGAAATTACTTCACGCCTGGTTTCTTGAAACATGTTTGCCTGAGTTCGGCGATAAACTCACAATTATTATTATTATTACAATTGTGAGGTGTGAACGTTTATGCCAGGTTTATCCTGCTCCGGTCGCTTTCTATCAATTCATGGCGCCTATGATGGAAGCCACATTTCCTCTACAAACGGCCAAAGACATCATCTGTCTCAAAAACATGGCCTCGCGCCGATCGCCCGTAACTTCTGCTATGCGTTTTCCGATATCTTTCAGGATTTTCGCTGTACCTGAGCTGATGGGGCCGAGCGTCTCTAATGTAATGGGTACAAAGTGGTAGCTTCTAGATAGCTCGAGATACGTCCTTCGTTTTTCCGAATCCGCGCGCTCGGCTACCCATCCCGACTCAGCGGCGCTGTGGTGTAAATACGATAACGCCGCCGTGCATGAAACCGTTACATCCCATACAAGGCTCTTTCCGTGTGACCACAGCGGGATGGTGACTCCGTCAGGCCGCAGCTCACTGCTGCCATTAAGGCCATTCGGCTCGGGTGTAGATGGTATCCCTGCCCTTCTAAGAGCTCTTCTAACTATGGCGTTAAGTTCAGCGTGTCTTGTAATTCTGCCGGAACTTTTCAGACAGCTTAACGGGTGTAACCCGTCAGAGTCAACAGGTTGGCCGCATCGCAGACATGAGAAGGGCTGGCAGACGAGGGCGCCTATTCTAAGGGCTGACACCATGCGGAAAGAGTTTGGGTCCAGCATGGTGCCAAGCTGACAGGAGGGCAGCGCTTAAAGCCAGCCCCCGCTGAACGGATGTTGAGCCGCTAGAAAGACGGCACGCTCTCTTGCTGATGTTAGGCTATCTGTTATATCTCGTGCGGACTTCTTAGTTTTGCAAGCGTCGAGAAGATTTTGACTCACGTGTTCTCTCAGAGGGCCGGGGTCGAGTTGACTTCTGACTGTGGTATCCGCCACTATTGCTGCCTTTTGTAGTTCAATCTTTGCTTCCTCGTCAATGAGTGATTCCGCCAGGAAGCTAAATTGATTCAGGGATGCAGCATAGCACACTGCAGCTAGAGATGTGGCTCTTCTTATTCCAAGGCCTCCGTTTCCGATAGGAAGGCTAGCTCTGTTCCACGTGTTTCCTTCTAAGTCAATGTTTAGTATTTCACTTAGAATGTCTCTGGTAGTCGCTTCTGGCATTCGATTCGTGCGGCCACGTCGTGTTTTGCTCCGTGTTCATTAGCTGAAAGGTGCGGGAACCTGAGGCCCTTAGTGGGCTGACCAATCGCACCTGGAAGTTAACCCGGTGAGGAATCCGGCGTGACATTCGAAAAACTGCAAAAGACACCGTGAAACTGTTTTTTGACGCAAAGTTTACGCAGCGAGATCGAGCGTTCGATTTCGAACGTTCGATTTCGAACGTTTGAGAACGACCGGCGCTACCGGCTCGCTTGTTTACAAGTAGTGACATTAGCTGACTAGCGCAGTTAGGCCAGTGTACATATTTCTGTATATACACCCTGCAAGTGTACATAGTTCGTGCTGCCGCGGTGCTTTCGTGTATATAACGCGCTCGAAGTGTATATACTAGTGTGTATATTTGCCACACACCACAAGCTGTGGTTAGAGGTGGTAATAGACACTGTGCGAGTGTTTTTTTTTTTTTTTTTTTTTTTTTTTTTAATATAATATATTTATTTATTTTATCATTTTTTATTAATTCAATTTATTTATTTAATTAATTTATTTACTTCGGCGATGTTCCGTTCGCCCGCAAAGGACCATGATAAGCCCGGGCGCGTGGCCCCCTAAACTATCGCCGAAGAGGAGGATGGCGGGCCCTCAACGGCACTCCCTGGTGGCCTTTCCGACGTCGCGGAACTGACAAGAGAGCTCTGCGCCTATGTCAGCGGACGAAAAACTCTAGATACGGCCGTGAAGATTCTGGCGGAGCAACTCCGGGCGGCTGTAAAGAGGGCTCAAGTGGCACTTAACAGGCCAGAAGGAACGGACGCAGGCACACAAACGGAAAACAATACAACGGACTCAGGATGCCAATGCACCCCAGAAGGCTTTGCCCTGGAAAGGCAGGCCGAAAAGATCAATAAAATGATCGAGGACTGCGACACCGAAGAGGATCTCAAAAGTCTCCTCTCAGTAGACTGGCCTTCAGCTGTCCACACGAGGGTGACAACCCTCGGAGCCAGCATAACAAGGGATAGTCCCCTCCGGGTGCTTGTGGCCAGGGAGGGGGACGCATCCGACAGTGCCACTTGGAGGAACATGGCCTGCCAGTTCCAGGGCATTGCCGGGGAAGCCGGAAGCAAGGCAGGCGTGGTACTGTCCCGCCGAATAACGGAGTCGGGAGACGACGGGGGCCGACTACCAGGGCGCTGGTGGCACTTCGGCTCCCCAAAGACGCGACGCTGCTCCAGCACAAAATTCTCCTGGAGCAAGTACTAATAAAGGCGAAGGCCCTCATGGGACCAGAAGACCCACCGGCGATCCCTTGCTACATGACCAGCGAGGGAGAGCGGACGGGAGTCGACAAGCTCCTCGAGTGCCTAGCCCGCACTCACGAGCTGCGCCTAGCAGTTACCCCCGTAGCGGAAAAAACGGGTTGCCGAGGCTTCAAAAAGTCCCACGTCTACGCCAACGACTACCGTTTTACTTAAAAAGAAGGAAGGGAAGACCTACGCAGAGACCATTAGGGATCTTAGGGCCAAGGTGGACCCCGGCTCCTACAAGGTCTCGGTCAAACGGGCACAACACCTTCCCAGCGGGGACGTGAGACTTGTAGTGACGGAGGCGACGCCAGGAGGGGCCAGCGCATTCCTCGGTGCCCTTCAGGCGGCCGGGGAGGGCGAGGCGAGCCTCGATCGGTCCTCCCTCAAGCGTCTGATTGTCAGAGACATCATGGAGGGGACAACGGCAAAGGAAGTCGAGGAGGCGCTCCGCAGAGGAACTCGATTTGACGGGCCACTAATGGTGGACCCCCCTCGAAAGGGGGCTACCGGAAGATGGTCGGCGCTCGTCCGTGTGGCGCCGCCCGATGCCCGTCGAGCGCTGGACCTGAAGCGGGTCCAACTGGGATGGCTATCCTGCCCCATTGTGGAATGGATCACCGTCCCCACGTGCCAGAAGTGCCAGCGTGTAGGGCACACAACCACTTCGTGCACATTTGAAGCGGCGACCTCCAGGCGCTGCCACAAATGCGGGGTACTGGGGCACCTGTCGAGGGAATGCACTCAAAACGCCAAATGCTACAACTGCGGCGAGGAGGGGCACGCGGCCAACGCCGCTGCTTGCCCTACGTACAGAGCCCAACTTGCAGAGCTTCGCCGCGGCGGCAACCAGTCTGGCAACCGAGGCAGGCTGCCGCCCCCCTCGACAGGGTCTGCGCCCGACCAAAGCACGGTGCTCCCCACAGCGGGAGACCATCCCAGAGGCGCTCAGGACCAGGACGGGTTCACCCTGGTAACGCAGAGGAGTCGAAAGAGGGGGCAACCATCTCCTCCCATAGACTCCCGATCCACAAAGCAGTCAAACACGGGCGAATCTTAAACAACGTATATGACAACTACTCTTAAAGCATTACAGCTGAACTGCAACCGGAGCATGGGTGCCCACAACATGCTCCAGGAAATTAGTAGCAGGTCTGGGGCAGATCTGCTACTTCTCAGTGAGCCCAACGTCCGGTGGACAAAAAACGGCACCCCGGACCTTTTTACAGAAGCAAACAATTTGACAAGCATTTTACTAGACAACCGCTGTCGCCTCCGGGTTTCCGGACACGGCAGCGGGTACGGTTTTACTTGGGTGGATCTAGCGGGCGTTGGGCGGTTTTATTCCTGCTACTGCAGTCCCAACGCCCCTCTCGAAGACTTTCATAGGTTTTTAGACAACTTGACAGAGTCTTTTAACCGAAACGACGTGCCACTTCTAGTCTTAACCGGAGATTTTAATGCAGCTTCCACTACATGGGGCTCTACGGCCACCAACCGAAGAGGACACGCCGTCCTCGAGTGGCTGGCGGCGGAGGACCTAGTTGTTCTTAACACGGGTACGCCCACCTTCCACAGAGCTGGGCACACCTCGTGCATCGATCTTACAATAACAAGAAGAACGGAAGCACATAGGATTTTAAACTGGAAGGTTTTACTAGACGAGGAATCTCTAAGTGACCATCATATACTTGAGTTTCACGTGACCATCTCCCGCGAGGGACCGCCCACAACGCTTCGTCCTACAACCAGGCGCCAGGGGGTCAACGAGATCCGGGAGTCCCTTAGGACCCTTATAAACCAGGACGGGATGCCAACAACACCCACGGGCCTCCAAAACCTCCTCAAGGCCGCCTGTAGAGTCGTCACGGGCCGCGGAGCACACCGGTTGCATCGAAGGACCCCGAGGAACTGGTGGACAAGCGAAATAGGTGGCCTCAGGAAAAGGTGCATCCGGGCACGGCGTCTACTCACCCGCGCTCGGCGAGCCGCGCCTGAGGGGCAAGCTGCCCTGCAATACGGCGCGGAATATAAAAGGCTGCGAGCCTGCCTGCGTAGGAAAATCTCCAGGAGCAAGGAACGCTCCTGGAGAGCGTTTCTCGAAGAGCTGGAGGACGACCCATGGGGCCGCCCGTATAAGATGGTGCGGGGTTTTCCCCCCTTCAAACGAAGGGTGGAGCTTACGTCGGAGGAAACCCGGGAAGCAGTTATGGCACTCTTCCCGCGGCACCCGCCCTTTGACCGAACCCCGTATTTAGAAGACACAGGGGGGTCTGAGGACAGCATACCAGAGGTAACCCCGCACGAAGTTCTCGCAGCGGGGGAACGCCTGAAGCCAGGAAAGGCACCGGGCCCAGACGGGATCCCCGTCCTCGCGGTTAAGCTCCTGCTGAAGGAATACCCAGAGGCGGTGGCCGCCGCGGCGACGGAGATGCTTCGAACGGGCTTGTTCCCTACCGCATGGAAGGCCGCGGACCTCGTGCTAATACCTAAATGCCCCAGCTCGTACCGGCCCATATGCCTTCTCGGCTCCCTGGCCAAGGCCTTCGAGTCCATCGTAGAGGCACGACTCCGAGAGTTCGCGGAGGAGAACGGCCTCCTTTCCGAGGCCCAATATGGGTTTCGTAAAGGTCGCTCCACCATTGCAGCGATAAAGAAAATCCAACTAAAGGCCGAAAGCATTCGCGACTCCCCGCCCGGACGCCGAGATCTATTTTTAGCAATACTACTGGACGTGAAGAACGCTTTTAATAGCCTCCCGTGGAGAGTCATCCTCGATACTCTCCACAGGAAAAGGGTGCCCTTTTACTTAAGACGGATTTTATCGAGCTACCTACACGACAGGATTATCCACTCACACGACCAAACTTTTAACATGACCGCAGGGGTGCCGCAGGGCTCAATACTAGGCCCACTGCTATGGAACATCACGTACGATGACGTGCTGCGGCTGGGGGATCTCCCACCCGGAGTCGAACTCCTCGCCTACGCTGACGACCTGGTCCTCACCGTCCAGGCCCGGACAATGGGCCAGCTTGAGGCGCGTGCGAATGAAGCCCTCTTCGACATAGCGCACTGGATGCAAATAACGGGGCTTACCCTGGCCCCCGCTAAAAGCGAAGCTATTCTCCTGGTGGGTCGGAGGGGCTTGCCCCCGCCGCGCCTTGTCCTGGAGGACCAGGAGATTGCTGTAGTCAATACTACAAAGTACCTCGGGGTCTTCCTGGACCGGGGCCTCCGGGGTACTGAACACCTACGGCGGGCGTCAGAAAGGGCATTGAAGATCGCCAATAGTTTCGCGCGCCTCATGCCAAACACATACGGCCCTAAACAAACAAGAAGAAGGATTATTATGTCCGTGGCCGAGTCAGTCGCCTTATACGGGGCTCCGGCCTGGCCTACCAACGCTCTGAAGACTAAGGCAAATAGAACCCGCTTACGGCGGGCTCAACGGGTCGGAGCCCTTAGGGTCACCATGGCGTACCGCACGGTTAGCACAGCGGCGGCGCTCGTGCTCGCGGGCACTATCCCATGGGACCTAAAGGCAGAAGAGCGCCGCCGCCTGTGGGGCGACCAGAGCCTTAAGAAGGAAGAGGCACGGCAATACACACTGCAGCTATGGCAGGAGGAGTGGGATGGCCTGGCGGAGGGGGACCCAGGTGCCAGTCTCCGCAAGCTGGTCCCTAACATCAAGGACTGGCTGTACCGGCCCGGTGGGGAGCTCACCTTCCACACCACCCAGATGTTGACGGGGCACGGCGACTTTCAGTCGTACCTATTCAGGATCGGGAAGGCCCCCAGCCCCATGTGCGTCCACTGCGGCAATGGACTTGAGGACACTCCAGAGCACACAGCTCTGGCGTGTCCCGCATGGGCGGAACAGCGTCACCCCTTGAGGACTTTAATGAATACGCACATTTTTAATCTACGCGACGTCGTTCTGAAGATGACAGAATCCCTGGAACACTGGAACTTGACAACAGCGGTTTTTAACAAGATTTTACAAGCTAAGACATCGGCCAACAAGCTGCGACTTTTGCGATTCCCTGCAGCTCCCAGGGACAACTTTCGCCAGGAGTAAGAAGACTTGATGCATGCGCAAGCAGTTCCCGGTCAGTTGGGGGACGGGGACATGACTGGTTTTTAGTGGGTTGGAGCCCCACACTACCGGCCCACACTTGCAGGAACCCCCTGCAGTGGTGTCCGTGTGTGCAACCGCATTTTCCAGTTAGTCCTCTTAAAAAAAAAAAAAGAATGTCTCTGGTGGTCTCGTCGTAGGCTGCAAGGCCTTCCATGTGTTTTAGAGTCTGGCAAGTTCGTAGCAGGTAGACAAATCTTGGCGAACCAAGACTGTGTATTTTTATTATTATTATTATTATTATTATTATATTTTGGTGTCCTGTGTGTGGCCGTTCGACGGAGAAGCCAGCGGCTAAGACGCTGAGAAGTTCTAACTATGACACGATAAAGCAAAACGAAACCACCAGCATAACGGCCCGGAGGCTCCGAGCGGCACGCCGCTGCCATTCAAATTCGAATTCTAACGGCTGCCCAACCAACATTTTGAGTTTGGAACATTCAAAAACTCACCGCGCCGACAATAAAAACGGGATTTTCACATGGAACCGCAAGGCATGAGAAGTGGACAGCCGAAGCAAAGCCAGCAACTGTTCTGTTTCAAAGGAGAAGCAACAGCAATGGCTAATGAGTTTCAATATCCGTGGTGTTCGATGTGCTTTCCTACAAAGAGGGGTGTGCAGATTCACGCAGGAAGGACTCATAAGAAAAAGATAGCCGAGTCTAGTGGGCCAGCAGTGCTTCAACAGGCCGCTGCCACTCTTAGCAGCGTCTCACAGCCGCTGCCTTCTCCGCACGCTTCACAAGTAGAACCCTCTCCTCACCCCGCCAGCCAGTCTCCAGTGAACGGACCCCGACACCTGATGATCATCTGCCGCCCTCTACTCCTCTTTCTCTTCACAAGCTACTCGCCAACGCCAAGATGACACGCAAGGTGCTGCGCAGGATTCCAAAGGGAGCGAGAATACCCTTGCGCGGACTCTTCCACCGTCTGCTTAAAGACGTCGTGAAAAAGAATGACGAAGCGAGCTGGACCGCGCTGCTCACCCTCGCCCCAAAAGTCCTCCACGTGGAAAAAGAAACCCAGGGAGGCCATAGCCTGGCCAGCGTAGTCAAAGAAAAGGTGGCCCTTTTCGAGGGTGCCGCTCTCACTTGCGTGGAAGCTGAGGGTCGAGGCAAACGTATATTGACGGATAAAGCTCGCGCTCAGATCGCTGCTCACAAGCTTTCCATGGATTTTAATGTGCGAAGCGCTATTAGGATCTTGTCTTCCGATGACACGATTGCGCCCGTAACGGAGGAGTCGATTAATGAGATGGTGGCAAAACATCCTCCTGCTCCTGCAGGGGACGTGGTGCCACCGTCCCCTTTCGGCTTGCCAGCGGTCGGGTCGTGCTCAGGCGAGGATGTTGCCAAGGCACTTCGCTCCTTTCCATCCGGTGCGGCGGGAGGCCTCGACGGCCTCACGCCTGACCATCTAAAATGCCTTCTACCTGCTAACGGAGACCACAACGATGTACTGAAAACACTCGCCAAAGTTTGCGACATCATACGTAACGGGCAAGTTCCGGAGGCTGTGAGAAACGTGATATATGGAGGGTGGCTTATCGCTCTGAAAAAGAAAACCGGAGGATACCGACCCATAGCCGTCGGCTGCACTCTGCGAAGATTGGCCACAAAGACCCTGCTTCCCCAGGTCAATGTGAAAAGCTACCTGCAGCCACGGCAGATGGGGTACGCCACTCAAAATGGTGCAGAAATAATTGCTCACACAGCTCGCACCTTTCTCGAACTTAACAAAAAATGCTGCCTCCTAAAATTAGATTTTAAAAATGCGTTTAACTTAAACAAACGAGGACACCTCTTGACAGAGATTTCCAAGCATGCCCCGGCTCTCTATCCAATGATGCACCAGGCATATAGCAAACCGACTCCCCTAATGTTTGGTGAGGTTGAAATTAGGTCATCAGCCGGTTGTCAGCAGGGAGACGTAGCGGCTCCTCTTGCATTTAGCCTGCTTCTGCATCAGTACGTCAAGCAGGTGGCATCTAAGGTCCCTTTGTTTTACCTTGACGATGGGACCCTTCTGGACAACGATCCTTCGGTGTTACTCAGAGACATCAAGGATCTCCGAGCGTTCGAGCAATGGAGCGGGCTGCAGCTTAACCCATCTAAATGCGAGCTATTTCTGCAGGGTTTTGAGGACGAAGAGAGACAGCAGGTGATCGCTGAATTTAACAGCAACCTCCCGGGCATCCTTGTAAAGGATCGATGTGATTTGGACCTGCTGGGTACGGCGGTGTTTCCCGACATGATCGGTCCGATACTAGCCGAGAAGGGAGAACAACTTTCCCGGCTTTACCAGAGACTGGGCCATCTCGGTAGACATCAAGCTTACTTCCTGCTCCGGCACGCAATGGGAGTGCAAAAGGTCCTGTATGTACTACGGACCTCACC
Organism: Dermanyssus gallinae; assembly: GCA_003439945.1. Taxonomy (NCBI): domain Eukaryota; kingdom Metazoa; phylum Arthropoda; class Arachnida; order Mesostigmata; family Dermanyssidae; genus Dermanyssus; species Dermanyssus gallinae. Next base: position 135,905 of record QVRM01002351.1, read on the forward strand.
TGTCTTCCTTCTACCGTCAGAAACTCTGAACCTCGACGACCAGGTGAGGAGAGCCCTGGAAAACATCCTTGACCTAACGCTTGATGATAAGGCATGGACGCAGGCAAGTTTACCGGTCCGGTTGGGTGGAATGGGCATCCGTTCGGCCACGGACCTTGCCTTACCCGCTTTCCTTGCTTCGTCGCACAGCTGCGCCTCTGCAGTGGCCGCTACTGCCGGCGGACTTATCAGCCACCAACAAGACGCCGCTCGTATCTGGGATGCGCGTCAGTCTGGTCGTCCATCTGAGGAACAGGTCACCAGGCAGAAGGGGTGGGACCAAATCGCCACTCAGGCTACCCACTTAACTCTTCTGTCTGCCTGTGAGTTAGATATAGACGGTATTAGACTGAAAGCGGTTTCATCCGACGCTGCCGGAGCGTGGCTTGACGTGTTTCCGTCCGAGCTAGTCGGCAGTAAGCTGGCTGATGACCACTTCCGTGCCGCCAGTGGCCTCAGACTTGGCCTTGCCATGTTTGAGACAGAGGCATGCCCGTGTGGTGGAACGGTGGATGAACGTGGTCTGCACCGACTTGATTGCACTAAGCTGGCTGGGCTTACGCAGGGCCGCCACGATGTCATAAATGACATCCTCTTTCAGACAAGCCGGCTACCGCGTCACACTGGAGCCTGGTGAACTACAGAGCGACGACAAGCGTCGACCGGACGGCCTTACCAGCCGAGACTGGAACCGCAATCGGCCGCTGGCATGGGACGTCACCGTCTCCGACACGTACGCTCTCGGCTATCGTGCACTAGCCAACGCGGGCGTCGGCAACATTATTCATCAACGGGAGATGCACAAACGGCGCCTATACGCGCATCTCCTTGAGGACCACGTTGTAATGGCCTTCGGCCTCGAGTCACCTGGCGTTTGGGGCAAGGATGCACTCAAACTGACAAAGGAGCTCTTCGAGGCCACAGCGGAGCCAAGATCGACCGCTTTCCTCCGACAGAGAGTGTCATTAGAATTACAGAGAGGCAACGCCAAGATGATGTTGAGTGGTCACCGACACTCAAGCAATAAGAATAATATAAGCAATATTGTAGATATTATATAAGTAATATATTGATAAGTGTGATACATGTACATATTGATAAAATAAACACTTGTTCCAAAAAAAAATATATTATTATTATTATTATTATTATTATTTTACTATTAATATTAGAAGAAGAAGAAAAAGAAACATTGCTGGCAGTAAACAATAGCAACGAAAACAACCATGAAAAGACAAATGAACTGTCGAAGGGTGAGCGGGTACATTTTTACGAAAAACAAAAACGATTGTCAGACGTCTGGTCTAGACAGGCTCAGACACAACGAGTATCCCTCTACCTATTCGATTTGCTACAAGCCATCTACATATCGGTTGGACAGTACAAAGATAGCGTTTTTTAACAGACGCAGAAGAATGTCATTACAACTGTCATCTATTCGATGTTTTAAGAATTTGGAGAGTTTCGATCATTTGTTGCTGACGTTAGTAGGTTGACAGGCTCGTCATCAGTGCTACCTGTATATCGAGAGGTGTGTGCTGTTACAGCAGCCGCCGCAGCTAGAGACGACAATCTATCTAACACTTCCCAAATTGAGTGAATAGAAAGAAGAAGCTGGCAGATTTGTCAGTTGTGTAGTGATTGTGTGATCCGATATGATATGACGTATGACCGCTCGCTATTACCGCCGATTGCTGTGAGCTGCACTACCTGCTGCAGCAGTACTCATCATTCATCATGTATGATAACCCGATTGCGACGAACACGACGAACACCCCGTGGCTGTCGCACGGGCCAACACCAAACGCAGAGCACGGGCAGGTCTTGCGCTCTCACATACATAGTCACACGTTCGCGTACGCGTGCCACAACGCTCAACCGAGAGCGCGACAGAGAGAAGACAAGCGAAACGAGCAAACAAAAGCAAATCGTAACGAAGACGCAGCGCTGTAGCTGTTGGGGTGACTTGGAGATTGACGGCACGCAACAATGCAGGGCGGTAGACGCGGCTGGCTGGCTGCCTGCAGCCGCCGAATGGCTAGACCCGGTAAGCGACAGTAAGCGGTTATCGGAGATAGATAGCCGGCGTAGGTAACCGGCTAGGCAAACGCGTGGCTAGCCCAAAACAATGAGGCCCTTTATGAAGCGGGTGGCGCAATAAAAAGAAAAAAACAAATTATAACACGTGAACCAGCTGTCATTAGACTAGTATAACATTCTCCTGCACCAAAAGTTTACCACTATTACTATTACTTACATTTTGACCACGACGTAAACAAATTGTAATTGAAACTACGTTTGTTTGAATTTGCTCTTATGGCAACAGCAACAATTACACCAACTACTACAACTTTCTTATTGATATATATATATATATATATATATATATATATAATACAACCAGATTTCATTGGCAGTACTCTCGTTTTACTTCAGTGAAAACTGGATTACTACTACTACTACTACTATTGGTACCATCAATTGCCGCAATTATCGAGCGCGACAAAATGAGTGAAACGGTGAACAGTGAAAAAACGTCTCCTCTCTATCTACTTGTTGATCACTAAGGTCGCGCTCCATCAGCCTTTGATGCTTCCTCATCAAATCTAGTTCACCCACAGAGGCACATGAACACGCACCGAGCCATCCAGTATCAGTATTAGCAGCAGCAGCGGCAGGTATTATCGCCTTCATGGCCGCCCCAATATGTAAGCCGAATGCCAGTATCAAGCAAATAGGAGACTTACTAAAAAAGAAAAGAAAAAGAAAAGTAAAACCTTTTCCTTTTGACAGCACAGTAAACAGAACACGATATACAACTGGAAGTTGTATATCGTGCTCTGTTTATCGCGATAGGCTGATAGACAACTGACAACGACAACAATAGCAACAACAATCGCAGCAATGATGATGACGACGACGACGACAACAATAGCAACAACAATCGCAGCAATGATGACTACGACGACAACAGCAGCAACAACAACAGCGACGTCTTCCCGTGGTGCCGGCGCCGTTTTCAGGATCGCCATTGTAAGCGTCGTCGCCATTGCAGGCGGTGTCAACGAACGTGTTAACAGCAGTACTTGGCATAGTGCTAATTAGGACACTACCAGTAGTAATGAGAACTGTGCTAGCAGTAACAGTAGTTGCTGTACTAAGTGTAAGATTGTAGGACACCTAACGCGTGCCGTCTGCCTGGCAAAAAAACGTTCCGCGCAAAGAAAAACGTATTGTCCACCGCAGTCTCCACTGCTACTACAAGGGACGACTTCTACCACTCGTTGGTCTTAACACTTCTTAGTCGAGACTTCGACGGCTACTGCGGTGTCCCAGGGGAAGCGGCATCGAGGACAGCATTTTGCGTAATTAACGTCACCACAGGCGAGCATTCTGGATTAATTGCAAGCAAACGTGACACATTCGCCGATACGGATTAAATCCAGAAGCCAACCTGGCGGATAAATGAGGCGGTTGTCAGCAGTGCTGCGGCTGACCTAGCGTAAGAAGGGCCAGAGCGAAGAAATCGATGAAACAGCCAGATTTGTAGCAGTGACGGTAACATCAATTCGTAGAGGCAGTGCAAACGGTTTTGCGAACGCTGCTGAACTGCTGACGAGCACCATAGCAGTGCTGGTTAAACAGAGCTGCTAGTTTATCAAGCTGTCAAAAGTGCACACAACAGGGTAAGTAGACACTGATGGTGAATTACCACAAGAGGCCGACGAAATATATATATATATATATATATAGAGAGAGAGAGAGAGATTACGGGGACAAGGGTGTGTGGCAGGATTTTTAAATCTTAAAAAAGCATATAATATGGTGGACAGAACAAAGTTGTATCAATTATATTAAAGACAGATTTGGAGAGAAGCCAAATAGAGTTACTAGATGAAATTTACAGGAATAACACAGTACGAATAATAATAGCAGCCGAACAATCTAGAGAGTTTATAGTCGCTAAGGAGGTCAGGCAAGGCTGTCCGTTGTCATCGGTGATTTTTTTTATATATATAGAGAGAATAGCGCGAAGGATTAATTGAATGGGTTTAGGATGGCAGATAGGGGAAAAGGGTGTATATATCAAGACACCCGTGATACTGGTCGCTGACGATATGGTAGTGTTAGGGCGAGGCACTTGCAAAGTTCAACAAATGTTGAACGCATGTGGGGAAGCAGCAGAGGGACTGGGCACGACGTTTAATGAAAAAAAAGCTCAATTTTAGTATTTAATGGGGGTTATGGGGGAAAGGAAGCTTATAGTACAGGGGAAGGAATTGTATTATAAAAGTCAGTACAAGGATCTTGGGGTGACAATGTCTACAAGGGGTGAGATGTATTACGGAGGAAGAAGGCTGAAAGAGGAAGCAATGCAGTAAGGAGTAAGGGTCTCTGGAGCTTTAAAAAATATATAGTAACAAAGAATATATGGAAGGCTATGTATGTGCCAGAATTGGCCTTTGCTTATGTCGCTCTGGTCCACAGGGCGGTGTTGGGAAAAAGTTAGAAACAATACAAAGAGAAGTGGTAAGATTTGCATTGGATTGCCGTTTTAATTGCGCCAGGAAAATTTTTAAGGGGGGGGGATATGTCAAAATTTATACAAACAAAAGAACAAAGTAAGCGAAGATTTAGTATTAGAATTACAAATGTCACAAATAAAAGATGGGGGTCATAGATGCAGCTGGTACAGACGGCACTAAGGGTTAAAACAAATTGAGATCGCAATGTAGGATTCGCAGCTAGGGAGATTGTGCACAATAGTCAGCAATGGGCAAGAACGAGGGTATCGGAAAAAAACAAGAAATTGAAGGTAAACAAGTGATATACAGGCGAATAGAAATTGGCGATGGGTTCCAAATTTTGGCAGGTATATATGGAAAGAAAAAGCGGGAAAGGGGCGGGGTAGAATGGGTATGTGATAATTCAAGAGCGAGTGGGCTATTGGCAGATGCCAGGTTAGATAACATATATGCTGCCGCTCTAAGCGCCCCTGATATAAAAGGGTGACATCTGTACTTAGATATGCATGCCAAGTATATATATATTATCAAATTTGTATACCATATATATATATATAGCCGCTTAGCTTAGGCGGCTAATGCTCGGTTCTGAGCAACTGAGAAGTAGCTTTTTAATACTTCATCTTTTCTCGAGTGTTTCTTTAGTACTTCGTACTGTTTATTGTTCTGCGTATGTATTATTGTTCAGCACACGTCACGCTGGAGTCGTCCGTGGCCTAGGCCTTTTCGTTCTAACATACGAGTAGAAGAAACAGAACACATTAACTTATGCTTTAAAAAAAGATGCACTCGTTTCCACAATCATTGTTAACGGTATGCTACGTATATCATAAGCATACTAAAGGCAACGGCCGCCTTCTTTTCCTCCCGTCACTCTCGGGAAAAAGCGCACGAGATGATGTGCCTAACGACTGTCATCATAAAGGTGGCAAGAGCACCCCATCAAATGTTGTTATCCGTGGCGCGATTGAACCCTATAGGAAACAACGGCGCTAACTACCACAACGATGACTATAAAAACGTCGCTGGGGGTCGGCGACCATGTTGCTGCCACAAGGACTGTGGGGAAACCCTAGATATCTCAACATGTCCGCTTATGCATGGTCACTCTAAGCGCCCCTGATTGATATAAAAGGTTGACATGTGTATTTAGAAACGCATGTCAACTGAATAATAATAAACCCATCCATCTATAAAGTTCTTACGGGACACATATGCAAAGTATAAATAGATATATATATATATATATATATATATATATATATATATTTTTTTTTTTTTGTGGATATGTATAACACCGACATTACTTCGAAAACTAAAGTTAAAAGCTTTAAGCTTATCGGCAGAGTGCAAGTCATAAGAATGTTAGGCCAGAGTGCTCAGAAGCCCATGTACTGTGTATATATGCCGTGTGCAACGTTTGTAGGGCAATTTAGATATGTAGTACTATCTTTGAGATATACAAACATGTTCCCCTCAATGAGAAGTCAAAGCCTCTTCTTTGCGGACATTTAATTTTATCTGGATTGTTTCACCATGAATTGGTAGTATAGTACAAAAGTTCACATACCATTTTATAGACTAAGCATAACTTTGACACTTGATTGTAGTGACGGTATTTCGATAAACGAGCAAGTGAGTATGTGGTAACGTCCGATATTGCACTCGACGCAATATTTACATATACACTCGTCAATTTCATAACAATGACCACTCAAACATATAAAGTGGTGGTAACCATGCCATGTTGTTCGGCATACTAAAGATCTGTTGTTCTATGATGAAAATTTCCACTTATTGCTGCAAAAAGCAGGCCTCTCGATATAGAGACCCATTACAAATGCGATGTTGCGGGTTTCTCTACTTTTATTGTCATCAACATTTAATTTAATAACACAACCATATAGACGAAAAGCCGGGAAAGCCTAGCTTACATTTTAGTTAAGTTTTGCATACAACAATAGCATTCGAGTTAACCGCTTAGTCGCACCAAAAACAAAGGTTAAAAACTACGCTACTTCCGACCGGAATACCAACGATGCTAATAAGTAGCATATGGACGATGCAAATAGTTGAAAGCGTAAAGCTTGACTATTCGATTCGTTCTCTACGATGAGCGTAATAAGCGGCGCGTGAGTATCCAGACCGCGATTTAGCTGCGTATGTGCCATGAAAACTTGATAATATAAGACAGGGGGTGGGGTGACGCGCGGTGGTATCATCTTGGATTGTGACAGGGGGACAGCCTGCACTTGCCGGGGTGAAGATCGCCTCTGCTTAAATCGCCCCACAGACAACGCATATCGCCAGTGTCAGTACCTCCTCTCTTCCCTAAGAACTTAGACGACAACCTTTGTGAAGAAACCACGACCACCACTTTCACATGCATTCACGTTCTAGGTCTTGCGTCGTCGATGCGCGTGGTAAGCTCTCAACGTAAAATTTAAAATTTTCGTGTACTAATACCGAAAAGAAGTGATCAATTTACCAGAATCCATCAAGCATGTTAAAGAATAATCATTACTTCTAATGCAAACGACTTTTTGTGAATAATACAGTTATTATTGAAAACCGCGGAGTAAAAGTAAAATGCTAACATGTAGAGAGTTGTTGAATGATTCAGCCCAAGACACTGGGTGTAAAACTGGTTGTGGTAAAATAATGGGCAAAATTAAAACATAAAAAAGGCAAAGCAAAAACATACAATTATACGACGAGGGCGGCCCGGCAAGTTCTAGTACCTTGAATTTTTACGCCAAACCAACACAACTAAAGTCTTCCGGTTTGTTTTGCTTAGCAGCGCAAACACTACTGCAACATTTTAGGAAGATTGCACGAACACGTCCAACGCAAGGGGCCTCAAGTCTGGGCAAGCAGCTCTTGGATCCTCTATCACGACAACGCACCGGTGCACACATGGTTACTGACTTCAAGAAAAATCCTATTTTTGTTCCACATCTTTTCACAGCATTTATTCCCCAAACATGGTTCCGTGCTGTTTTTCTGTTCTCAAGGATAAACAAATCGTAGAGACAACGCTTCGAGACTACAAAGGAAACAAAGAAAAATCCGCAAAAACAACTCAACAACATTTACAACAAATACGTATTTTGATTTTATGAAAATATTACACAGCCATATGACGTTACGTTCTTCTGTTTTATATAATAAGTAAAATCACTTTTTTTTACAAGTAGAGCATGACTAGATTACGTGGCGATCGGCATGTGTGTTTCATCATTTCCCAAGAAAAGGAATTATTGACTATATTTGGCACAACACCTTTGAAAGACAATTTTTGCCCCACCAGGTTGATAGAGGTCAATTCAAAACGTACAAATCGATATTTTTAGATTTTTTACTAGCTGCGCAGGGGTCGATTCATATATATATATATATATATATATATATATATATATATATATATATATATATATATATATATATATATATATATTTCACCATAAACTTGAATTTCAAAGTGGTACATAATTACAATATGCATACAATTTGAACACGTTAGCGACCGTTTTTTAGACTTTTAGAAATAAAAGACTGCGTAGAATTTGCAGTCGACTAAGGGTACTAAAGGTTTGCACGGCATTAGATTGCATTTTTCCTCAACGCGTTTTATCCATGAACCAACAGAGCGACGACTTACATCGTTGCACACATTTCAGAAAGTTTAATCCTTCTCGACGAAGCGCAACCATTACTAGGACAATATATTAGTCTTGGAATTAAAATTTATTTGGAAGGCCACATATACATTGCAGCATTCTTTGTATCTTAATTTAGTCCAACGAGTTTCCAGGCTCATACAGAAAAACGTGTGCCCAGCTTTGGCGGCCTCCTTCACAGAAATGGGAGACTCAAGCCTCCTCTTTATGCATGTCTTTATAATGTCGAGAAGACAGTACTGCGGCCACCCCCCGTCAAAGGGCAAAGAGGACGACTGGATTTTAGTGGGTGCGAGTCCCACACGACCGAGGCTTTAACAACGTCGCCCGGTGTGCATAACGCATTTTACCAGTTACCTCTATAAACAAAAAAACAATATATATATATATATATATATATATATAAATAGATATTGTAAACATCAAAGTGTGGCATTGGCAAGCTTCAAAACAAGTTTACGGGACCAGACATTTCGCGTCTCAAGCAAACTTACAATCTGTGCACGAAAAAACTGCTCTCACGCACCGGTCGAAGTCGCTACGCACATACTGGGGGGAGGTCTCTGTGTGTACACAAGTGTACAGCAGTGTGTGTGCGTGTGTTAACCGGACTGGTATTGCTCGATGAAAAATTGGGTAGGTCTAGAGACAGATTCTAGTCTTTACAAGCGAGAGCAATACCAATCACTTAAACCATCTTACTGTAGTTGAGCCTTTTTTTCACATTTAATGATAGAAAATGAGTTATTCAGATGAAATTGCACCACAAGTTGATCAGAACACACTGTGTTAAGAACGATAAAAGCATGACACAGGAGTTCTCCCTGATGGATAAAAATAAATCTGGTACATTGCAACTGATCTAGACGGCTAAGTCACCAGCTGATTCAGTAATTAGAATATTCAGTAATTAGAACTAGTAATATAGAATTCAGTAATTAGAACACAAATAGATAAGAATACCTGAGTCGTTTGGGTAAATTCCTGATGAAGTCAGAAAAAATGGTTTGGAATTTACTAAACTGGGTGTTAAGCTAACGCTAAATCGTTGTCACCCTCTTCTCCGTCTGCTGGCTCTACCACAAACTGTGCCACCAGACTGGGCTCCATAACCCTTGCCATGAGTTTGAATATATTTAAGCGGCCTCATTTGCACCAGATATCGTCATGAGACATGTTGGTCAGCGTCAGCAATTTAGGTGTTGCGTCGGTGATATCTCCTAAATAAATGCATATTCAACATATTCTAAATATGTTCAATATTAACAAAAACGGAAAACTTTTCGAGACTCCATTTACTTTTTCCAATTTTTTCAGACTTAAGACGTCTAATGTAATATGTGCTGTAATAAAATGTTATATTGATTAGCTAACCAAAAAAATGCTTGCCAGCCATGCAACTGGCACATGCGCATCATATATTTTTGAGGCCTTCCAGAAAAATAAATAGTGCGCTTAGACTGGAATCACTAGTGCCCCGTTAGACCGACTCGCCTATGCACAAGTTTACCATGCCCCGTGCCAGTCCCGTTATACACCTCCTCGGCCCAATTGTCCGTTGTAGACAATAAACGTATTAGAAACTATAAACTAGCAGGTTAATACATCAATAGATAGCGTACGATGGTCAGCTCACGATACTGGCATACTATCTGCACGATAACTTGCACGTTTACCTGAGCGAACACAACAAACAGAACGAACAGAAAACACAATTACAGTACTGCTGGAGAAACATGATCAATTACAGCAGCAGGCACCAACTATTGTTTATTTTACATCAAATTGTTTGTATTTACGTTTGTTTTCTTTATGTTTTCTTTATTAGACATTATAAAATAGGTAAAGTCTTCTCGCGTCTATCACTTAGAGCATAGGCAGGCGCCTAGCTAAGACATGTATGTGCGAAGTGTGACGACAATCTGGAGCTTTTTTCGAAATCCATGGGAAATCTCGTAAGATACATTGAAGAGTCTGCTAAATCTTGCTAAATTGTGTCCGATATCGTTTAGCTCACAATCTCTCACAGAAGACTCGTTTATGCATGAAGATAAAATTGTTATGCTTTGTTGCGCTCCTCGCCAAGCCATGTCGAATGACACTCAGCTAGAAATACGCAATGACTTCAAGTATTTTTTCGAAGTTTACCTAACTTCTAGCCGTTACTATCACCTCGATTGCCAGCATGAACATTTATGTCCGCAACACGCTTCAACATTGCGTTTGCAAATGATGAGGTAGCACATTAGGGAAAGCGTGAAAGCTTTCCCCGCAATCATATGATAATTTTCATTGTTCCTTTTAAGTTTACGAGCAGACGAAGCGGGTCGTCGTTTTTGGTGCAATTATCTCCTAAAAGTGGAGTGGGAACGTAGCTGATAATACTACATCGGACCCGTGTCAAAAATAAGAAGTACGTATGATCTCATAAATTTGACCATTAAACCATGCTTGAAATTGTATGTACTTCAAAGATACATAGTAACCGTCATTCGTCGGTAATGTGCGGATCATATAGCATTATACAAAATTATCTAGCGTAAGCGACAATGATCGCGATCACGAATGTAATTAGACGATTACGATAACTCTAGGAAAAAATAAACTTTGTCACAGTGTGAATTCGCCATTGCAATCTATGTATGAAAGCACATTTTTTTTCTAAGACCAAATAAGTGTTAGTTGGGGCCAACAGCTCTTATCAATTGATACGTGAACTTGTATCGTCTTTCCGTGATACTTGGGAACGGTTATCAGCTTATGACTGCCGGCTTTGAAGGGCTCGTAGCTTTGGGAAAAGGTTGTGTTGGACGTGCTAACTCCGCCTAATCCACACATCGCTCAGTACGGTGTCTCGGCTTTATAAATAAGACACAGATTATACTAAAATTCTAGTGACCGGTCTGTGGTTGAGTCAACTTAAGCGTTCATCCTTAAAACCTACAAGAAAAGACGGGCAGGCGACCACCCTGAATTGCCTAAATTCTCCCTGTGAATGCTCGATTCATCAAATATTATATTATAAGCGTATTATAGATCAAATGCTCGTCAACGGACACACAACTCTGAGCCTTGAAAAACCCGCGCATTATCGGATCCTTATCCCGAAACCCGGTAATCGCAAGAAGACCCCTTGGCAAACCGCCCTATACTTTATGAATGCTTTCTTCTTTTCCTAAGTCTGTTTTCTTGCCTATTCAAAACAGCTAAGCAAATTAATTAACAGATGGAAAACCAGAATACCTTAAGTACAGAGAAATTAAAATTTGCACTTATAGATAAATTAAAAAAAAAAAAAAAAATATATATATATATATATATATATATATATAAGCGGTTAAGAGGTATAGCCATTATCCTACAGTTGGAAAGTCGTGGACTTACACTCAGGATCGTTGAATTTGATTTTATGGCTTCTAATTGAAATACGTGAGCTCTCACCAGGCATCATCAAAACGAAAAAGTATAAATGTCCGGATAGAGAGATAACGCACACGATCTCCATATATATATATATATATATATATATAGCGCACACGAGACGTTTCTGTGAAAGCGCTATCCAGGATCACGCCTGGGTACTTGAGCATGGGGGTGCAAAGTGCCTTCTCAGGCGTATGTTTAGATTCTGTGGGAGGGCTTTTAGACCGTTTAAAGGAAATACCTCCATGTTTTGCGAAGCTATTTCGACACCTAGCGTGTGCCATTGTCGAATATTCGCCGGGGCTCCTTTAGCTGCTCCTTCAAAAAAATCCCCGTCACGAGCGGTAACGATCAGTGTCGGATCGTTTGCGTAGGCGACGGAATAAACTTCCGGGGATGATGTGGGAGTCTAAGTACTTCATCGTATTCTATCGGTTATATTCCACAGGGTTGGTCTCAGTACAGAGCCTTGAGGAACCCCTGCTGTGACGACATAGTCCAGCCAAGAGAACCTTGGTGTTGGATCTACTCTGTCCGAATTTTTTCGATCGACTCTCTCCTTGGAAGCACTTCTTGAAGGGTCGGGCTTGGGTCTCGATGTCGGAACTACATACTCATGACCAGTCTTTTGTGTAATCACTCTCTGAAGCAAACCATGATCTTCTGCTACTACCTAAAGCTTTATTTCAAACCTTTCCCGATGGTGTCAAATTGCTGGAAATTCAACATTACAACTAATCCATAAGATATATCCAGGTATGTGCATAAGGTGATTTCTCAGCTATCTACTTTAGCTCCAGGAGAGACCCTTCGTTCAAGCCCATGGGCTACCTTCGCAGTACAGAGGCTGTATACTTTCGAGTGTATTTGCAAGTACTCATGAATAAAGCTAGGTGTTTCATTCATTCAGGTGCATCGCAAAATCGACGGCACCACGTATACACTGTGCTTCGGGATACTGCTTGGTCACTAAAAACATTTCGTAATAAATCTACCACTTCAGAACATATAATTTGGTTTTTAACATAGAATTTGAAGCAGATTGGCTGCTCCACTATTTTCGGTTCCTTGATAATCGTGGAAGCAAATTGTCTTCACTTGTTTGAACTAAATTTACAAAACAATATATGCCGTCACCGATTGATACGATAAACCGGAAGGCATTGGTGGTTTCGATTTTTAAAATTTAAAGTTTATATATATATATATATATATATATATATATATATATATATATATATATATATATATATATATATATATATATATTGGTGTATTGTAATCATATTTCCTTTACAGATGCGATTGCCCACACGGTCTCTCTGGAGGGGTGATGCAAAGGCGGCGATACTTGACCTATTTCATGTCTGCCCAAATCGGCGACAAGATGGTGTGCAGATCCGATGTCTGGTGACAGGTTCGATACGTTCGACCTACTCGACGCAGTCCACGACTGCCAACGAACAGAACTCTTTAAGTACAGCAGGCGTCTTTGCGGGCTTCAATACTGAACGAAATTACGTGACCAGCCTAAGCGTCTCTGAAGCATTCGACAAGGCCGGCAAGTAGAACGCCGATTGGCACCGCTTCGTATCCAAAAACTCGACATGACAGCACTAATAATAATAATAATAATAATAATAATAAATGTTTTATAGTTTCGTAACTTACGCCGATATCATTGCGCTGCCCAAACGGCTTCAGTGCCCTTTATCCTACTGACTGTTGAGTTGGTTAGCCACACGCCAACGTCGTACGGGCATCTGACCGGGACTACAGATATATATATATATATATATATATATATATATATATATATATACATATATTAAGAATACAGATAGAGCAACAATTGCATACACATATATATATTGCATATACATATATAGGGATAGAGGAAGAGACAGCTATTAGGAACCAACTTAGTGCTGCATAGCAAAACGCAGTCTCGCTGAACGGCGATGAGGTGAGTACTCTTAAGGGTTGTGCACAATTAATTGGAGCCCATTCTGTGTTCGCACCTGATGGCGGGAGTGCGCAGTGTCCGAGAACGCCTCAAGGACGGTCTGCATATTTAGCCATAATGGGCTGAAACGAACGTTTGCCGAACTTCATGAGGATGTATCGTTGTTTGCCACTGGCCTTCAGAAACTTGGTTTGTCCAGCCAGTCAAGGATCGCCATATTTGCCCCAACCTCGTACGAATGGCTCATAGCGAAGTACGCAATCAACAGAGCCGGATGTGTTGTGGTACGTCTCTTCGCCTTCTTAAATATATATATATATATATATATATATATGCGTGTTTGGCTAACTTATGTCTACTTACGCGTATTATCTGCCAATAAGTGGAGCACTTTAATAGTATATACGTATTAATATCGATTCAGCCCACTGACAGAATTTTTTCTAAGTTGATTACATAAATTGCACAAGTTTGCTGTGGGTATACGCCTAACGCCTTAAGTTTAGATTTACAGGCTCATCTACAAAATCTGCAAATATTTAGTATTGTTACGCATAGCCTACGATAATTAAAGTTAAAAAAACGTTCGACTAAGTGGGAACTAGGTCAAGATACCATATTCTCAATGCGCTTTTATGACATTTCACCTGTATGGGTATATTTGCACTTAGAGCAACAATCAATTGTTGCCAAATCATTGTTGGATTGTCATTGTTATCAAATTGTTACTGTTCTGTCTCTATATATATATATATATACAGACCGTACGTCTGCCGCTAACTAGTTCCCTCTTGGATAACACTCTGTGAGAGTCCGATATGGGAGGGGGGGGGGCTGAACGACTTACGATAAGCACACAAATCACGAGTCTATTCATTCTCGATTGATGCCCATAAAATGCACAATGTTCCAGAATGTGTTTGTTTCATGAGCGAACGGCAAATTGTTGAGATATTTAACTTGAAAACTCCAAGATATTCCAAAATCTCGATGTTAGGGAGCTTGTTCAATATGACCACTTTTCTCATTGGATAAAATAGCAGCAACAAGGAGACGACACACTTTCAACCGAAATTGCGCTTACTCCAGTATGTGATCGCAAGCAACAAAAATAACATTTGTACATGAAGGCCAAAGATCACTAAACGAGTCTGAAGAAGAACCAAAAATGTATTTCAAACAAAAGAACTTTTAAAGGGCATCTTGCAAACGTGCAAAGAAGGGAGGCATTTTTGAAAACACCCAGACGGCTAGCTTTAACACCGACTCAACATGTCGATAAGAGCTAAAATATCTGAAGTTTAGACAAAAACCACCCCCCCCCAGAACCCCTCCTGGTTCGGAATTGTGAACCATTATTTCGAGACCAGGAGGGGGAGCCTCACGCCTCGACCATCTCTTTAGTCTGTAGATGCGTCCCGAGCAGGTAAGTCCTGCTAGATTAAATCAGGGGGGGCTCCGGGCGACGAATCGCTCCCGGCGATTATTCTCCAGCCGGATCCTTTCGCACATGAGCCCATGGAGGTATTTTAGACCAGCACCCCAGGTAGTCGTCAAATCGACCATGTGCGTAACGATCACCTTCGCGGTAGATGCCCGTAGAGTGAACGATGAGCTATCCCAGTAAGCAGACACGCTGTACGCGCCTCAGTGGTATGCGCGGCATCATCGAACACCATGGCGTCGCAGAAAACGCATATAACGCAGGTGATGTTCAGTCATTTACTTGTTTATTAGATCAAGAACCGTGTTCGCCCTGGCCTCCATGATAGTCCATGTGCGAGCGGTGACCACCACTGCAGGATCGTCCGCGTAGGCGATTGTCTCCACCCCATCCGGCAGGTCGTTAAGCCGCAAGACACCATCGTATGCTACGTTCCATAGAACTGGGCCGAGTACCAAATCCTGCGCCACCCCCGCCATAATTTGATGGGTTAAGTGTGTACGCACCTCTAGGTACGAGGATAGTATGCGCCGCAGGTACGGGGAGATTCCCTTCTGCTCGAGCACACTCATTATTCTCGACCAGTTGGCGGTGTTGAACGCATTGCGGACGTCCAGCAGTCTCAATAGCACGTAGTTTCGTGACCAGAGCGGCCGCCGCTGCTTGGCACGAGCTGCCTGTATGACTCAGTCCACGGCATCAAAGGTGGAGGGCCCCCCGCGAAATCCGTATTGGTCGTTTGAGAGGGCATCTTGCGCCTCTATTTCTTAGTTCAGCCGATGGACGAGCACGTTTTCGACTAGTTTGCTAATCGCGTCAAGTAAGCATATGGGGCGGTGCGCTGACGAGCCGGGTGAAGCGTTCGGCTTCGGTATCAGGACTGGGTTGGCACGTTTCCACTGGGTGGGAAAGCGACCCTTTAGGAACAAGCGTGACATTAGCTCTGCAAGAGGCCTGGGGTAGGATTGTGCCAGCAGTTTCAAGAACTAACACGGCTGGCTAATTGGAGATTATTAGAATAATTGTTGGAGTAGCATTCTAAATATTAAATTTTTATACATGGTTGTGAACATATATATGTATATATATATATATATATATATATATATATGTTGAAATATCTAGGGCTTCCCGAGAGTTCTTGTGGCCGTATGGTTACTAACTCTCAGCGGTATGGTTTCTCATTTCTTCTCAATCAAGCCTTGCTCAAATGAAATTAGACAAGCAACAGGGATGGCCAAGAGATGACAATCATGACTAGCGCACTAGCCCCTTAGACCGCGTCGCCATATATATATATATATATATATATATATATATATATATATATATATATATATATATATATATATATACTATATATATACAGACTTGTCCAGTATTATGTGAGGAGCGATATATGGAATTGCAGAGCTCAGTAAAGCAAATCTTTTTTCCAATGAAACATGGTCTCTTAGAAGTGCTGTTTTGGAGTGAGAGTGATATTACTACAATTTGAGACACTGGTGTTTTTGCCCGACATAGGAGCACAAAATGTGCAAGACATCCAGTCGTCCAATACAGAAACTAAGCACGCCCGTCGTGTTCGTGATAGATTTCTGCTTTCCGAAGGCGACGTTCACTACCGCCGACGTGTCGCGCGACAGCCGCAACGTCGCCACACAGTCATTTATGCATGCACTTAATCTCGACATGCCCACCGAAAAGTCGTAAGTACTCCGCAACCACGGCTCGCATTGCCATATATTTGGGACCAGAATGATCGGCATGTGCGCCTGAATGTGATAGTCGATCGCTGTGAGTGGTCGTAGGGTAATGATTTTTTGAGGAATTTGGTGTAAAAGCTAATAAAGAACTTCATTTTTGCGAATTCTGTTCTAAACGACTATGTCGCATGTTCTGGCCGGCGTTCTATGTATTTTGAAGGAAGCAGTTTTCTTACGAATACGACGGCGTGCTTAGTTTCTGTATAGGAGGACTGGTTGTCGCAATCGCACATTTTGTGCTCTTATGTCGGGCAAAAACACCAGTGTCACAAATTGTAGTAATCTCACTCAGAAACAAGACTTCTCAGAGACCATGTTTCATTGGAAAAATATTTACTTAAACGAGTTCTACAATTCCAAATATCGCTCTTTACATAGTCCTGGACCACCCTGTATGTATATATATTAAAATGACATTTAAGTGTTACAGCGAGATGTAATTAACTATCAACACTAGGGCTTGTGGGGAGCGCTACCAGTCGAGCTTATCCTCGAGGCAGCCCCTCATTGTGCCCATTATTGCTGCCGCAATGCCGCGTTGAACTGCCAGCGATAGTCGCTGAAGTAGAAACTCAAGTGCTCTTTTTTCCCCTGTCGCCAGTTCAATTTGTTTGCCAATCTTCTGTAAAAGCGACCATGCCTCAGGGCCGGGCCCCCCGAGTGTCTCGAATACTAGCGGCACGAAAATGAACTCGTTGGCGAGCTGGGCATATTTGTTGGTCTTTAGACGCTCAGCCTTGCGTGCTGCGGAGCCAGCGGAAGATGCACTGGCCTCCAGGTTCGACGGGGCGAGCGTGTCGGTGATAGTCGCATCCCAAACAAGCGCCTTTCCCCTTTCAAAGGGGATAAGGGTGAGACCGTCTGGTCTCTTTCCATCGCTTCTCAGGAGGCCGGCGGGCTCTCGGATGCACGGTATTAGAGCGGATCTGAAAGCCCTGGCTGTAATCTCATTAACCTCGCTATGACGGCTTTGGCGTCCTTCGCTTCTACTGCAGGACAACCCGTGAGTCCCCCAGATGTCTACCTGTGTTCCACACGGATACCGGTGTTCCTCGGTTAGCCTTGTCCCCAACCTCAAACCAATGCACAGACGAAAGCTTTCGTGATCTAGTAAAGTGCCTAGGTTTGAGGAGGGGATGGCTTGGAGCCATTTGGTAGCTCCTTTCTGGACGACCGCACGTAGTCGGGCTTTGTCTGCCGTGGTTAGTGCGTCAGAGAGCAAGCGCTGGTACTTCATGGAGACGATGAGGTCGTCATAGGACCTCTGCAGGTGTTTGTTTGTCTCCGGGAGTAGGCCTGCGAGGTTCTTTAACTTCGTATCCGCAACTTCTTTGGTGTCCTGGAAAGCCTGCAGGGCCATGGGTGGGCTGATGTGCCGAACAGTGCTCTCTGAGGCGTGTAATGATAAAGCGTGGCAGCTCGCTGCTAGGTCTGCTGTAGAACGAATCCCCAGGCCTCCGAATCTAAGGGGGAGGGTAGCTTGAGCCCAGTTGTTGTCGGCCAGAGTAAGATTAAGAAGGTCACTAAGGCTGATCCTTAGGCTTTCGTCCAGGTCCCGAAGAAGATCTTGGTTTGGTCCGACGTCCGTGCTGCGGAGGATATGGACGATTCTTGCTGAGCCCAGGGACGATTTCAATAGGTGATACGCGCTGTGGGGACTGAGCAGGTTTAGCCGGGTTAGACGGGAGCGGAGGCTTTCTATCCTACCTGCGAGTTCCGGACGAATGGCGGCAGACCCCACTGGGGACCCCAGGAGCGTCATGTCTGTTGCCTCGACGAGTTTGCACCCGGGAAGAAGAGCCTCCAAGGCGGATAGATTAGGGTGACCTTTGTAGATAAGCTCGCACTTCTCGGAGTTGAGCTCAAGCCCGCTCTTCAGTCCGAAGTCAGCAACTCTCTTGATGTCTGCTAGTACTACAGGTGCTTCTCCTCCAATAGTGCCGTCGTCTAGGTACCAGAGGTTTAAGGGAGACTGGATAGAGTCGACCATTTTCTTAATGGCTAAGCAAAACAGTGGCGGACCAAGGGGGTCTCCCTGCTGTACGCCGCTGGATGAGAAAATCGTCTTATTATCAAGTGAAAGCTCTGACCTGGATCTGTAGGCTTGGTCAACCAGGGGGGCCGCCTCTGGCCAATCGACTAGAACTGTCTTCAGTACGTGGTCACGACGGATCTGGTTAAAGGCGTTCTTGAAATCAAGTTTGGCGACTACGAAATTGTTGGATGCGCTGGCGACGAAAGCTCTTGTAGTGTGGACTGCGGCTTCGATGCCGTTGGGCGTATTGAAGCCAAGCCGGTGAGCTCCAAGCTTCTCGCGCACCAAATCTGCTCCTAGTTTCACTGTGATCTTTGCCGCAATTCTGCGGAAAACTGAGGAGATGACGATTGGGCGAAGCGACCCACTCGGCTTACTTATTGCGATGAGGCGTCTTCCAAAAAGAATAGGGCGGATGGCCTCAGGAACTGTGCCACTCCACCACTTTTCCTAGGTCACGCAGTAAACGGCTGGCAATATTTTCGTTAGTTGTGGCAAGGAGGTCTCTGAGATGGCGCAGCCGCAAGCCGTCCATACCTGCAGTGGACCCCGCCGGAAAGGTCCACACAGCCTCGCGGAGCAGTTCTGCACTGGTGATAGGTGGATCGGCGTACGGTGGTCTTGGAGGCAGGTCGAGGTCGGCCGGTTCTCTAGGATGTTTCGAAGTCATTTCCGTGTACGCATCGGTTGCGCAGACCGGGCTCCCCACAGAAAGCAAAGCTCTCGCGGCGCCTCCGATGTCACCTTCGCCTAGCAGCTTAGTTGCTCGCCTGGCGGCAGCTTCATCGTCGTTACGTTGCTTGTTCCGATGCGCACTTGGGACCGATTCGGATGGGGGCTCACGGCCTGATCTGTGGTCCTCGATTCTCTCTCTGATGAATGTAGCCCAAGTGAGATTGTTCCGCTTTCGGGATGGGGTTCTAAGCACTGTATGCGCAAACAACAGTAGGTTGGCCCAGCTGCGTGTGTCGTTGTTAAGGTGCACTAGACAAAGTGTGTCGGCCAGCGCTGCGGCCACTGCAGGCCGGGCGCTTTTGGGGATTGTGTCTAGTCGTTTGTATGCCTTTGTGTACTCGACGGGTTTGTTGCGCAGGTGGGTGCCATCGACGTCGTCGACGGGGTAGCTGGCGGGGAGTAGGAGTGAGCGATCGGTGCCCGAGTGCGCTGCCGTCATATGCCGTTTGATTCCCCTGCTTGTAAAGCTCTTTTGGCAATGCGTGCAAATAACCCTGTTATTGAGGGGAGCGGGGGTTAGACTACCCGTACCCGGCCCGAGGCTGGATTGGTAGTCCGCCTGCGGGGGGTCGTCCGAGTGGCTCGGTCCGGCCTTATTTCCGGAGGCGTCTTGGGGCATGGCGCTTAGGACCAATGGGTTTCTTCACTTCGAAAGCTGATAACAGCCTGATGACTGGACCCAGAAGATTGGCAAGGTTACGAAGTGCGCTGGCTGCCTTAGGGTCGAGCCCGCTTAGCATCTTTGCAGCGCTGGCAAGTCCTGTGAGGGGGTCTGCCTTCCGATTAGAACGCGCCCTCGATGGCGGCAAGTCTATCCAGGTAGTGCCAGAGGCTCGGCGACGTCTCATCTGGCGGGGCCGTTGGCGTTTTGTAGGTTTTAATGCCTTGAGTGGGGCGAGCGTAATGGTCTTATCGGACGTACCGTCGGAACTGGGGGCAACGATCTCACGGACCACTGAGGCATAGGAACGAGGAACGTTCTCCCCTGTCTCGCACGGTGTCGGATTTGGCCGGACTACTGGTTTTTCTACGATAGTGGCAGCAGGGTAGTCGGACTGGACCTGGCGAAGAACACGTGCACCAGTAATAATCTTGCTCTTTTCCCAAGCTATTGCGTAAACCGGACACGAAGAGGACGCCGATCTGTGCGCACCTCCACAACTTGCGCATTTTGGAGCATTTTTGCATTTTTGCGCATTTTGGAGCATTTTTGACCTAAGCGCTGACATTTGAAGCATCTAGTGGGACGTGGTGGCTCGACTGTCACCGCGTGGGTCTGAAAACCGAGATACACGGTGGCCGGCGGGGCCCCTTTGAATTTGTGTAGCACTTTCCTTGTAGGAATAGTGGCTTGTTGTGGGCGGGAACCTGTTCGTCTGCAAATGCGCTTGACTTCTATAACGCCGGCGGGGCTAAGTTCCTGCAGAATCTCTTCTTCCTGAAAGTCTGGGCTAACATGGCTGATGGCACCCCAGATATTGTCAATATTCCTTGATGTCGCTTTGACTTGCAACCCAGCTAGTTCAGTGATGCCCATTAGTTTGCGTGCGTCCTCGAGCTTATCGACGGTAGCTGAGATTTGTCCATTCCGTGCCGAAATGTTAGCGTCTGCCACTTTTAGGTGTAGATCCTTGCACATTCCTAACATGTTGCCTCCGGGCAGTGTGCTGCCGTCCTCAGCTGCACTGAAGGTTACGCGGAAAACCTTGTGTTCACCTGATTCTACCATTTGCTTAAGCTTTGCTAAGGCTTCTTCATTTTTTCTAATATTGCGCTGCCTGCTTTTATTTACAACCTCCTTTAAACCTTCTTCTTCTTCCTGTTCCTGAGGTGCCGCCTCGGTGTTGATAACCTGCATTGTCTTGGGCATCACTACTCGGTCTCGCACGTTTCACACCGAGTTGTCGACATTCCTTAATGTCCGCGGGCGCTGTTTTGCCATCACTTTCGCACGTGGGCGATGCGGCCGCCTTTGACGTATCACAATCTGCCTCGGTGTTGCTCTCCACAGAGGTGGTGGTCGTCCTCAGTCGTGATATATCAAGCGAGTCTGGTGGCTTATCCTGTACGGATATCACGAGCTTCGGCATGTCTGTGCCGTAACAAGCACCGGAATACTGGTGGAAGCACCGGAAGCAAGCCAATGCTCCAGTAAATAAAATAAATAAATAAAGTAAATAAAATAAAATAAATAATACAAATAATATGAATAAAATAAAATAAATAAAATAGAATAAATAAAAACGGAGCAAGCAAGCTTGGGTATTGTACCCGGTCCTGTTGAGTGGTGGTCGGCGGCGCTGCCACTAGGCCGCGACGCCTTCTGGCTTGGGTAGCTTCTAAGCTACAAACACTCTCGCCAGGAATTATCAGTGAGCTTCTGATCTACGATGACAATCGCAAATAGAACTCGGTCAGCTGGAGGGCTCAAAAGGAAACCGATTCCTAAGTGACGCGACCACACTGCCTCCGAGCGTGTAGATTCACCAGTCGAGCCTTCACTACACTCACAGTCGTTGGTGCGATTATCACTGCCAAAGTCGAAGTTAAACCTCAGAAAAAGCAACGTTTTACGGGAACCGACAAAAACACGACAGCCCTCTGCCGAATCGAACGCGCAAAAAAAAAAAAAAATATATATATATATATATATATATATATATATATATATAT
The DNA here is from genome assembly GCA_003439945.1 of Dermanyssus gallinae. NCBI lineage: Eukaryota > Metazoa > Arthropoda > Arachnida > Mesostigmata > Dermanyssidae > Dermanyssus > Dermanyssus gallinae. The sequence goes on from QVRM01002351.1 coordinate 158,192, forward strand.
ATATATATATATATATATATATAAAAGAGCAACATAAAGCGCTTTATTTTCAACCGCATCGTGTGAAAACCCAACTGAAAACTTGCATACGAGCTAGTTCAACGCCTACTGCATGTCCGCAAATAATGTTGTCAGTTTACACGTTCCGTACTGTGTTATATGGAAGTTGAAAACGCCATGGAAAATCAAATTGCTAAATTGCTTTTATTTTTATGACAAGCAAAATATTTCACAATCTTTTAAACAGTTTATCGTAACTGTTTCACGGTTGAGTAACGTATATATTCTACATGTCCAAGGTAATATATATATATATATATATATATATATATATATATATATATATATATGTCTCTACAAATGTGGATCATAATGGGATGTAACACTGAATGGCTCACGATATAGCTGTCGGAAGGAAAAATCGCTTAAACTAGATATAGAACTAAGTGTGATTTTTACACTAAATAAACAAAAGTGACAACTCAGAGATGACGCCTCAATGACAGTAATTTCTAAATTATGATCAAATGGTAGCAGTAACCGCTGAATACCCATTATATTCAGAGGTTCAGCTTACGACACATCGTCGACGGCATCTTTATCCTATTGCCTACGTACACAGAAGAATGATGCTGCTTAACTAACGGTATTAACTTTCAACCCGATGATGCATCTTTCGTCGATGCTCGGCAATAACCCGATTAAGCTTCTGTTCGCCCTCACGTTCTTTCAGCTGTGCCTTTGTCGGACCCCGGATTTTCTTCTCCTTCTTCCGTCTAAATTCGGGCGCCTTCTTGACTTTTCTTGCTAGTTGCCTAATTTTTATCTGACGTTGTCTCCGCTTGGGGTCGAGGCGGATCTTCTCACCAACGCGTTTCGGTAGAGACGTCATGTCGACTTGAGCACGAAGTCCTTCGAAAGGCAGTTTCGTTCCGCTCGAGTAGTCTATCTCTTGGCCGTCCGCATGAGACGAGCTAGCCGACTTGATCTGGTTCAGCTCGCGGAGTTTCTGCCGCGACATGTTCAGGCGACGCTCCTTCACCATCAGGGCAGCTTTGTTTTCAATCGAGAACGATACGACCGGCCGCATTTGATCCGTGAAGATCGTGGGATTGTTGTTCACCGCCCGTAACGCCATCAACGCATCCTCGTGTCGTTCAAAGTTGACAAAACCAAAGCCCTTAGACACGCCTTTGCCATCGTGGCCCAATCTCTTCAGGTTACGCATAACTCGAGCTTCCGTGATCTTGGCCGAGCGGGGGACGACAGAGGCGAAAATCCGGCGAAGTTGTTTGTCATCGCACGATGGTGGCAGATTGTGAATACATAGCCTTGTCTGCGACACAAAATTGTGCAGATTCTTCAATGCTTTCTTTTTGTTCGCTTCCAGCTTGGCCCGTAACTTGAGATCGTGATCAGAAATCTGCGTGCCGGCTGAGGTCCCCCCTCGGATGAAGCCCTCCCGAGCGAGATAGAGGTTGCGTTTGTCGTGCGGCTGTTTCTTTGAATCGAGCTTCTTCCTGACCTCCTCCTGAACCTGATCACGTTTGATGGCAATTGAGCCCTGCAGTATCTGTAATCACACCGTTCGTTGAAATTACTACCCGACGCCATACCTCTTAACTTGTTGCCTCGCTTGTGCGTGACACTATGTTACCAAGTAACAAAAGCTTGAATACATGCGTGTTCAGTGGTTTGGTACCTGATTTCTACATTGGTTTATATGTAGAAGAAAAGAAAAATACTACAAACCTTTCCGTCCAAAACCATCTCGCCAGCCTGTAGACTCTGAACGCATCGAGCCGCATCATCACGCTCCTCAAATTTGACAAACCCCGTTCCCTTAGGCCGGTCGAGAACTTTGTCCATGCAAAGCAGGCAAAACTTGTACGGGCCGAATCGCTTCATGTGCTCTTGGAACGTTTTCTGAGTGGTATCGAATGAGATATTCTTGACGAACACGGTCCGATTTAGATCCTCATTTTTAATCATTTCGGCCTTCCTGAATGTTAAACACGTAAACACATACACAGTGGGTTTGCCTGCCGTCAGTGTATGTTTGCGTCAGTGAGATAAGGTACCTAAAACTATGGTTAATTTTCCAAGTTGAGGTTACTGGCATTATTTAAGTGACTTGCTGTGTTTTGCCGCCGCCTGATTAGGTGTTTACACACACATATATATATATATATATATATTATCTGTTGGTCGACGAGTACTACTAAAATATGATCTAAGAAATGCTATTATGATGTCAAGCATCGTATATATACACACCAGACATATGATGCAATACACAAATGATAATGAAAACATCGTCAATAACAACAAATAGCCTAAACATCATCTATGCACCAGCAGTGAAGCGTTCTTCTCGCAACACTCTATGCTGTGGGTTTGCCGGGTCAAACATTGGCCGACACTTGAACTAGCCACAAGTAGTGGGTGGTACTCTTGAGCAGCCTAATTAGCGAGTCATCAAAAACATTACATGATACGTCTCAGTTTGCAGCCGCAACCGATCACACTCGGTAGTCATCTAAAGCCAGTTGCAGTTTAGAATTCCCACAAGGAGGAAGGGTGTTCGGGACGTTAACTGTGTCACGCGTCGTGCCGACGTACCTACGAGCCCTTTCACGGATCTCGTCAGTCGCATTTTCGTCTTCATCCTCGCTACTGTCATCGTTTGGCGTGTGACCCCAGTCCGAATCGGAGTCGGCCTCTTCGGCCTTGGGCTTACTGCGTCCCTTCGCTGACACGTTCGACGCATCCTTATTATTACCTTTGGTTCGGTCTGCAACTTCTTTGCCAACTTTATCATCTGGAAGGCAAACAGTGGATAACGAGCAAACAGTTACCCAAACCCATTGAAGCGGTGTCAAGAAGGTTCACATTACTATTGTTAGAGCACGCATCAATTTATAGAATTGTTTATATGCTAATGAGTTTAATGGTATCGAGTAAAACGAATTAAAGCATTAACAAAAAAAAACTTAAAATAAACTCTAGAACGCACTCCATGAAATTATTCGTATCAGACGATGCAAAGAACACCAAGCTTTAACAACTCTCTTTGTCGCAGTGCGTGTGGAAACTCGAAAATTTCAAATAGTTAACTAAGCTTAACATATTGATATGCAAAATAAACATGGAAACGACATAATAATGTAACTTTAGATGCTACTAAATAGAATTCAAAATAAACTGATGACAAGCCTATTTATCACAAGCTCTAAGAGGCCAATAAAAAACCTCCAGCTCCAGTAGGTGTAGCGCAATCGTCAGGTGAGACTTGCACTATTGTTCCAATTATCAATTATTGCGATATTGGAGAGCTGCTAAATTGACTCCAGTTCCATTAAACGTAAGTCCATTAAAAGTAAGATTATTTTCCAATTACACCGACCTTCTTCCACTTCCATAGCACTATCTTCGTCTTGTTCCTCAGCATCACTTTCTTGGGAATCCTCGGAACTGTCCTCATCCAGGCCCTCACTGTCGTCGTCGTCGTCTTCCTCGTCGTCGCTGCTGACGTCCTCTGACCTCACTCGCCTCAGGACGCGGCTTTTGTCTTTGACTTGCGAGAACTTGACGATTCGCACTTCGCCGTCACTACCAAATTCGACTTCAGAGTCGCTATCGTCGGATTGTTGCTGACCCTTTTTTGGTCCGCCAGGCCGCGAACCGACTTCGCCATTTTGAGACGTTTTTCTCTTCTTAGCCCGTTGGTCTATCTTGGCAGTTTGCCTATTGCCACTCGGCACGCGAGCGTCTTCGCCACTGCTCGATTCATCTTCGCTGTCGGAACTTTCATCACTCTGGGATCCCTCGCTCTGATCACTGTCGTCGGAGTTCTTGGAAGCAGGCGCCGCCCGCTTCACGCCCAGAGCCTTTGACTTTCTCTCATCTTGTGACTTGCCCACGCTCTCACGAAGGACAGCGTCCCCGCCATTCTTCGACGGACTGCAAAACAAAAAGCCTTCTTATTGCAAAACCACACATAATCCGCATTAAAGGTAACATATCTCTCAATATAAATGGCCCTCAGTGTCCTGAAGTGATATGTCTCACGGCGATGCCAAGCCCAAAGTAGGGGACAAAGATGGTCTAGAATTAAACATAGCTTCCTTAATTGTTTTAAATTATAGTTCTTTTCATGAATGTTGATATATATATATATATATATATATATATATATATATATAAGAGTGTACTCATTATCACGGAAAATGTGATCATCACGATCGTCATAATATCAGGTTATCAAGCTAAGCAGATAACGTCGTTACGCACAACAGGCAAGTACCTTGAGTTTTTCTTCGCATCTGTGCCTTCGAGCTTTCTAGCCCGGCGAACTTCCTCAAATTTGCTCTTCGCGACAGCAAAGTCCACGGCGACAGGTCGGCCCAAAATAGGTTTAGCGTTAAGTGACTTGATGGCCTGCATAGCTTCGGGCACCTTCGAAAACTGGACAAACGCAAAACCGCGTGCCTGGCCATCGTCCTTCTTCGGGATGTTGACCTGTGCAATTTTGCCATGTTTGCCGAAGATTTGTTCGAGGTCGGCCTCGGTCGCTTTGAATGATAAATTCCTCACAATAAGCTTCGCTCGCTGAAGCCGTCGTGCTTCCTTCGCCTCTTTGCTGAAGCTAATTTTCGGTTTTGTCGCTACAGAGATGTAGAAAGATGGATGTTGCGTCAACGGTTATTAGTTAAGTGCAGAAAAACAACAACAACAACAACAGCAGTAACCTCCTCAGCAAATACTAGCTAACTCATACAGCTCTCTCTCTCTCTATACAGCGTGAAATAGACATAGCGTGAAATAGACAATATCAATCTATACAATTTTTTTTAATATTCCAATTTATATATATATATATATATATATATATATAGAGGGGGGGGGGTGATAACTCCGCATATATACATACTCCACGTTCTATTATCAATAGTCAGTATGCTAGCGGACGCAGCCTAATCACAACTGTGCGATCGGCGGCGTCGACCAAAACTCACAACTGAGCTAGGGAACCAATCAAGTTAGTCGTTCTAACCGGCAGAGTGCAGCAGAAAGACCGACCACAGACGTGACAAACAGTCCTGAACAATGAAACAAACAAATGAACAACAAAAAAAAAACACAAACACACACACTTACCAGCTTTGTTCTTTCGCCGGTCTTCGGCGATGCTCACGTCGAGCTGATTGCTGCCCAGCCGAAACGTGTGCTTGAGTGCGGCCTCTGCGCTCGATTCGTCGGCGAACGTCACAAAGCCAATACCGCGAACCTGCTCGGTCTGACGTTTCTTGACGACGAAACAGTGACGCAATTTGCCGATCTCGGAGAAGACGAGCTCCAACTGCTCCTTCGTCGCATCCTCCGGCAGGTTCTTTACGAACAGCGTAGCAGCGGGCTTCCGTTTATCCGAGGCGGCGCCTTCAGTGGTCGAGGGGCTTTCAGTGCTGACTTCCATGGTGTCGTTGTCGGGGCCGCTGTTGTTGTCGCTGTTATGTTGTTGTTTTTGTCGTTGTGGTTGCTGCTGTTGTTGTAGTTGTTGCTGCTGCTGTTTCTGCCGCTCAGTCCAACAGCAATAACAGACAAGTCAACACCACACTATAGGTGTTGGCGATATAAACAAACGACCCTACTTTAATATTTCAACTCGAATAGTATGAACCTTTTAGACTAGACAGATAGAAAACTCTCCAACTGGCTAGAAGAAACTCCCATCGTTCAAGTTACTAGCAGCAAGCATTCTTTGAGGTGTAGCACCATCGATGACGATAATATCAGGTTATCAAGACAAGGCACGACAACACGGCTATCGATCGAAAACGATTAATAAATCCGTCCTTCTAGTAGTGTTCGCCTACAGTTCGTCCCAGTTGAATTCTGCGCAATCGGCTAGTTAGTGCAGCTAGAAGCGGTATTCGAATGCGCTCCTGTGTTCAACACCACCACACAACCACCAGCTGCGCACGTGGGAGAGCTGATTCGTTCGTATACTGATGATGATGATAATGATGTTTTGTTGATTGTTTTGCTGTCGACTGGCGGTGGAGAGGGCGCTGCCGAGACGCGGGCATGCGAAAGGGTTTTGAATTTATGCCTAGCGAGTCGGCATGCGGGCGCGTGTTAACGCTGTGTCTATTGATCTTCCCGTGTTGATGTTGAAATTCAACTAGAGTGCATGATATGAGTGGGCCACCGTAACTAAGAAAAAAAGACGTCTACATTAGGCGCGGTTGCCTTCATCTGTCACCAGCGCTAATAATGCTGTACCAGTAAACGTTGCGCTGCAATGTCAAATATATATATATATATATATATATATATATATATATATATATATATATATAAAAATATATATATATATATATATATATATATAATATATATATATATATATATATATATATATATATATATAAATATATATATATATATATATATCGTCCTTTGTGTGTTGCTTACTATTATTTACTTACTGTTTAGAATTCTATTAGTTTCTTCTATTCAAATGAAGCCAGTTTATATCGAAAGGTTTCCGTAAGCTATCATTGACGTCCGGACGTCTGTTGTAATGTCCTCCTTCATGTGTTTCTTACTATTATTTATTTACAGTTTACAATTATTATTATTATTATTAGTTTCTCCTTTTTAAAGCAAGCCACTTAATATCGAGTGCCTTTTTTGAACAAGGGCTTATTATTAATGTGTACATGTGTCACAATTACTCATAATAGCAAGTTAATAATGAAGTCAAGCAACCGTTTACATCTGTAATGATTATTATTATTGAACGTATTTAATCGTTTCTAGCCATAGTAGCTTAATTATTCATCCTAGGACGCCCCCCTATACTCTGCGAGATACCGTAGTCGTCTCAACTATTCCCTCTCGAGCTGATCTCCTGTAACTGCCATTCTGCTTGCTGGGTCCCATTATGATTATCCCATTAAATTATTATTAATATTAGCGCTCACCAACACTCAAGCAATAGTAAGTAAAATACGACAAACAATACTGCACACATGTGTGTGGTACGTGTAATGTAATAATAATAATAATAATAATAATAATTATTATTATTATTATTATTATTATTATTATTATTATTATTATTATTATTATTATTATGTGGGTGCGGCGGGAGGCCTCGACGGCCTCACGCCTGACCATCTAAAATGCCTTCTCCCTGCTAACGGAGACCACAACGATGTACTGGAAACACTCGCCAAAGTATGCGACATCATACGTAACGGGCAAGTTCCGGAGGCTGTGAGAAACGTGATATATGGAGGGTGGCTTATCGCTCTGAAAAAGAAAACCGGAGGATACCGACCCATAGCCGTCGGCTGCACTCTGCGAAGATTGGCCACAAAGACCCTGCTTCCCCAGGTCAATGTGAAAAGCTACCTGCAGCCACGGCAGATGGGGTACGCCACTCAAAATGGTGCAGAAATAATTGCTCACACAGCTCGCACCTTTCCCGAACACAACGAAAAATGCTGCCTCCTAAAATTAGATTTTAAAAATGCGTTTAACTTAAACAAACGAGGACACCTCTTGACAGAGATTTCCAAGCACGCCCCGGCTCTCTATCCAATGATGCACCAGGCATATAGCAAACCGACTCCCCTAATGTTTGGTGAGGTTGAAATTAGGTCATCAGCCGGTTGTCAGCAGGGAGACGTAGCGGCTCCTCTTGCATTTAGCCTGCTTCTGCATCAGTACGTCAAGCAGGTGGCATCCAAGGTCCCTTTGTTTTACCTCGACGATGGGACCCTTCTGGACAACGATCCTTCGGTGTTACTCAGAGACATCAAGGATCTCCGAGCGTTCGAGCAATGGAGCGGGCTGCAGCTTAACCCATCTAAATGCGAGCTATTTCTGCAGGGTTTTGAGGACGAAGAGAGACAGCAGGTGATCGCTGAATTTAACAGCAACCTCTCGGGCATCCTTGTAAAGGATCGATGTGATTTGGACCTGCTGGGTACGGCGGTGTTTCCCGACATGATCGGTCCGATACTAGCCGAGAAGGGAGAACAACTTTCCCGGCTTTACCAGAGACTGGGCCATCTCGGTAGACATCAAGCTTACTTCCTGCTCCGGCACGCAATGGGAGTGCAAAAGGTCCTGTATGTACTACGGACCTCACCTGTCTTCCTTCTACCGTCAGAAACTCTGAACCTCGACGACCAGGTGAGGAGAGCCCTGGAAAACATCCTTGACCTAACGCTTGATGATAAGGCATGGACGCAGGCAAGTTTACCGGTCCGGTTGGGTGGAATGGGCATCCGTTCGGCCACGGACCTTGCCTTACCCGCTTTCCTTGCTTCGTCGCACAGCTGCGCCTCTGCAGTGGCCGCTACTGCCGGCGGACTTATCAGCCACCAACAAGACGCCGCTCGGATCTGGGATGCGCGTCAGTCTGGTCGTCCATCTGAGGAACAGGTCACTAGGCAGAAGGGGTGGGACCAAATCGCCACTCAGGCTACCCACTTAACTCTTCTGTCTGCCTGTGAGTTAGATATAGACGGTATTAGACTGAAAGCGGTTTCATCCGACGCTGCCGGAGCGTGGCTTGACGTGTTTCCGTCCGAGCTAGTCGGCAGTAAGCTGGCTGATGACCACTTCCGTGCCGCCAGTGGCCTCAGACTTGGCCTTGCCATGTTTGAGACAGAGGCATGCCCGTGTGGTGGAACGGTGGATGAACGTGGCCTGCACCGACTTAGTTGCACTAAGCTGGCTGGGCTTACGCAGGGCCGCCACGATGCCATAAATGACATCCTCGGGCGCGCTTTCAGACAAGCCGGCTACCGCGTCACACTGGAGCCTGGTGGACTACAGAGCGACGACAAGCGTCGACCGGACGGCCTTACCAGCCGAGACTGGAACCGCAATCGGCCGCTGGCATGGGACGTCACCGTCTCCGACACGTACGCTCTCGGCTATCGTGCACTAGCCAACGCGGGCGTCGGCAACATTATTCACCAACGGGAGATGCACAAACGGCGCCTATACGCGCATCTCCTTGAGGACCACGTTGTAATGGCCTTCGGCCTCGAGTCATCTGGCGTTTGGGGCAAGGATGCACTCAAACTGACAAAGGAGCTTGGGAAGAAGCTCTTCGAGGCCACAGCGGAGCCAAGATCGACCGCTTTCCTCCGACAGAGAGTGTCATTAGAATTACAGAGAGGCAACGCCAAGATGATGTTGAGTGGTCACCGACACTCAAGCAATAAGAATAATATAAGCAATATTGTAGATATTATATAGGTAATATATCGATAAGTGTGATACATGTACATATTGATAAAATAAACACTTGTTCCAAAAAAAAAAAATTATTATTATTATTATTATTATTATTTATTACATGTTAAACGATGTTACAGTTGAGAGGTCTGAACGTAATATTGCAAAGTTTTTTAAATAATTAGTTCACTCCATGGCGCCTAAAATAGATGCCGCGTTTCCTCTGCAAACGGCCAAGGACAACGCTTGCCTCAAGAATTGACCCTCTCTTCGGTCATTCGTGTTATTATTATTATTATTATTATTATTATTATTTCGAAGCACTTGTGGCTGATTCACAATCGTGTTTTTAGTTGTATTGCAGGCCACTTGGCAATGTTCTTGTATAAATTAAAATCGTACATTTACGTGGACCTTTCTTAAGTCTATTATTATCATTATTTAGTGTTACTATTAAAACGCTTATCGTCTAAAAACATAGCTTTAGATCAAGGGCAATAAAGTGATTCTTCGTTTACACAGGTACACAGGTTACAATCTTCTCGAGTTAAAATATGTAATCAAATGTTAAAAAGGTATTATATACATCTAATATGAATTTGAGTCCGGCTCAAAGAATCAAAGTATTTTTTTTATAAAATGAGAGGCATTCATTTAGATAACTTCGCTTATAAATAGTTTTTATTTCCTGCATAAAGAGTGGAAGGTACGCCAGGCAAACATGATATTGATTATATTCATTATTGCTCTACGTTTTGGAAAACATTATTTGACTCTTACAATGTTTGTTCGCACATCAAAGAAACGATTAAAACATTCAGTTCAATGTCACATCTTTTACAGAACCTTTTTCGGGAATCTTAAGTGCACTTTGAGTTAGATAAGCAGAATATAAATATATCCCGATCATATTGTACGCTAAGGATACGTAACCAGTCGTAATAGTAGCATAGAAGCAGCGCAAGCAAAATTCGCTATGATATTTAAGAAAATTATGTCGCCACTTTGTTTTCTCATGAAGGTTGCTATCAACTCCGGTGCTCACAAGGAGGAACTAGGCTACATCTTGGCAAAGGTAAGTCAAGGGAATGCGTGCCACCACGAAATAGTGTGATGATGAAGTTCTGACGACCTTAGCCTTGGACTATTCACATCGATTTATTGTTACTACGCGGGGCGACTCAGATAAACTCTGGGCTTGCTCCTACTTTACGAACATTGTCACGAAGTTACGTCTCTTAAAAGTGAAACTTCAACGTTTTACGGTTACGTCTCCGAAAAGGGTAAGAGGCTTTTCTGTCACGCACAGAGCGATTTAGTGAGAATGTGCGAAGACAATGTGTAGCTCGCTACCGATCTATTTAGGCAGCCTTTGCGCCGTGAGCTGAAAGAAAACTGGATACTCCCGGTGCCATCAATCAAACGATTGGAGCAAGAAAGGTTCGCAAAGATAAAACTTTTGAAATTCAGAAACAACGGCATCTTTTTTCAGTTTGTTTCGTATGGTTCGTATGGCCCGTGTACGTATTTACCTTGTCCAAATTGGAAACAATGAAAACCAATTTAAGAGCGCCCGGTCTGGGTCTCGAACCCAGGCCTCTAGAATGCAAGCCATCGTACTAAGAATATAGTACGGATGCGATACCTGCCGGCAAAATGCCGCACTAAGGCAATGTCTTCAATTTGATTCCGTCATATGTAGTACGTAATGATTATTTGTCGAATCCTGCATCGACGAGAACAGACCGTGTTCGGTGGCCGTTCAGTATATCATGTTTTTTGTTCGTTAACCCTTTACAGACAGAGGCGCAAGCTGTGATCATTGGCGAGCCGTTTAAATACATGGACTACTATCGGACGCTCTGCGAACTTTATCCCGAACTGGGATTAAACGGCGCTCTTGACTCGACGAGGACTCTCAAGCACATTATCACAACATCAGTCGACCGAAAACCGTTGGTGATAATTCGCTATGTTTGGCAGTCGCAGTATAGCAAAATAATGATCCCTTTCGTGGTTGTTGTTGTTGTTGTTTTTGGTATTGTCGGCTTTCTTATTAACACTGCCACTGCATATTAATTAGTAGCAAGTGATAGGTTAGATGTATTTCGTCTGTTCGTTATTTAGACTTTCCTGTCCTGAAAAGAAATTGCTCTAATCGACGCTACTGACTGTGGATGCGACAGTGTACCTCTTCCTCAACGTATCAGAAAAAGGCATATGACCACAAATCGATCTTCATACACTAAGCACGTACCTTAGTACTTATCAGCACTTATTTCTGTCATAAGCAATCATTTAATTTAAATATGCATATAGAAGGTCCAAGTATCGATGTTTACGCACGGTCTGAAATCTTAGCTTCTCTAGATCTAGCGTCTGTATGGGGCCAGAAGTCACTTTTTCTAGACGCACGTGAGCTATCTGAGCGGGAAAACGTATTTGTGCACCTATCTAACCTGCATTAGCTTTCGGTCGTTTGGTGGCCTATCGTAGATGTCTATCTACTGAGTCAGAAGATACGGTCCTCAGTATCTACTACTGAGTTCTACTAGAGAAGACTCAAAGAAACGGGCGTCGCATGGTGGACTGCTAGCTCTCCTAGCTCTTGATCATATGTTGCAAGATATTGCAAGACAATAATCACGTATTTGTGTGTGATATGTTTCGAGACAGTTTTGTCAGTCGTCTGTCTAACCCGATGGTTTCATGGCTTTCAAATGGCTACAATGTGCGATTGTGTCTAGAGGCACCATCAGCATAGCTGAGTTGAAGTCGTGCGGCAGTAAACCCGCCGTTCCAGCGACGCCCAACGATCCCGCCGTCATCATACAGTCTTCAGGTTCGACGGGCAAGCCAAAGAGCATCGTTCTGTCGAACGGAAACGTCGTCAGCGCTGCGCTCCAGAGCTTCATCAGCCAACGACTTCGTCCTTCGGTTAGTCTTCACGGCCTATTCGAGGGCCGGCCTGTGCCAGCCATGATGGATGGGCATTCACGCAGCTAAGCCTCAAATTGATCTTAAAGCTCCGCTAGGGTGACCTTATTTATTACATTTTTCGAACCGTTACCTAGGCATATACAACAGTCAGTTTGGTTTTTTTTGTTTGCTTTTTTTACATGCAGTCAAGCGTGTGGAGTGACGGCGGCATTTATTTGCCGCGTTTATTTTATTTGACAGAAGTTCACACAAATGATGTGAAAATAGTCATAAATGGGGGGTCAGTTTGGTTGTGTGCCGACATTTGCGCTGTTAGCGTTTCAAGTTCTCAGTACCCTGGCCATTCGCTACAAAAGCATGTTATTTACACGATCTGTCTTGCCCAATTGTTTTGACGAGATGGTGTTACCGCTTCTAAGATTGGTTAAACGAATGCTAAACTTGCTTGATATATTTGATGAGTTTAAAATACGATTGTTCATGCGCCGGACTGCAGCAGCGATTGAACTACGAGCAGCAAAGGTGGCATACGTGTGTTATATCCGGTTAGAGACTACTTTAAAGGGACTAACAAGTAAACATGTACGCTAGTTCTGTCCGTTAAACGGCATTATACAAAATGACATAATTATTACACAAACCGCGGAGCAGTGCTGTTTCTCGAATCCGTCTTTGTCTGACATAAGCCGGGCCTACTTTGACCGCCAGGCATGAAAGCTTACATATTGTGTCGACACCTGGAACTGACTTTTATAGAAGGTACATTTTTTCCGCTAATTCGGCGACGAAGCAATTTCGGCAAATCGTGAGCAATTGCTTATACTGCAAGCGCGCTTGTACGCATGCGTACCGTAATGGTAATTTATATATATATATATATATATATATATATATATATTTATATATATATATATATATATATATATATATTATATATATATATATATATATATATATATATATCTATATATTTATATATATCTATATATATATATATATATATATATTTATATATATATATATATATATATATTACCATCATGTTTATATTTGCATATTTTGCAGAATATCGTCCTGGGGAGCCTTCCACTATATCACTCGTTTGGTTACCTGTGCATTGAGGCCAACAACACACTCAACGGCCTAACTACAGTTTACACTTCAATGAAGCCGAAACCAGATGAGGTACCCTCAGAACTGCTAAACAGCTTACGCAAGTTTAATCTTTTTCAAGAAAAGTTTGATGTGTTACACATTTGCATATAAGTATATATATATATACCTGTCTTTCCACTTGTTCGCGTTAAGTTGCACGAACTTGAGCTAAAACCTGCACGTGTCTTTTATTTGTGCTCACAATTTCGATGTGGCCAGTCAGTTATGTACTCTACTTCTCTACGACGGCAGCCGGATACATCGGTATGGTTGGTGGCTCGCGCCCTAATTGAAAATGCACTGCAAAAACGGATTAAACTGACCACAGTTATCGCGGCGTTCGTTTGCTTGGTTTTGTTCTTCATGTGTTTGCTATTTTTGAAATATATAATATTCTAATCGCTTGAATGAACATACCTTCTGGACTTGCGGCGTTGACGACGAACGCCAACGTCCGACCAGATGCTGGACACGATCGAGCGCGAACGAGTCACCACCATTCACGGAACGCCGACAACTTTCTTCGACATCTTGAATTGTGCAAACTTTGGAAAGAGGAACCTGAGCTCGTTGGAGAACGGCACAATCGGAGCCACAGTTCTGCATGACTCTGTCATTAGAAACATCATCGATAAGCTTCAGCTGAGAGATTTCATGGTATGAGTCTGTGAGTTTATTGAGGTTGTAATTGGCTTGTGTAGCTTGAGTTAAACTTCTTTTAATGAAACGTGTATGTTGTATAGGCATATATATATATATATATATATATAGTAAGTTACATTATTAGCGTGTATATAGTTTATTTTTAGATACACATGCCACGTTATTATGTATATGTATGTGTATATATATATATATATATATATATAGCACTATAACTTTGACTTTTTATTTTTTTTACCAAACTAAGAAGTCAAACTTAACCTATTATGTGCAAGGTTCGGTTGGTTGGTCATGTAGATATATATATATATATACAAACCTTTCATATGTTAATATAGTTCAAAGCTTCTTTAAACGTTCTAGTCTAGTTACATGTTTGCAACGCTTCACCCCTCGCAACGACCAATACATTTTTCTGTAAATTGACTCTGTTTTGTTTATATCGCGGACTACATCCATGCCTGCGTGAACAAACAGCAAGGCTACGGGCTGAGTGAGACTTCCGGCGCCTGTATGTACGCCGACGGCCGCAACTTTCGAGGATATATACCGTTCTGCTGTACCGAGTTCCGAATTGCCCCAGGAATCTCGGACGATACCGGAGGGCCTCCGGCATCACCGGCCGGCCATAAGGCCAATCTGCAGGGCGAGGTACAGCTACGAGGGGCTACAATGTTTCTTGGCTATCTCAACGACGAGGAAAAAACGCGCGCCGCTTTTACGGACGATGGCTGGCTTCGAACCGGGTATGCTAGGCTTCAATTCATTAAATCTACTGGTTGTCATCTCAGGAATGACCCGCAAATACGCATCACATAGTCAGACTAAGTTTGCGCAGATATATATATGTATATATATGCATATGCATATATATGCATATATATTGGGTGCTGTACCTAGTGCAAGAATACATAACAAAAGCAAGTGTGTGGCATATATATTGGCAGCTCTATGCAGTTCGAAGAGATTAAAAATGCGAAAACAACACTAGTAAAATATTTGATCTAAAATAGCAAACAAATGGTATAATAGTTGATTTTTACTTATCATATATAAAAATCTATAACGATCGATATAATAATCGATAACGAAAGGTTAGACTAAAAGAAGCAACACGACCGTGGAGAAGAGTTCATCTGTTTATCAATTAAGTCAGATCTGTTAAAAACTGAGGTACCTGCAAAAGCTCTTACGTATATTTTTATTACGTTTTGCAATTTGTCATAATAACGCCTAGCATATGTTTACTGTGAGAAGAGCAACGTTTTCTGCTGCCAAATATCTCCAAGTTGTTCTAAATGAGGAGATAGCGCACGTTTTTAAAAATGTTTTTTCGACGTTTAGTTAAATATGCCGTTTTTTCTAGGCACGGCTCGGCGCGAAATATCGTCTAAAAAATCAGAAAAATGTTTAACATAGTCGGTAATAGAAATCCTCTGGGCATAATTACCAGGCGCAAGACTTATTGCGAATTCTTCCAAAAAAGTTGCATCACAAAATGAGTACATGTATTTTCTAAAAATATTGTATGCATTTATACATCACCTAAGTATTATTGTGTCCACGATTTTAAGGCAGTATAATGGTTCCTGAAACTCCAGTTCAAATAGAGAAAGATAATGTCTGCGCTACTGAATAATCGAACTGAGTAAGGAAATCCTTACATTCTTCTTTGCAAGTAAAGGGTTCTGCAGATATCAGTTTTCGTTCTCTTACATTTTTATTATGTATAGAATCAATATTTTGCAGACGTTTAATATAATTTAATTATTTTTTTTATTTTAATTATATTTCTTAAATACTTGTATTTATTCATAGCTATTTCTGCATTCATTTTTGTTGTAAATCAAATTAATAATTTGAGAGTTATGTAAAAATTCGCCATAAATTTAACTCAGAAGCAAACTAGTGGGAATTTCCTATTGTCAGTCGTAACACGGCCTTAGCACTCGTGTGCTCCTTGCCTCAATCAAAAATAATAATCTCTTCTTTTGCACCAAAAACAGTGCACCCACTTTTCGTCAAAACCGCGGAACGAGCAGCAGTGATGCTGGAGTAGCTACACGTGCTAGGAGTTATTTCTGCAACAATCGTCAATGAAAAGGTGTGGTGGAGATGGCCTGCGACTCTGATGTCATGAGTTATGGATAGATTCCAAGGAATTGCTTCTTGTGTACAGTAATTCGAAATAAATGTCTCGTTAAATTTAGCGGCACTAGTGCAACAGCTCCTTTGCGGATGCGATATGAGAAAGGGCACGAGAACTTCCAGGCGGTCAGCGAGGTTGTGATCGATAAATTAACAACACTTCAAAACTCATTGCCCATTTCCTGCTTGGCTGGTGTTTTGTCAGGTTAGTATGGTCAAACCGAGCAAAGACCTGTGACGGGAGCATGGCTGAACTCATTTCTTTCCGACGAGCTGAGTATCCAGCTGGACGGGCAGAGTCGACGCCTGTGTGTGGTTCGATTTGCGTGACCCAAAGTTAAAGAACGCACATGTAACGCATGCCACGCGTGCGTCGTAACAAGGTGCTTCATGCACGGACTGTCATGCACTAGAAGTGCTGATAGACACTCTGTACTCGATGTGATTAATGACACGCGACAGTCAGGCTACGCAGCAAGGAGAAACGACTATTCGACGGCATCACATGGGTCACCATACCACTGCGGTTAAGCCTATTTCTGGATTTAGAGTGGCATTGTTGCACCGACCGCCTAGCTTCCTCCGTCACAGATCGTATAATGTGCGGATGTGCACAGCCAGGGTGGTTGGCTAACAGGGACATCCAGGCTAAACGCAAAAAGTAAACCAGTCTAATGGTTCCGATCTATCATGTGAACTTACATTCGATACGATCGGAGACTCTAGACTAAAAACCAGAAACAAGGCCAAAAACCACGACTAAGACTTTGAAAAGGAAATGGTGCGGGAAAGTATATACATATATATATATATATATATATATATATATATATATATTAGTCGGCCTCGATACTCTGAATCAGATGGCCCCTATAATCCATCCCAAAAAGATATTATTATATCTAAAATACAAGCCCTCACAAACACATTTCCCAAACGCAACATAATTTCAACAGACCTTACTCATCTGTCAAATATA
This sequence comes from Dermanyssus gallinae, assembly GCA_003439945.1. NCBI lineage: Eukaryota > Metazoa > Arthropoda > Arachnida > Mesostigmata > Dermanyssidae > Dermanyssus > Dermanyssus gallinae. Next base: position 175,341 of record QVRM01002351.1, read on the forward strand.
ATTTGCTCAAGTGAGGACCACACTATCGCCTTAAACGAATTTCTGAGCAAACATTTTACACACACTGTCCGACGTCGTGCCTTTAGAGAAACACCTTCCACTGAAGCGCGAGTATCTAAAAGGCAACAGCGACGTCAAGACTACGCAACCACTCAAAAACTTTTTAGCCAAAACCGATCCAAATGCGCTCATAAGGTGCTGGACGGCAAACACACCATACACAACATGCAGGCCACCGAAGTTGTAGAACACTGGGCCAACACGTTGACACAACCACCCCCTGAACCACTCCCTTGCCCCGTATACACTCCCAACTCTGATCTCTTTGAGGTTTCCCTCCCTATCTCCCTAAAGGAAACCCACGTAGCTCTCTGCGGACCTTCTAAAGCACTAGGCTTGGACGGGATTTGTCTTTCGTCCCTCCGTAAACTCCCGTTAGAAGTAGTCTGTTGTATTCTTAACATACTAATAATTAGCGATATTGCTTCAGCCCATGAAACTGCTCGCTTAGCGTTCATCCCCAAAATTAACAATGCCACATCCCCAAGCGATCTGCGACCCCTATCTATTAGTTCATACTTACAACGAACGCTTAACAAAATTCTCTCTAGACGCCTCCAGAACTCTATTAAGCTTCTCCCAATCCAGCGAGCGTTTCTCCCCTATAATGGTACCTTCGAGAATCTTGCGGTTCTGGATGGTGTCCTTAACGATGCCAAGTCTGCAGGACGTGAGCTCAGACTTGCCTCAATCGACCTCCGTAAGGCGTTCGACATGGTGAGTCATGACTCCGTCCTGTGGTCACTCCGGACTCGCGGAAACCCGGAGGTATTCATTAACTATATCGAACGCTTGTACCTCTCATCTAAAACTCTCATAGAATTTGGACAAGAATGTCGCACATTTCGGCCAACTAGGGGTGTTAGGCAGGGAGATCCTCTGTCCCCCCTCTTATTTAATCTAGTTCTCGACGACATTCTTTCAAAATTAGACAAAACTAATATCGGGTACCAACTTACTGATGACTTCCGCCTTATGGGCTTAGCCTTTGCGGATGATCTCATCCTCCTAGCCTCCACGAAATCCACTCTCCAACGGCTCCTTAATATTGCGGACCCACTTTTAAAATCCCGAGGCCTTGAAATTAATACTAATAAAAGCTTTACTATCTCCCACCTATTTAATAGGAAGGAAGGTAAAGGTTTTATCAATACCGTATCAGAATTTAACGTTGGAGATCGGCAATTGCCAGCTAAAGGTATGAGCGATCGATGGAGATATCTTGGAGTCGACTTTGACAGCAATGGCAGAGTTGACTCCACCAAGGATATACTCCTTAACTTACTCAACAGACTCACGATAGCTCCCCTTAAACCCCACCAAAGACTCATATTTTTGAAAGACTTTCTCATTCCCCGTCTCCTATATAAACTGGTCTCCGGTCCCAGACCATCTTACGCACTCCTTAGTGACCTAGATAAAGAGATCAGAAAGGTTGTTAAGTCGAAATGGCTTAAGCTCGAAAACTCGGTGCCGAACGCCTACCTGTACACGCACACAGCACACGGCCGTCTGGACATCCCCTGCCTCCAAACATTCATTCCCAGAATCCGCCTCTCCCGCCTGACAGCACTACAACACTCCACGCACCTTGGGGTCCAATGGATGCTAACCACCGAGCACTTTAAAAAAGATCTTGCGAAAACAAGACTTCTTTGCGAGCGCTTGGGAACCTCCATTGAGACCGCTACACAAGAGACCGATTACTGGTCTCAACAACTACACAACACGTTCGATGGGGCACATTTTAAAAAAGCACACGAAACGCCCTTTGTACATTACTGGATTAAGGATATGCCCTACCAATCTGGTAAGGAGTATTTAAACCTACTAAAGCTCAGGATCAACGCACTACCAACGCGTGCCAGATTGGCCAGGGGACGCCCGGGCTACAACAAACGTTGTAGGCACGGGTGTCATGCGCCTGAGACGTTGGCTCATGTCGCTCAGATGTGCGATATAACACACAAACAAACCATAAAGAGACATGACGACGTCTGTGATCGCGTGGCGCGTCTTCTCCGCGAAAGGGGTCATGAGGTGGTTCGTGAGCGAGTATTCCGTCGACCGGGCGCACCGGGTCTAAAGCCCGACCTCGTAATAACAACACCTACCGAGGTCTGGGTTTTAGATGCCGAGGTTTGCGGCCCGAACCGGGACCTGGCAAAAGCACGGCAAGACAAGATCGCCAAATATGACGTCGAGTTCCTAAGAGCGGCGCTCCCCTACCCGCAAAAACCTCGCAGATTCGGATCCATCACTATCTCTATGAGTGGTGTATGGGACTCCGAATCTGCGAGGACGCTCTTGGGGCTCGGCGTCACGAAGAGGAATCTTATGGATCTCACCGTTTTAACTTTGCAAGGAACCTTGAGGATATATCGCTCGCACCGGATCCATAAGAGCGGGGACTACCATCAAGCAAGGACACGGACAACTGATTCTTAACCTCACGTGACACCTTTTTACCATCATTTTTATTAAGGCGAGCACTGCCGAGTGTGCAAACGTATTGTAAATGATTAATAAATCATCACAATATTTTGTATATATATATATATATATATATCATGTCGTTAACTACCAAATAATATAATTAAGAGAATAAAAATACTTTAATTAAATTTGGCTTTTTTTGTATCTGTTTCTATCGAACAGCGATATAGGTCACATCAACAAGCACGGCCTACTGGAGGTATGCGGACGTGTGAGCGATATTATCATCAAAGGTGGCGTGAACATATCTCCGGCAGAAATTGAAGAGGTAGCAATTGTAGCCTTTCCATTATTGCATTATATAATAAGGGTATAATAAGAAATTCAGAAAATACAAACATATTGCCACACTTTTTCATGCAGCATGTAAAGCGATGCCGGGCCCATTAGTGACCATCTTCCAATTTGATTCATAATGACATCTTTAAACTTTCGGAAGGCAGTATGGTCGGTTACTTCCTTTGCAACGGCTATCGTTATATAAGATACCAAAGATACAAAAGATAACTACAGTTTCAAGTTTCTCATATAATCGGAGCGTGTCGTAGCTTGGAGAGTCACGATTTTCGAGCCCTTACGCTTAGATACATACCTAGAATCGAGCCCGATGGGGTGGTGCATTCGCGTGCGCTTTGCGACCGAAGGAGACGCATAGGTACACAGGTTCAATTCACGCCGTTGCACATTGTTATGAAGTTTGTCTTACGAATCACTGTGAAAGTAATTCAGTGAACGTTAAATGTTGGCTGAGAGTCAGCCCCAGAAAGTTTTAGAAACATAGCAAGAAGAACAGACTTTATGTCTTACGTTTAGAGACCCTTGTAGCATCATCACAACTACGATAGCAGCAAACCTATAAACTAAGCATGCTGTATAGATCTAAAAATAAAGATACTATGGAATAACTATGCGATCGTGCGTAAATAAACGTACATTTTCGTTTCACTAGTCCGCGCGACACGTTAATTTTGCAGAATAAACATGTAAGACGAGCGTTTACGCGTTTGCTCTGCAACGCGATTTTATTTATTGAAAATTTTAGGTTTTACTAGAGCATCAAGGCGTCGCCGAGGTGCATGTCGTTGGCGTTCATGACGATCGGCTCGGCGAAGAAGTGTGCGCGTTTGTCAAGCTGGCGTGGAAATCAATGTTGACCACAGATATAATCATCAATCACTGCGCTAGTAAGGTAACTTGAGTGTTATACATATAAAAACACATATATATATATATAATATATATGCTTGAGGTGGCCGACCTCGCTAGTATGCCGAACGAGTAGTTCATTATTACAAAAAGACAACGGGGGTGTGTATACAAGCAGGTTTTATATTCAATATCCTCAGAAGCGGACAGAACACAGAATGCTTGCATTTTTTATGCAGTTTATTGTGCGTGGAAGAAGTCGAAGCAGCAAATCATTTTCGTCATTTCGATCAAGTGTTTACAGCGTTTACACATGAGCATGTAATATTTAAAAGTGATATATAAAAAACCTGAGCTTTTGCCAAATGTCCTTGTTGGTGTCCTTAGCCTGTCCTTTAACACTCCGGTATCAGCTAAGACTACGCTTGGCGTCTATTGAAGTCACCCAGTTGTGTACTTGCGTTCCGCGAACTTTATTTTCACTAAAAAAGTGGAGTGTGTGTATGTGAGATACAAACAGTGTGTATCTCTGCGTTGTTTCAGCTGGCGCATATTAAGGTACCAAAGTACGTGGTCTTCTGCGACGAGTTTCCCCGAACCGCTGTCGGCAAAGTGTCGAAGACGCTTCTAAGGAGAACGTTCGAGGAAGAAAAAGTGGCTGGCAACGAGCCCAGTTAACGTGTTGGCCTAGGACATAGCATTCTCATTAGCAGGCCTCTGGGCTACTATTAATATAATAATCGCGCATTAGACAAAACCATGTAATAAGGCAATGGCCGTATCTGTCGAGTAAGCAACAACACATTCGAAGGTCGGCAACAGTTCCAATGGAAACAATAACCAATAGCAGCAACAGCACAAAACAGCTGTAAATCATTTTACGAAAAAGAAATATTCCTTATATATATATATATATATATATATATATATATATATATATATATATAATATATATATATATATATATATATATATATTCTGCCTCGCGGATCGTGTATTCGACAAGGACAATATTAAGAAAAATTAGAACATTATTATTATTATTATTATTATTATTATTATTATTATTATTATTATTATGCAACTTATAACAACTAAAATGCATTAATGATAATTACACCAGACAACAGATCTTATACATCTCTCTAATGATGAATAACAGAGCCCGCACATACCGGCAGTAGAGAGTACTTGAGAAACGGTATGTACTTTGGCTTCCCAAGCTGTGAAGTGACAGTAGGACGCCAGATAAAACAGAACAATAAGCAATACCCGAAGTCAATTTGCGAAAACATGACGACGACAAAAGAGGCAGATAATGTTTACTGCCAAGACGAATATTGTTAATATAAGGTTAGCGCGAGAATAAATGCATTCATTCGACACTTCAATTTATACACGCAATTGAATTAGTACGCATCCACTGCAAACACGTTACAATATCAAGGCACAGTCTGCAGCAACAATGACATGAATGCCAATAACAGCAATGCCTGATTTATGGGTCAGAATCATAACAGTCAGTAGTTAGACAAACTCACAGTTGACCCGTAACTGTCATGACCATAACACGTAACATGCGCTGATAAAAAAGATGTATACAACACTAGTATAAAATCAGTCGAATAAAAGTGAAATTCATAACAATAAAACAAGCCATGTGATTAGAAAAAGAAAACAAATATTTCACTAAAAATTAACTCTCGTCCAGGGACGAGCGACTGGACCGTAGCAGCGGCCGATATGTCGTTAGGCTCGCATGCGACAATTAAGAGAATGGGCCATATTTAGTAGTAATACATACAATGTCCTAATTTGAGCCGGCAACTGGTTGTCAGTAAAGCCTTTTGTTTCGTTCTGAAGTTTCTTTATTCAATATGCACTGCCTCACAACAGCCTGGTCATTATTTTTGGCAGTCTTAATTGTAATATAGATAATAATATAACATAAATACTATATATTCTTTTCTGCCGAGATCTAGGTATAATGCAGATGGTGGGCGTTAAGACGTTATAGGAAGCCGTTAGTTTTTGTCAACCTGACCCGGTATTTGAAGAGCATTTTTCGATTTAAATTATTGATAGATTGGCAGATCTGCAGTTTTGGGCGCCAGGATTGACGTTTTCTTTTTTCTACCTAAAGGTCATCTATGATGTTACTACTGGTGGATGGCACAAAAATCTACGGATTCCACACTCAAGGCGGCGCCCGTTCACCTTCTGGTTTTATTTTAATTTTACATTTAGCATTTAGAGTTAGTTCGATGTGGTGTTTATAGGATAAGACAACGCTGAGTATGGCATTCGATTAGCCAAAAATAACAATAATATTGAATCAATTTTTACAGAAAATGTAATTTGTCGTGAAACGGCAGACAGAGAAGAAAAACGTTGCAATGTGGCAAGAAATATTCGATTTTTTGCCATGTCTTTTCCGTTTTAAGGTGCGTGTCCCAAGACCGACAAAGCGAACATTAACCAAGCCTTTTTGTTAAGGGAACATTTATAGCGAACGGTGTCGCTGTAGGCTGTCGAATCTACCGAGAGATAACGTTTAAAGCTGAACAGGGCGGGGCACATTCAAAACGTTCTGCGTAACGATCTCAAAATTTCGAACGGCCGGTTGCGGCTTTCAAAATTAATAGGCTGCTCAATTTGACATTAATGAATGTGCCTTTTGGTCAGACGCAACTAGGAGAACATTCAAAAAAGACGCCAATTCCAGATTTGCAAGCTGGTCGAAAAACATGGCAGAGGTCAAGCCTACCTTTCACAGTCGTCTAGAAAGGTCTGAAGAATAATGAGTTAAAATAAACTAGAAAAGACAACCAAGATAGCTCGTTGGTTAGACGTCACGATCTTGTTGAGGTAGCAGTAGAAAGCTTGGAAGTGGACCTTTTGTTGGAATCTAACTGAAGCTTCTGTAAAGACAGCGGATACAGGGGTATAGACGATGGGCGGGAAAGCGGAAACAAAGATCGCAAGATGGAACAGATGTCACGGAAAAGGGTTTGTCTGAGCAAACGTTGCCGGCAAAACGGGTAACTATTTTTAACTGTTTTTTTACCTCCGAGTACTCGCACGCAGTATCGCCACGCAATAAAAAGATCAAAGCCGTAGGTGCTGCCGCGGAAATATCGTCTCCAAACTGCGAGGGAACCAGGTGTGCTGCGAGTACCCTTGGTGTCCACACACCTCAAGGCCGCACTGGCCTCAACTCTACAGTGACTGTTTTAACGTGCTTTAAGGCAAATCACTCATGTACAGGGGCATAGAACATGTCGAGATTTCACGCTACCGTACAGCTTCGGCTTTTTCAGCGTACATGGTCAGCAATGCGATTAATAGGTAGTAATTTATTGGCGTTAGATATTGTATGATTAGTATTATTTTTATTTATTTATTGTTGTTTTACTACAGAATAAGTATAATGCGTATGAGCTGGAAAATCTAAAATAAAATAACCCTACAAAGGCACACAAAGGACGACGTCAACAAGAACAAATAACGCAGTTACAACAGCAACAAAAATAAGATAGAACAGTGATACTAGGACGCATATTGATGCGGCACCAGCAGAGGTCTAGCAGTATAAGCACGTTGTTAAGCTTATTGGCAGAGTTGGAAATAACCACGCACGTAAGGCGCATAGTTTGCCATCGACTAAGATTGTCGTAGAAATAATAGTAATAGTCATAGAAGTGCTAAATATTAAGCTGCGATCACAAACACTGGACTCGCAGTTTTTGCTTTTCGTTTCTCCGTGGAACAAGATATACTTGCTTATATCTATCTACTATCGACATTGTCAGTTCTGCGTCGCCGACTCAACCGCTGCGACCGTGACTTAAATATTCGCCTTATTTTACGAATTTCTACTCAGAACCAAGGTGATTTTTACGGGTTGAACAAGAACATTTCCGTATTTGCTCTACAGAAGTCATGTTAAATACCGGTGTCTTCATTAAAAGCGGTAGAGCTCTGCGATGGTCCGCCCATCTGCCCTTATTGTTTTGTATATTTAACCGATTTAAGGACAGCCCGAAATCAAACACTACACAGATTCAACAGTAGCGTACTACCAATGCACTGCTGACTACCCTACTTGCTGCAAAATATTTGTCTACAGTCAAGTTTGCGGGATCCAGCAAGGCTCGAAACTGTTTTCTGGGCAAAGGCGTAGAATTTCAAACCTAAAGTAGAAAAAATCTAGATGTTTAATAGGTTTATGGGTCCCACACTAATCACTGTTTGTACGAGTTGTCACCACTAAACTACGCTTCACTTTCCGTTGTTGTCGTCATTTGGCAAACTGTCCAGTCCAGCCAATCTTCGCAGGGCTGCTGAACTTTATCCTATTCCTTTGAGCCGAACAGCTTCACGCACCACTTCACGCAATCGACTTGCCCTGTCTGCGCTGGGGATCGCCCTACGCCCCAGTCGCCTCTTGGCGCTTGTCACACTATTCATAGACGAGGACGGGCTGCCCCGTCACAAGTCCTTCATCCCAACATAGGACGAAACTCACCCAGTCATTCAAGCTGAAGCATTATGATACGCTTGCTCATTCTCCATCACCACCGAGTAGAGTTCTCTATTTGCCAAGTAAATAATGCTCATTTCAATAAATAATGCTCATTTCAATAAATAATGCTCAATTCAATAAATAATGCTCATTTCGACAAATTATGCTTATTTCAATAAATATTGCTCATTTCAATGTAGACATGGTGTTGGCAGGCATCTGTCTTCCCTTCTTTTTTCGAGAAAAATCACAGGGCGATCGGTCTTTGAGGCAACGCAAACTGGGTCATGAGCCACAGAGCCCAGCACTCTGGGCCGGCTGGTGACCAAGTTCGGCCGCTGTTGCTTACTGCGTAACTGCATCTGTCGAGTCCGGCTTTTCCGCGCAGACGGAGCAGATTTCTACGCGAAAAGTTCTGCATGTGGCCGTGTGACGGTAGCGTAGACAAAACGATATCGCTTTGTTTTCGTTGTTGCGGAACTTTTCCACGTCCGTACGTACAATACCTAATTGCGTTGAACTCACGTGTTGAAAATGTACTACGGTTCCACTAAGTGAAACAATTTTCTAGAGCATCATCCACGGGGTTACGACAACACACCAGAATACAAATCTCGATCCCGATGAATTACGGCATCGCTACGCTAGGCTGGTGATAAACCCGCCGCGCAGTAAATGCGCCCAACAAACACCGCATCAAACTGCGTTTAGCTAATTAGCTAGTACACGATAAAAATGTACACGTTAAGGCTGTTCGTCCGTAGTTTCGACGTGATCTGAACATGGACTGGACGCTTTTCAGCTCCGGTTAAAGGTGTCGTTTATTTGAAACTCTCCAGTCTCTCAAGCACTAAATCGCATCGAATCTGATTCAAAAACTGGACTTTTATTACTGTAACTAAATATTTACAACACATTTTTCACTTTGCCACTTGGCGAGTGCTGAATATGGTGAATGCATTTGCTTAAACAGACAAAACATCTCAAATTAAACGCGCTAGATTGGCGTTTGGAGATCTGCGTCGCTATTGCCCTATTTGGTTGTAAGTACTGCCGCTAAAGCTCTGTGTAGAAAGGCTTGACAAAGGCTGATGAGGGTGTTAGGCTAGCTCCTATATAAGCGGGGTACTTATTTGAATATAGTGACAAGATACTGCGTCCTAAGAATGGCGAATGCATGAGTCCTCGAGGCCCCATATGACGACTTACTAAGATCATGAGAAGATATTAAGAGGGAGTTTCCCTTTCGTTATTAGCGGATATTTGTCGCTAAGAACCAAGTCGAAATTACACACTTACGTATGTGATGCTGTCTCGACCACATAGAAGTCAAACTAGCTAACTGCAACGATGTTTCAATCTATGCCGCAAGGTTTCTCAGCCTTATCATCGAAATAGATGCCGCCAGTTGTCTACAACCCGGCATGGAGAGTACCAAAGGAGGAGGGCTGCTCGGAGATACTTTAGGTATTGAAGATGTTGTCGCACGTATGTTGGAGTCTCGAGAACAGTGGAACAAACCTGCGCGCGTAATAACAGGGACCATAGTGGCCAAGGAGGGGGCTGTACGACGGCGCGCCGCCGACTTCACTGTAAATGATGCGGTTGGCGAAGTTATCGGCGTGATGGTAGATGTGGTCTCGGCGGCGGTCGATCCTGCGGATGGCGTCCACATGTGAGACTTGTGAGGGCCTGAAGCTTGGCAAGGAAATTTAATTTACAGAGTTTTTAATAGGACCCGGTTACGGGGCATGACAAGAGGTTTCAGGCTTTGGTAGTCATCAAGCTACCAGCAGGCGTGTAGTTCTGCACAACGTGCCTAAAATAATTTCTCTCTCCTGTATTAGAACTCACCGTTGTCTTCGTCTGCTACTGTTGTATACGTTTAGGATAGTAAAGCAATGGGTTCAATCTCGGCACGATGCATCCCACCTATACGAGGCTCTATAGGTTAAGCCAGAGCAGCCGTAATGGCACTGTTGACATTTGTACAAAGTAAATATGCTCGCAGGGTTCATGAAAAAAAAGGCGTTAAGACCTAATAGTTCGTGCCGGAGGCCACCATGAACCTCAATCGCCATTAATGTCGTGATCATTAGAAATTCGCCCGGAGCGTCCCATCAAGGACAACTCGGTAATATGTACCATACAGTTGTATACGCAAGCATCGTCTAACGGATGTGCTTGCTCAATTGCCGAACTCGTTAGCCGTTCGGCGTGTTGTTGTTACCACCTGCCGTTACCATAGATTGTAGGCTAGGCAGTACTATATTTTGGACGTTGTCAGCGGCGTCTTTATAATTGAAGTTCATCGACGGCCACCACTGCCGTATCGGCAGGTACATTTTCTGAGTAACTCTCGCAGCAAGGTAGGAAGACTCAAGGTCGCCAATTTTTAAAATTTTACATTCTTCCACTACATTTACTTTTAGTTCAACAACAACAGCAACAGCAGCAACAACAGCAAAGCCATGTCTCTGTCTAGATCAGCGACTCCTGTGGCCAGCTATATGTGTATATGTATATATATATATATATATATATATATATATATGTATACACGCCACGCGGAGTGACATATACGCATACCGCGGGCTCTCATTGCTCGGGCCTCGCTGCTCTTCTTTCTCTCTTATTACATAGCGGAGTGTGGCGGGGCTGTTGACCTAAGGCTCCCGACTGGTCAGGCCGTGGAGCCGAGATGGGAAAATCTAGCGACTGCAGTTGCCGCCCCGTCCCACGGGATGGGATAGTTGGCTAGACCGAGCGTCTCGGCGCAATGTGGCCCAACTGCCAGCCCATCAGTCGTCGTCGTCGTCGTTGGTGCGTGTTCTCACCCATTACAAGGGTGACTGTCCCTTTCCCAGAGTCGGCATGTGGCGGTTCGGCTCTGAATGTTGTCGCGACTTGTTGCCGGTCATACATATGCTGGTCATCGGCGGATCGCAAACAGCAGCAGCAACAGTAGCAGGAAACCGACCAACTTCTCAGAGCGAGACGTCGTCAGAGCTCTCAAGCAGGCGCTGGCCTCGATAGGCCCGAGGATCCGAACTCTTAGACACGAGAACGGACCAAAGACCGCCGCCTACGGAGCGTTGCCGCGTTGCTGGTGTGCTTCCTTCTAAGCCTTCTCATTCGCATCACGCGTTTTTACGGTCGCACAGTGCGCGCTTATTTGGCGGTTATTCTTTTAGTCTCCTATTTATTTACCCTGTTCTAGCAGATTCAGATGACTGTCATTTTAAGCGGATCGGCTATGAAGTAACGGCCTGTTTACGAATTTGTGCGAAAATGACTTTTGTTCCCTATATTTGATACGTTTTGGGTTCTAGGTTTATTGAATCAAGATGTAAGTTTGGGCTCTGAGCACATTTGAACATATGCTGAAATGCACAACAAACCAAAGTAGTCACCACGTAGTTGGAGACTATTGATGGTTGTTGGAGACGTGGTTGCATGCCCTTTCGTACCAATTATTACGGTTGGGTTCTGAAGCTCATGCTTAATTCCAGTTATGTAATGTTTTCCGCCCTTTTTCGTTGCCGATAAAGACATGGGCAATATGGAAAGTGATCGCAGCCTCAGCCAGGAGGATATGGAGCTATTAAAGGGCTCGTGGCAGACGATACGCAAGGACAGCAAGGTTATTGGACGCTGCATCTTCGTACAGTAAGTTCCCTAGAATATATATCCACTGAATGGCTTTACTTTACAGCGAGATTGCTGAAATAACAATCGATTTAATTTACGGTAATATGTATTACTATGGATAGGTATATACGTTGGTATATTAGAAGGCAAACCCCAGCCGCATTATTTTTAGTTTAAATAGTAATTAGCGTATACCTTTCATTGAGCGCCCAAACGGCTCGTATAGGGTGTTGAATCCGGCCAAAATGTATATATATATATATATAAATGAAAAGAGAGAGACTGAAGTTGGCGATTCTACAAACAACTATTAGTCAGAGAGGAGGTGTCTGTAGATGTATGAAACAATTGATTTTACTGTAATGTCTACAGTGGAGCTACACATCTGAGTCAGTCCAGTTACTTAAGTTTTAAGCAAGTCGGTGATTGACGCGACAAAAACTGCCTTGCAAGTGCCAAGCCATGGTGTATTACTCTCCGAAAATGCTTGTGTATGGTTTTCTTACCGATCAACTCTCGTCAAAGTTTCTTTTATTTGGGCGTACGCTTGGGACTTAATTCCAACGTAATCCTATAGGAAATAATAAATTAGTAAACAAAGCAATCCATATTAATAGGCCATCTGCGTATTTGCACGGATTGAATTCTATCAAGCTTGTGTCCTGCTTTGTCACAAAGAAGTGTCTGAAAGATGCATTAGCCCAGTTTGCCCTCGATAAGCTCGTTAGCGTTGCCATTAGCGGGTGCACAATGAGCCAATATGTCGCCCTACAGAGCTCTGTATTGTGGCGAAACAGTGCCTTTTCAACAAAACTCTGTGACACACGATGTTCGTTATACCAAATGTATTCAATCTGCACAGACTCTGTCAAGCGCCTTAAAATATTTTTAGAGTCTTCTTTTCAAACTAGGTCTTATAATTATAATACCTTAAAGAACGAAGCTTTTTTGTTAGGCATTCCATTATTGTTAGTTTAGTCTGTTAAAGCACTGCCAAGATATGTGTGGCTTTTTGATCCTATTAAGTGTTCGCCTTATATTAACGAGTTGCCCAATACAACAGAACCACGACCAACTAAATCCGACGTAATTTATAATCGTGTTTTAATTTCATGTAAATGTTGGTTTGTTTCAGATTGCTAATATGGGCTAAACAGATAGCAATTTTTCACAGCAGCTTACCATATTCCAAATATATATATATATATATATATATATCGAGCAACCTCTCTCGTCAGCAGACTTTTTTGCTTACAATAACGTCTTTATTTTTAACAACAGTCTATAAATGCCAACGCCATGCCCTATAGAGGAACATAATACTGAGCGTGTTTTGGCGTTCCTCATTCCCCGTACCAGGCTATCAGACAATATCTTCGTTTTACAGGTAGTTCAATAAGTTCTTAGAATGAAAACCAAGAATTTTCCAAATCATGTTTTTAAATTTATCTTATTCTATATACTCCCCGAGATGCTCAATACACTTTTCCCACCAAGATTTCAGAGCTTTTATACCTCTTAAGTAGAATTCCGCGTCTTTAGACTGAAAATAGGCATTGACAGCAGCCTTAACCTCTTCATTGCTGGAAAAACGCTTTCCACCGAGACTATTCTTCAAATGTCCGAAGAGGAAATAATCAGAGGGGGCCAGGTCTGGAGAATAGGAACCTTCTTCTGCAACCTTCTTCTGCAAAGCGGGCCGTTTCACGATGAGTTCTTGCTAAAGGCAGTCCAACAGTCTTGCATAATATTCTCCTGTGATCGTTTTACCGCTCTCAAGGTAGTCGACCAGCATTATTATACGTTGGTCTTAAAAAACTGTAGCCATCACCATTCCGGTCAATGCCGTTGTCCGCACCCTCTTCGAAGGTCCTTCATCAGGTGCACACCATTGGCAAGATGCTTCTTGGGTCTTGGGAGTGTAGTGATGGACCCAGCTTTCATCGACGGTCATGAATCTGCGCCAAAAATCCGACGGATTGTTCGACATCTTGGCCAAATTTCGCTGTGAAGCGAAAACAGGCGCGTTTTTTGGCCTTGGTTGAGCAAATGCGGCAGCCATTTTTCTCTGAGCTCTTTCATCTTCAAGTTTTCGTGCAGGATGAAATGCACACTACCCAAACTGATCCCCAAGGCCTCCGCTATCTCCCTAATGTTCACTCGCTTATCTGCGGCAACGATTTTCCGCACCTTTTCCACGTTTTCCTAATCAGTTGCCGTTTTTGGGCGTTTTGAACGTAGTTCATCCCAGTTCTCCTGCGACCTCTTTTTTAACTCATTAATCCAGTTGGAAACAGTGGCAAAACATGGCGCAGAGTCACCGTACACCTCGTCTAACTCAGTTTTCACTTGGGTCGCATTCCAACCTTTGAAATAAAATGCTTGATAACCACTCGAAACTATTTTCTCTCAATTTTTTAAAATCACGCCGATACGTTGCACGGGAAAGCGATCAAACGAAATCGCAACGGCCAATCACCATAATATTTTGACTGCTGGCAGTCGAAAAGTTGCAGTTCCTAATAGCGGTGGAAGCGCGCCAAAATTCTAAAAAGCTCGAATTCTAAAAAGCTCATTCTAAGAACTTATTGAACTTCCTGTAATTGGAGTTGCCAACGTTTTAGCATGTGCGATGCGTGTCGTGGAGCTCGGCCGCTACCGGCTTGTACCCACCCGGAATAATCACATTTGACCAAGAGACAAAGAGCCAATACCAGATTAGGTAAAGAGCTGCCTTCTGCGATAAACTTGGTCTGTGTCCTATATAGAGTTGCGGCTAGCATGCAGGTGAAGCTCGTTTGATGTCAGCCTATCTACTGCCGTTTACCTGAAGAGCTGTGGGAACTCAAACGGGTTGCGGTGCAGCAATGTGAACATTAATGTAAGGACGAAGGCATGAGTAATCGAGGTAACAAATACGTTGTTTATCAGTCATGCATTCATCATGCCCACATTTGCCAAGAGTATGGAAGAAACTTTTTAGGAAGCCTGCACATATTAATATATGTATTACGTCTATGCATATAAAACCGTTTTTTAGCAAAAACAAATGTTCCTCATTCTATAATGAATAAGGATATTGTATTTAATTAAACGGTCCTCGCTAGCTATACATAGTGGCCGTCTTCTGGGCAATTTGTGGATTCCTCGCTGGAAGAAGTCCGTATCTTTAGATGCAAACCAACCACTTACTCGTTTTCAGACGTGTTCGTGCGTATAAAAATTTCTTAGCCAAAGCGTGACCTAGCTATGCGAAGAGGTGGTAATCGCAATTAGCGGGATAGGAAACGGTTTTCACTGAAAATGCTTTATAAGTCTTTCACCGACTCCGCTTTTTGTAATGTCGCGTTGTCGTGGAGAACAATCAATTTATTGTGCCATCTTTTATATTCTGGCCGTTTTTTGCACAGTGCTTGGTTCAAATCGATTATATGTTGACTCTAGCGAGCACCATCGACGGTTTCACCAGGCTTTAGCAGCTTATAATAAGCAACATTTTTTTGATATCACTAAACACAGAGTATTGTCTTTTCCAAGGCGGTTCGGCCTCACAGTTGATGACGCTGCTGCGCCAGGGTCTAATGCCTCCATGGCTTTTGGTGCTTGGGATTGTCGAAAAAGATCCACTTTTAATTTCCGGTAACGATCCGATGCAAAAATGATTTCTGTCGAACCTGGCGAGCAGAATCTCACAAGTGGTTTGTCGACTCTGTTGCTGTCTTTTATCCAGTTTGTCTATCCAGCGTCTGCATACGGTTGCTTGGCACACGTTTAGTTGAGCAGCGAGTTCTTTATGCGTTTGCGTCAGTTTGAAAGTGTCACTGTTGAGCATTTTAAACCACTAAAAAACTGTGATTTGCCGAGCATATTCTCGCCGTAAGTACTTGTAATACTCGTCAAGCATTTTATGCGAGTCGGTCGGAGGTTTTTTCATATGATTACAGAAAATTAGAGCTTCCCGCACATTTGTGATTTTCGCCACAAAATTTGACATGGTAAACTTTCCCGAAAAGTACACTATCATTATATGCATAGCAACCTCATCGCATCCGATTGTCCATGGATGCGACAGAATTCTTCGGCCAGCCCTCACTGACCTCGTTGGCTTTCACTCCATTTCGTCTCCGTTATTATCCAGCTCTTAAGGACAACACGAATAATGAGTGACTCGGGTCTACATCGTCACGTGACAAATGGAGTGTTGTTATCTTGTTGGGATGGATCTTCTTTCGGACTTCTATAGGCATTCCTACTCTAATGGACCCGAGGTTTCTCAGACGACTCACAACATGGAACAAGTAACCTGCGGATATCTAAAAAAAACAATAATTAAAAGGTTTATTTTATTTTTATTTTTCGATCGATGCATGTTTATTTTATGTTATTTATTTTATTTTTGCAAAGTGGATTGTACTTTTTAAATTAGCTCTCACTCGCTGCAATGCCCTCGTGCTACCTTCTTGCCTTCAGTTTGAAAGAAACGGTTAAGAGATCCTTGAGCTTGGAAATCCTCTGTCTGAATTTCTTCGACAGACTCTCCTTAAAGAAAGCACAGAGAGAATTGGGTTTGGGTCTCGCTGTCGTAACAATTTACATATGACTCGTCTTCTGTAATCACTCTCTGAAGCAATCCAGGTTCTTCTGCTACCGCCTGTAGGTACACCTCGGACATTTCCCGACGAGCGTTTATTTGATGGCAATTTAAGCTTATTAGAACGAATTTCGCTGCCAGACGACTTCTGACGTCTAAAATATCGCTTAAGACTGTTATAACTGATCCATATGATATTTCCAATTTCTCAGCTATTCTTCTGTCATTGACGTCAAAGTCTTTTTTGAAGGCGGACCATCTTTGGCCATTTCACGTCCGTCGCAAAATCGACGGTACTCTGTATACACAGAGGTGCCCAAACACTGCTTGATTATCATAAGTAGTTCGTAATACTTCCACCACGTTAGAACATCTAATTTTCTTCACCTCTTTGAATTTAACTCAAACAATAAACGCCACCTCCTATTGGCGCGAAGTTTGACCTGTGGGTAACTGATGAATGGCAATTCTAAGCAAAACAAACGAGAACATTTTGATTGCGCCGATCCAATGTTTAAAATCCAAAAATAATACTACTTGCAAATCCGCGTATATATATATATATATATATATATATATATATGTATATATATATATGTATATATATACATATATTCATATATATTATAGATGTTTCATGTCAAGATTCACATAAATTCCATAAACGCTTTCATAGTAGTGTCACAAAGAATAACTGGTCTTAGCGTATCGCGCCCACAGGTTATTCCGAGAGGATCCCAGCCTGATTAAGAAGTTCCGCCATCTGGACAATATACCTGCGGAACAGCTGCCGTATCACCCGAAGTTGCTGGCGAACGCCCTCTCGGTGTTCTATGTTGTAACGTCGCTGATAGACCATCTTGACGAGACCGACACGTGCCGGGAGCTCGTCAGAAAGATTGCGGCAACGCATAGGCCGAGAAATATAACACGGCAACATTTTGAGGTAGCCAACACAAAGCGAACACAAACAAAATACATAAAATTAGTTATCTAGAGCTTGGAGATTGACTATACTAAGGAGTATAATCAAGGGATTTCGATTAAAGTAGATCGGAGTTCTTAGCTCAACTCTTTAAAGAAACGTTTTCTGTCTTAGAAAGTACTTTTCAGAAGACTAGGGGATGGACTGAGTGTTTAAGATCGAAAACCCTGCACCAGAGGTAACCCTAATATATCGTTCCATTAGTGCCTCGCATTATTGTATCTCCTATTCACGGAAATCATAGTGTGTAGGGTTCAGGATTAGATGAAGCATAACATAATAATATTGTCTATAAAGTCTCGTGTTAGACAGGCTCGCTGCGCTTAAGACAATCTGTTTCCGATGAGAGCAGTATCACCGAGGATGTACCTTTCCCGCTGCTTAGCGCTTTACAATCAGATATGTAAAATGATTGATCTTATATACAGACTGCGTACGATTAAGATTTTGTCTATCTAGTCCAATCTCATATATGCTCTATATCAACGACCTGAAATCTTTTCCATGTGGAATACACGAAAACTGCCACAGAGCTCAAATATTTTACTACTCTTGCGCGTTAACCGCCGATGGAACTCTGCATAGAATCATTCGGCGGACTGATCTAAACCATAACCCTGTAAAAAAGTCAGCGGTGGTATTTCTGAGAACATCTAATTGATGATGCACGAAAGCTTTTATTACCAAAAAATGGGTCATCAGCTATAAATAGCTGGGCACCCTTTTTCAGACATAATTCTACACAACTATCTCTAGTTCTGTCCAATTATTAAAGATGACAGTAAATCTAGTAAAGAAGACTGTAACTACCCGAGTCAATTGACTCTTGGCTTTTCTGTCACCAAAATGTTTAACGATCAATGAACTAGACTGATCTTTCCCTCGGTGTAGGGAAGCTTAAAGCAAAATACGTTACTGTACTAGCATAAAGCCCATGCAGACAGATATATTACATTTGATACATATAAAACCACACTTGTTAAATGCGTCCGTAGTGAAAGTAGCGGAAAGCAAACGTAAACGCCAATCCTAGTCTGCAGTGCTAGAGCAGTTACAAAGATGCGTCTTCTTCGGCGTCTATTTTTGACCGAAATAAGGAATAGCCCTCCGGACACTCTCGACCACAAGCCGTCCATTCTGCTTCACGCACACGTTGAAACAGGCATATGGCCTTATCAATGCGACATTCCGTATTGACAAATACGTCTTCGTATTTTATTTTGTATTTTATTCAATGAGAGTGCTAGTACAATACTAATTCGGCAACAACGTTATCCGCGTTACTAGTGTCGTCATCGCTGCCACTGATGCACCTCTGGTGTTGTTGTTGTTATTGTTTCTGTTGTTGTTTCTGTTGTTGATGCCGTTCTTCCTGACGTTTTTTTCGACGACACTGTACGTCGACCATAGGCATTTGGAGTGGCATTTCTCCACGTCGTATCGCCAATAGTGAGCGATCGTGCACGGCAGTCATGGCAGCGTGGCTTCGAGTGCTTCCATCTTCTCTACGACGAAGCCTGCCTCGAGGAGGACAATCCGTGCGGCCGGATTGCAGACCTGCCCTCGCCAGTGTGTCAGCGGGCGCTACCAACTGAGGCTGTGGAGAGGCCGGGACCTCCGCAAGCTGTTCTGCTACAGTCTGCTTCTACCGCCGTCGTCGCCTCCCAGAATGTGTCAGCCGTTGACCAGCGTAAACCCCGAGTGAGCCATTAACAAATCCCAAAACACACAACCAATCTTCTTAACGTAAGAACAATAAGGTATCGAACGAACAAAGTACAGTGAGTCAGCTAGCGGCAGTCCTAAAGCGTCATTGCAGTATGTTTGGCTTCGTGCAGCCGAACCCTGGCGTCCCGTCGCGGGAATAACTTTGATGGCTGGGTGGACGTCCGGCAGGTTAGGTAGTCCTACCGGTTGCGTGATCCACCAAACAGAGATGCCGTAATGCCAAAATGTTCGCTGATTTGCAGGTATTAAGTTATGTATATACATATATATATATACAGATGACAACAAATACTCAAGCTGCTTTCTACTAAACTAGGCCAATAATGCAAATTGCATTATCCTTATTTTAGACCAACTAGTTACGTTAGGAGATCGCCTCACGGCGGCAAATGATTCAAAGAAGTTTTATTTTGATCTAGTTTAAATATGAACCTATCCTAAACGCTCTTACGCTTCCGCGAGCTCGTAGAACTCTCGCTACTTCAATACTATAATGCATTCTTTATGATCTGACCGTGCAATAGATATTTTCGAAAATACCGATTTGACTGTAGTTCTGACTGCGCTAAGTATTGGGTGTACATTACGCGTAAACTTATATACGGCAAACGGCAATTAAACGCATCAAGTCGCACACTTTCTGTCAGTGTGATGCACAAGCGTGCTTTTTTGGAATGAAATAAAATCAGTGTACAAGAGCACATGGTGCTACATATGTTTGTTCCTTCAAGCTTATAGAGAAAGACAGAAGCATATATTTATTTAAGCTTTGTTTAACTTAATAAATGATCATTTAAACATTTATTAAAAGCGGGCAGTTTATATTTTATTATGCTGTTGAAGTCGTTTATAGTCACTCATTATACGCTTACAATGTTTGTATGCACTCGAAACTACGCATGTGTAGATCTGGATGTTAATATTATTTGCAAACACACATTTATATATATATATATATATATATATATATATATATATATATATATATATATATATATATATATATATATATATGCATTATCTAGGTTGCGTAATTATGAGAACATTTTTTATCTAAGATTTGCTGACGTAGATTCCAACTGTTTTAGCTGATATGTGACATGTCAGTAATTTGGGTGGTATGACTTTTGACTTCTATCGTAGGAATCGTCGGGTTTGCTAACTATTGTATAGTTATGTTGCTAGCATATAACTGTTGTATAGTTATATGCTACAATTTCATTGTAGCCCTGCTGACGAGTCACGTCAGCGAGGGCGGATCGAAAAGTTCTGATACAAATTTACAAAAAACAAAATATTTATTTAATCATTCAAAGTGTTTTTGTCCTCTTAAAAAATAATGCCACCCGTTGCAATGTGCTTATGCCACCTTCGAATTAATTTTTAAACGCGCCTTTCGGAATCGAGTCGCTGCTCGTGAGAATTTTTCATTACCTTCTCCATAGCCTCATAAGTCCCTTCATTCTTTTAAATCAGTGCAGCAGGAGAAGTTACAAGGTACCAGGTCTGTCGACAAGGGAGGTCCTAGAAATATAGAAATCCAATTTATCATCAAATAATCCAAAATCAGTAGCGATGTGTGCGCCGGCGCGTTGTCGTGACGGAGGATCCACGAGCTGTTTGCCTAGAGTTCGAGCCTCTTATTGATCGTAGGTGGCAAAAATTTGTACAAATAATGTTTCCCTGTTGGTTGATGGTTTATGGTTGGTAGCGTAAAAGTCTATCCAAGTTTTTACTATCGATTTCCGCAAATCTCGAATCCTAACTCGTTAGCAAGACGTTATCGGGTTTAATTTAGGGAATAAGAGTGATTCTGCATTTCGGCCGCAGACTCATACGTTCCGAGTAGGTCAGAAGTTTGTATTTTTAACTAAAATTTAACATCTGCAGCTATTCGCGCGTGATGTAGATGAAAGAGTGCACTGTAATGGTAACTGCTGACTATTTGGTCGAACACCGGCAGGATGTAGCTGATTAAAAGTATGTGCTCGACAACTGCGTATAGAGTTATACACAGAGGGCATCAACATTCACACAACGTGGGCAGAGACTTGATCTCAAGCAGATACAGTTATAGCCGACGTGGCACGAAGAGCTGCAAATAATATTATCATTATTATTCGCAACAGTTGGCAAAATGTCAGCTGTTCCGGATAATTATGATCAATATGTATCTATGTGCCTTTGCTTGGAAGATGGCACTCTGTAACGCCTTGTAGTAATGGCCCGTCCGTAATGTAAATAAACAGGACACTAAATGGTGTTGCATTGAATTGAAACGGTGGCAATATATATTATATGTGCTTTGATTTTGTTTGAGAAGAGAGAGACTCAGCACCACCTTCACCCTGACAGCAAATTTCACCGAACCTCACTGAAGATCTTTGATCTGACGGCAGTGGCAGCAGCTTCGGCTTACATGAAGATGAGCACTGTGAGCGGCATCGTTCCGGCGCATCGCTTTGCTTTCACCGCCTATCGAAGTCGTTTGGTGACCCCGACGTCGGTGACGTGCTCCCAGTGATGTTGCTGCTCCAGAGCTTCCTCGAATCGTTCGAGGTCGTGGCGTACTGCTCGGGCTACTACAGCAGCGGCAATTGCCTGGCTGAATACATTGACGGCCGTCCGACATCGGTTCCTGGTAGAGGAGGTCGAGAAGAGCCGTTGCCGTTATCGAGGTGTCGCCGCGATGAGGACATGGGCCGTTCATTTAAACGCGTTGCCGGCAATACAAGACGAGACGAGATACGATATTAACTCAAGCGAATAAGCAACAGCAGCGACAGCACAACGACAGCAATAAGGCAAAACTAGCTAGAAGAATAGTGTCACAAGTAGTAAAAGTATTAGTAATAGTGGTAGTAGTTATAGTTGTAGTCCGAGTAATAGCAGTGTAGTGCTGGTATCGCTTCTCGGCCTTTTGGCTAAGATCAAAGTGTAGTTGTAGCACTCGTCTTCATCTTATATGTCGTTAGTTTTATTAACCGATGGTTGTTGTAATAGGGGTAACGTTATTAGGACAAGCAACACGATGCGTGATCTATTTGGCGTTCATTAAAAGGAGGAAACCATCATGTTTACTTTAGATGGATATACTTGTTCGTTATGGATACCACAATGGGCAATAGGTCAATCCAATTTCAATTCCAAACGTGGCCTATTTACGGAACTGCAATTCACAACGCTAACTAAGTTCCCGGTAAATAAGAACTGTTGAAAAAGATGAGTCGAACAACGAAGCAGAAAATCAAAAAAGTGCTTTGTATAAGCACTTTACACAAACAGCCATCACAGCGGTTACTAGTCATCACAAGGACTTAAAAACAGCTGTTACTGCAATTGTTAGAACGCCGAGCAATAGATGAAGCAACAAATTTGCAAGTATACATACAAACGAGGTAGTCCACCAGTACAGCATCTTCACAATTCACAACAACAACGGGCAAACACACGTGAATAATTAATTTTATTTAATCTGAGTGTGTGTTCCCAAATACAGAGCACAACAGTTCCAGTTCCGGATACAGCAAATTCACAAGCCTGATTTCGACTGTGAAATTAAAAGCCACTGTTTTAATTCACGAGCGAAGAGGTGTTTCGTAGTTAGCCATCTAATGAGTTTGGGAATGCAGGTCCAGGTTTCAGGGAGGCGCATGCAAATGTGTGTTGAATAGACTTAAGGACACAGAGAACGCTGCAAAAGCTGTTGAACGTCTAGTAAGTGTTTTCCACCGAGTAGGTTCAAACTGATTAAACAAGTTACGGACCGAATTCCTTTGCCTCATAGAAAAAATTGCTTTAAGTGCACCATTCTGCATCACTTTGGCTCTCCGGAGAATTCCGTCATAGTCACCACCCCAGAAAAGGATAGCATAGCACTGGTAAGAACACGGCTTTGTACATCAGAAGTAAGCCCTCGATGGAGACATCAATCAATTTCATTTTTCACAGCGAAGATATTACAGCATATCACTTAAGTGCAATATAATATAGATGAACGAAAAAGTAGAACATTTGTTTTATCAGCATTGACAACTAGTCCGTAGACGTTTGAAATGCTAACTATGTGGTCAACATTTAGAAGCGACTGGTGCAAGTCCGTATCAGAATTCCGATGATTCACTTTGAAGAGTAGCGTAGTTTCATCAGCAAAAGCTGAGAAGCCAATGTTTAGCCCCTGTACTCTTTATAGAATGAAATTCAGAAGAATGAGAAATAAACGGTCCGGGAACCGAGCCTTGAGGGGTACCGATATCAACCTGCTGCCACGAAGACTACATTCGACTACCCGTCTCCGCCCTGAAAGTAGGACCTTAACAAGGCAACAGCCGGCGCAGAGCACCCCATCTGAGCGAGCATTTGGAACAGAATAGAAAGGTCAAGGCAAGTGAAAGCAGCTGACACGTCGAGAAAGACTGCGATACAACACTTATATACCTCAACTAAATTAGAAACCCGCTGCCATAAGTAGGCCAACGCGAGGTCAGTCAAACCACCCCCCGAAAGCCGAACTAGTTGGGTGAAAAGAAATTAATCGACTCTGAATATTGATCTAGCCTGACGAACGCTATTTTCTCGATGACCTTTGAGATATAATCAGCGATCAAGAACTTCAGGAACAGAGACAGCAGAGAGTGAAAATACACTGTCATTGTTTCTCCATACTTTGTTAAGAAGGGTTCCTAGATCTAAGCTCTTCTCGAGGTGAACGACTGTAATCTTACCTAACGTAGCAAAGCGACGGTTTAGCTCGTCGGCAATGTCTACTGGGTCATCCAATATATTATCCTCGCCAATTAATAACGCGGGCGGTAAGTCCACTCAATCATGTCACCTACCACGAACTCCATTAATGAATTAACAAGAGTATTATTATTGAGTGAGGGTGAGCTCCAAAAAAGTGTTCGCAAATTAGGCAAACAGAAAGGCAAAATTTTATACATCATCCAACGTGATATGCGAGAGCTTTCTCTTATTTAGTGGCATTTTCAACCGCCAAAGTGCCTAAGAGCCTGCCAAGATTTTGAAAAAGCTTGCCAAAATGTCGGCGGTCAAAGAGGTGACTGTGTGCACCGCTAATAACGACATGGCTAATTATTTTTGTATAGCTATTCCGATCTCAGTTATAAACCCCGTGAGGGCCGTCTAGAGACAGACAGTAATGCGGTTCTTGAGAGGGCGGTAATCCAGAAAATGTCCAATCATTATCTATGCATCGCTAGATGAGACATTACTCTTGGTTGGCCACTTGCGGTATTTTTGGAAGCCTAAAGACTTATTACACACTCACCAAAAAACCGCCTCATGTCGTTTTTGTTCAAATATACCCGAAAACTTTTGGGTGCGGCCGCTCAGCTAACATTTTAAAATTCGTCACAGGTGTTCCGAGACCTGGACACATTTTCCTAGCGCGCTCTCACGCTCTCAGCGCACAAATGTGTCACTCGTCGGAGGGAATCCCGCAGCGAAAACCAAGCGCCGAGCGGTCGATCTAGCATGTGAAATCAACAATTTTCGTCACTAGAAGAAGAGTTTTTTGCCGGCAATGATCAAAGTCGAAGAGAGCTTTATGGCGACCTTTATGGTTGGCTGGCATGTGGATAAGTGTTTACCAAATGTGTTTGCTGCGTACTTCTAAGGGAGTGGCCCGCGATAGATCCTCCACCACGAAAGTGCCCTCACACGGCTCACCAAGCAAGGGACGTTCAACAACACGGAAATTAAGATCGTGGAACTAGTTTCCTATTTACCTAGCTTAGCTCCGTCTGATTTCTTCCTCGTCTCTACAGTGACGAAATCGTTCCGCGTGGGAGACGTTTTGTGAGACGTTAAGAATTCCTCATTGCGGATGGATTTGGACATTAAAATGCAATTTGGATCTCTGCTTTAATCTTTGATCTCACGCCGCAATAAATGCATCGATGGCAATAAAGGTGAAATGTGACTTTTAATGTGCACTAAATCTATATTTTAACGGACATTTCGATAGCTTTTTAATGCTCTATGCAACGTCGATCAGTAACGGATCGCCTTTAGCCGGAAAACCCTCGGCCTACGGTTATATCTAGCCGTAGAGCTGCCACATGTTCCAACGCCAGAGCGTCAATTAATATTAGTTTTTTGCTCCAACTTGTAGCGTGGCGGAACTCTTATTGTACTGTTAAAAATGTAACTAGGTAAACATATAGTCTGTATAAATATATATATATATATATATATATATATATATTAAAAAAAATTTTAAAGATTTTTCGTAAGGCTAATGTCCGTGTACGGTTTTTTCATGGTAAATTTTTAATCCACTCCGGCATTTACCTTATCTAAATTGGAAACCAATTTAAGAGTGGCCGGTTTGGGTCTCGAACCCAGGCCTCCTGAATGCAAGGCAAAGGCTTTGCCACTAAGCCATCTTGCTCGGTATATATATATATAGTGCACATTAGTGTGTTATCCTAGTTGACTTATTTGTTTTTCGTCATATATATATAGTCTTTGATATATGTTTTAGGTAGACATGCCAAGCGAATAATAAATTATATATATATATATATATATATATATATATATATATATATATATATATATATATATATACTTTATTGTACCTGTAAAGCGTGTGAATTTAAAAATAGAAATTATCATAATAATCTATAATTGTTTTGAGTTTACAGTTCTAATTTCTGTCGTATTAATTATAGCAATGGGCATGTATACGTTATATGTATATATATATATATATATATATATATATATATATATATATATATATATATATATATATATATATATATCTCAACAGTAGTGCGTACTTATATGCGTTTGTGTGGGAATTTCTATCGAACGAACGGGAGACCGACGCTTGCCCGAGTTCAGATTGGCTTACTTTCGATTACGGTCGGTTGTCCATAAATGCCAAACCCATATTGCGCCGTCCCGGCAAATAGGCGGGCTTAACCAGTTTAACGAGGCTGTTATTATTAGGTGTTACCGAACAGTCAACTAGGTGTGACAACCCCTTACATGATCCAATCGACGGCCAGAAGCAGCGGTAGATGCTTGGCGCTGAGTCCGGCCGCTTGCAGAACGAGCACCATCGTGATAACGACCGCGTTAGGAATGCCCCGGTTGGCGAAACTCGTCAAGGCTGCCACGATACTGTTTCGATCGAAACAGGCATTCCGTGTGCGCTGTTAGTCATGCTGTTTATATATATATATATATATAGATCATGATGGGAACCAGGATTACGGTTGGTATTATTACTGTAACACATTGTTACTAATTTTTGGGTGCGTGCACCTGCATAAGGCACACCGTAAAAACACAATGATATATATATATATATATATATATATATATATATATATATATATATATATATATATATAGGTAGTTCAATAAGTTCTTAGAATGAGCTTTTTAGAATTCGAATTGGCGCGCTTCCACCGCTATTAGGAACTACAACTTTTCGACTGCTAGCACTCAAAATATTATGGTGATTGGCCGTTGCGATTTCGTTTGATAGCTTTCCCGTGCAACGTATCGGCAGTGATTTTTAAAAATGAAGAAAAAAAGAGTTTCGAGTGGTTATCAAGCATTTTTATTTCAAAGGTTGGAATGCGACCCAAGTAAAAATTGGGTTGGACGAGACGTACGGTGACTCTGCGCCATGTTTTGCCACTGTTTCCAACTGGATTAATGTGTTAAAAAAGAGGTCGCAGGAGCACCGAGAATGAACTACGTCCAGGAAGGCCAAAAAACGGCAACTGATGAGGAAAACATAGAGAAAGCTGCGAAACATCGTTGGCACAGATAAGCGAATGAACATTAAGAAGATAGCGGAGGCATTAGGAATTAGTTTAGGTAGTGTGCATTTTATCCTATACGAAAACTTGAAGATGAAAGAGCTCAGAGAAAAAATGGCTGCCGCATTTGCTCAACCAAGGCCAAAAAACGCGCCTGTTTTCGCTTCACAGCGAAATTTGGCCAAGATGTCGAACAATCCGTCGGATTTTTGGCGCAAATTCATGACCGTCGATGAAAGCTGGGTCCATCACTACACTCCCGAGACCCAAGAAGCATCTTGCCAATGGTGTGCACCTGATGAAGGACCTCCGAAGAGGGTGCGGACAACGGCATTGACCGGAAAGGTGATGGCTACAGTTTTTTAAGACCAACGTAGAATAATGCTGGTCGACTACCTTGAGAGCGGTAAAATGATCACAGGAGAATATTATGTAAGACTGCTGGACTGCCTTTAGCAAGAACTCATCGTGAAACGGCCCGCTTTGCAGAAGAAGGTTGTCCTGTTTCACCAGGACAATGCTCCTGCACACAAGTCCCGGCAAGCATCGGCAAAACTGGCCCAACTGAAGGTTCGAACTTATTGAACAACCTTCCTATTCTCCAGACCTGGCCCCCTCTGATTATATCCTCTTCGAACATTTGAAGAATAGTCTCGGTGGAAAGCGTTTTTCCAGCAATGAAGAGGTTAAGGCTGCTGTCAATGCCTATTTTCAGTCTAAAGACGCCGAATTCTACTTAAGAGGTATAAAAGCTCTGAAATCTTGGTGGGAAAAGTGTATTGAGCATCTCGGGGAGTATATCGAATAAGATAAATTTAAAAACATGATTTGGAAAATGCTTGGTTTTCATTCTAAGAACTTATTGAACTACCTATATATATATATATATATATATATATATATATATATATATATTATTTTTTTTTTATTAACAATATACAAACGTACCAAACCAAATGCTTCCCCTCTTTTTCCCCATACAATCTTATCCACAATTATCTCAATGCGACAAGTCGAATATATTTACAGAGCCGAATTTACAAAAAGATTATCCCTCATTTCAACTAGGTGTTTAATTGGCGTACACTTGCGGCGGACTCGACGTCGTCCGTACAACATTTGGCAAATTATTCGCTCTTATTTTTAGATTATTATTTAGAACTGTTCAGCGCTGAGATGATTAGGAAAGCCAGGGACAGCGCAACAAGCAGAGATGTGTTACCCGACGATGATATAGTGTTCGAAGTTGAGCTCGATGCCGTTGAGGTTAGCGACAAAGATCGAACCCACGGCAGCGTAAAGGGCCGTTCCGTCGAGGTTGAAGGCACAGGCGATCGGCAACACGAAGCGAGTCACGCGGCGGTCAACTCCAGCCACCTCAAGGCAGGACATCGTAACGGGTACGGACGCCACACTGTCCGACGTTCCTGTGCACAAAAGGTTCCCATATATACACGTGACGAAAAACGCTGGCTAAACTTCATGCTACTATTACTACTACTCTGAAAACAATCGACATACATAAATAGCAACATGTAGCAAAGTGTACAACTAGACAAGTCAGATTGACAGAGATCTGGCTGGAAAAGTCTGGCTAACCAAATCCGACGAGGACGGCCTGAAGACATTGCTTGGCGAACGTAAGCGGACTTTTCCGCACGATGGCAAAATAGCATGCCGGCAGAATGACAAACGAGTGCAGAGCGAGACCGCCAAGCACGGTGAGCACATACAGCTGCACGTCGGCTACGTGCTCACCCAGATCGTCGCCGGTGACGCATGCGTGCATGAGAAGAAACACAACGCCCAACGGAAAGTACCTGCGAAATGAGCGAATCATGGCAGACAAAGGTCTTGCTACGTTAGAGTGAGACGATGTGTCTGAAGGAAGGAAGGAAAACGGTTTGAAACGAATCAGTACGGGGCACACAGAATCAACCAAAAAAGAGCGTGCAAAGCGTGTTTGCCCAACAGAACAGAGCAACACGGAAAGCGCACTGGTTAACAAAAGGTCTTGACTCAGACAGCTTTTCTCTAAGCGATCTAATCATAATTGCGTGTTTTTTCACGCTCGCTGCTCTTCCTAACTAGCAGAACATGAACACGGGTTATTTTTTTGGAGGGAACTTACGGGAAAATGCCGTTTGCACACACTAACGCCACGGCAGAAAAGCTCAGCTGCAATGATAGGCCGGTAGCTTGGGTTTCCAATCCACTAAATCCACCGTGTCCCCATCCCCACAATTAACTGGGAACTGTGCAAACAACACTTCAAGAGTGAGCACGCACTGATCGAAGTGAAAAACATTTTAGTCGTTTCAAGACAAACAGCAATCTTGTGTTACGACCAACAGCTGCATGAGAAATGTTTATAGTTCATTCGGTGTGGTCGCCGCTAACACATCGACGAAAAGTGCGTTCTCAGATAAATTGCATCGAATTAGATGCGACGATTATCTTAAATCGAAACAGTAGTATACAATACTCGTATAATTTGAGAATAAAAACGCACCAGTTTACAATATGAGCCAGACGCATACAGATCGAGTTGAGAATTGAGAAGAACTGAACGTGCGTTTGAGCCGGCGAGCCCATATAGCCTGACACGAGGCCAAATACCGAGCAGAAAACGATCACTCCTGAAAGTTATGTTTTTATAGAATAACATCCATATAAGCACCCATTTTATAAATTAAGTGATACAGGTTTATGTATATGCGACCTATATATATATGTGTGTGTTTAGGGCATACCAAATATGTTCAGTCCGTCCGAGTATTCAAACTCCCGTCGTTGCGTTCGAGGTAAAGGAACCTCTGTAGAGTTAGGCCCAATGGGATATACGCCAGGAGCCTCCGAGACGCGAATCGTACGGTGCAGTTGAAAGCATGCCTGTACCAGGTTTGTCGGAAACATATTCCTAAAACAGTAATGAGAAGAACAACTATAACAGCAGCATCAACAAAGCTAACTGTAACTTTCGTCTACTGCAGCTGGTTCAGGGTTAGCAGACGTATACGTGAATGCACGCATGTACAGTGAATCGAATGCGCTAACTCTTGCAGACTATAGTGCTCTCGAAGGTTAACCGGTTATCAATCATTAAGGATTTAAGTTGTTTCCTATATATATATATATATATATATATATATATATATATATATATATATATATATATATATCCAAATACCTTGGTTTTTAATAATATGGAGATACTTAGAAATATTTTCAAAAAAAATGTTGACTAGAGTGGCTCAAAGGTAGAAGGTAGACCATGACAGGCGTCCACGTACTCCTCGTTAGGGAAATTTATAAACAAGCAGATTTGCGGTCATACTACCAACTTTGTAAGCCGGGCCTAGATTTATACATGTGTTATTTACTTAACACGACTCAGAGGCGGAGTTGACCTGCGTTTCAAAAAAAGTTACAAAGACCGAAAAACGAATTACTACATCATTTTGAAGATGTGCAAGCCAACTACTATTAATATTTAAATCCCGGGGACCTAATCGATTTGAGTCCTCCATTGTATTGTTAGAACATATCTCTGTAGTAATTATTACTACAAGGCATTTTGAGAGTGTGCGCTGGCTAGACTCTATTGGTGTCCACAAGTGTGTTATAATTTCTTTGAGAAAGACGACTTTGTATTATATTGCGTATATGTACTGGATAAGTCTATATATATATATATATATATATATATATATATATATATATATATATATATATATATATATATATATATATATTTCGAGGTATTTAGAGATTTTTTTAAAAACATTTGACTAGAGTGGCTGGAATGTGGAAGGTAGATCATGACAGGCGTCCACGTACTTTATAAATAGGTGGGTTTGCGGTCATACCACCAACTTTGTAAGACGGGCCTAGATGTATACAGGGTTTATTTACTTAACACTAGACTCAGAGGCGGAGTTGACCTACGTTTCAATCAAGTTACAAATATCGAAAAACGCATTACTACATCATTTTGAATATGCGCAAGCCAACTACGCCACTTATGTTCAAAACCCGGCGATCTAATTGATTTGAGTCCTCTTTTATATTTTTATAACATATATTTGTGATCATTATCACTATAAAGCATTTTGAGGGTATGTGTGTCTACGTTCTATTGGTGTCCACAAGTGTGTTATGATTCCTTTGAGGGAAGACAACTTTGTCTTATATGGCATATATGTACTGAATAAGTGTATACTAAAGGATGTGAAAATTATTGTTAAGTCTTGAGAGTTGTCACAGAAGGATTTTTGAACTCTCTGCGTTAGCATCTCAGCCCTATCTCCTAGAAATCATTATATAATCAGAGCTTTGTCTCTACATTTAGCCAGGCTAACGCGTTTTCAAACCGGATTTATATAGGGTTTACCCACCAGAGGAATGTAGGAGTAGAACAAAGCTAAACCGTACCCAACAGACTATCGAAGTCTAACCTAATTTGATCCCACGCTGGTTTATTGCTCGAGACTGCCATGGTAACGTCACGCCCTTGTAACTGTGTGTTAGGCGCCGCTTCGAGTTCTCATACTCTCACATATATATATATATATATATATATATATATATATATATATATATATATATATATATATATATATATATATATATATAGTATATATATATATATATATTAGACAGGTGAGAGTATTCCCGGCACGGCTTCTCGTACGTGGCATTCATGAATGTACATATGTTTATGTAAACACTTTCACGAAAGAACTATATATATATATATATATATATAATATATATATATATATATAAACAATTAAATACCATACGTTAAAATAGACTTGTAAGTAATATACGAGTATAAATATACTTTGTACTAAATTATGAAATTGATTTGCGTTAGAAACTAAAACATTCTTCAGTAAATAAAGTCTACACATATTGCATTTAGTATTTATGTCATCATAAGATTGGTAGTTGATTATATACTACAGATGGGAAGCCACAAGCTATGCTTTAAGCTAAGAGTGCCCTCCGCATGCACGAGATATATTGTGCTTACCTGGAAACAACACAGTTTAAAGACAAAAGCAGCTGGTCCTGGCCTAAGTTTGAAATACGAAAGCCAGCGTGCACACTATAACCGGACCAATCGGCGCATATTAAGGCGCTGCAAAGAGGAAACTGGACGCGCCCATATATAAGCATTGCAAAATTCAGTTCCGTTGAATAAACCACACCTGAACTTGAGAACCATTTACTACGTTATCACCTTGTATTAAACAATTGTCTCTGCACGAGTGTGTAGACAGGGGTTCTCTAATCCAGGCTTAGCCCGGCTTAACAATGTGCCCCGAACAAATTCTGCATCATTGAAAGTATATATATATATATATATATATATATATATATGCTTGGTTCTCACCGCACGAAGTCGAGGGCGGTGTCCAACCCGGACACCTGAACGCCGGGATCATCGCTGAGCTGTCGGCGAATCTCTCGGCCGGGTGCAACGAGGGCGACCATCACGAGGCCGACAAGCGCGGCGATTAGAGTCGACGCTAAGTAATAGAGAACCATCACGACGAACATTCGGCCCGATGTGCGGAGCTCTACGCGGGCCATCGCTGAGGACGACACGACCCATCAGGCAAACACATCAGAGCCATCACTTACATTGACTACACAACAGTTATATGTGCTTGTTGAAAGGAATAACAAGAATGTATAAAATCAACACAGACATTTCTCCTGAGATATAACCTCGACTCTACTACGCTTTACTCTAGGTTTAAAATAATATTATTGACTAATAATACAATATATATATATATATATATATATATGATTTATTAATCATTTACAATACGTTTGCACACTCGGCAGTGCTCGCTTTAATAAAAATCGTGGTAAAAACGTGTCACGTGAGGTTAAGAATCAGCTGTCCGTGTCCTTGCTTGATGGTAGCCCCCGCTCTTATGGACCCGGTGCGAGCGGTATATCCTCAAGGTCCCTTGCAACGTGTAAACGGAAAGAACCATAAGATTCCTCTTCGTGACGCCAAGCCCCAAGAGCGTCCTCGCAGATTCGGAGTCCCATACACCACTCATAGATATAGTGATGGATTGGTAATCTGGTCCTGCCGCGCTTTTGCCAGGTCCCGGTTCGGGCCGCAAACCTCGGCATCTAAAACCCAGACCTCGGTAGGTGTTGTTATTACGAGGTCGGGCTTTAGACCCGGTACGCCCGGTCGACGGAATACTCGCTCACGAACCACCTCATGACCCCTCTCGCGGAGAAGACGCGCTATATATATATATATATATATATATATATATATATATATAGAGTGTTTTCTAGATATAGAAATTCGCGTGGCGGAGGCGTCTGTACACTCGCCACAAACTCGACAGGTATTGCAAACGCAGATTTTAGCTTGCCGGGTGAATTGATTTTTTTAGTTGACTTAGTCTCCAAAGAAGACAGCTCTCGTCTTATCTGGCGCTACGCATGTCTCTCGAAGGACAGTCTTCAGAGGGTGAAACGCATAGATGGTATGTGTACCATTATGAACACTTGTTGTCCAATAGGCTGTCCTGTTATATTGTTCGGTGACTTCTACCTCCCGAAAATTCACTGGCAATTTCAAATTACGCTCAACAACTCTATGGAATAGAAATTTAGGGTCTGCTGCTTGGCAAATTGGCTATCGCAGCGAAATCTCTCGCGTACGCATGCGTCTGGGTCAATACTTGATCTCCTTCTCACCAGTAACTTGGATAAAATTGAAAGTTGAAATGTGGCTATTGCTTCTTCTCGCATAAAATCCGATCCTAACACCATATGTTTTAATATTGTACTTGCTTTTAGTGACGTTAATGGCGTCGAATGTTGGCGGCTGGATTGCAAAGGAATGGATGCCGCTCTTATTTCGAATCATCTTGATGGTGTTAACTGGGCTTTCATTGGACTAGAATTAAAAACATTGTTTAAGAAGGTTGTTTATAATTCTAGAGCATCCCCAGTCACTTGTGGGCCTGGAACTTATCCTGAGGCATATATTCAGTGCACCGATGGCCGGGCTGTTGACATATCTAGGATGGATTTTTTATGAACTGTCCGATTGTATGGTGTAATGTCATGTAGCAACAAACTTGTTAACTTTTGTTTATTGTTATTGCATTCGTTTTGTTCCGCTGGTTAACCAGTATGACTCCATTAAGAACATTACAAAAATCGTCTTGCTCATAAGCAAAAGTCATGTAGTACTGCTAATATTTCAGTCTCTTGAACATAAGCTAACAAAGATGTCTAAATGAGCTAACGAAGATGACTTCGTATTTTATATGAGTCCAGACTGAACTTTAGGGACCCTCGCTCACTTTTTTGGTATGCCTACAAAACGACTAAAGGGACCTTTCTACCGCCGCATCAGGTCGCAGATGACTACGAAAGAAAGAACGCCAGATTTTGATTCTCCCAGAGCTCACCCTAAACGACATTGCCATAGTCTGCAACTTCAACGTAGAAGTTGTGGTCATCGTTACTTGATCGAAGGTGTTAACCACGAGAGATACGTGATATGGTCAATCGTGTTCCAATTCAATCCCCACGTTCACGTCGGCAGCAGGAGAGGCTGCTGGGATGCGCTCGGTAGAGTCCCCAGTGCCGTCGCGGTATTGCCACACTGTATATCTAGGTCGGTAGGTTGTCCCAGCCGCAAAAAGGTCCCTGCCCTTTTGTCGCCTCTATTTGACGATAGATAGCTGTCTCGCGACTGTCTCAAGTAGGCTCGTAGAGAGTGGACCCGTTCCACCCATCATCTCAACGGCGGAAATTGGTAGTCCATGCGCAAATAACGCATACAAGCGGTACAGGTATGCGTGAAGCTGCAACTTTTCGAGTCCAACAAGCCGACTGAACGCCTGACCACCTACGATTTCCTTTTCTCAACATTTGTTGCTCAACACGCGTCTCCGTGCCCTTGCGGATTGAATCCTTATGTCGAGTTACCGGCCTGGTAGGTCTGAAGTCTCAGGATGATTTCCTGTCTATGACCTAAGGAGAGACCGTTGCCTCCCTACTGACAATCATTGGCTGTGTATAGATCAACCGGTTTATATGGAGGGGTTGGATGGTAATGCACCATCTCTTTTATTGAGATATCTGTGCTCCCCTTTTTTCGATTATCGTCGATTTTTAATCCACTCCGGCATTCACCTTGTTTAAATAGGGAACCAGGAAAACCAATTTAGGAGTGTCTGGTCTGGGTCTCGAACCCAGACCTCCCGAATGCAAGACAAAGGCTTTTGCCACTAAGCCATCTTGCGCGGTTAATTTTATATCTCTTATATCCCTATAAGGTTTATATAGATAACGTTTATGAATGAATGACTAAATAGTGAACGTTAAATGATTCAGTTTTGATATCCAAGAATAACACTGACCCCCGGTTTTCATTCAGCAAAGAGAAAAATGTGTAGCAAGGACACCGAAACCTTGATAGTGGTAGAAGACGTACTGACATACAACTACTAAACTTGTTTAGAATTAAAATTGTGCCCAAAGTAAGATACTGCCTTTGCAATCAAATTTGCCTCATATTTCACAATGACAGATCTTAAAAACATGGACAAGATAAACTCTTACATTATAAAACGCACGTTGGTCTTGCGGCTGTCGAGGCAATGCTGCTCTTTGCAATGTTAGATGGAAATTGTCATCAGACAGAGAACAGATTTATGCACATTCCGAACGACATGGCATGGTTACCATCACCTCGTACGCTTGAAAGGCAAATTGTCACAAAATCGACGAAGGCATATGTAAATATCGTAGAGAGTGCAAGAGCGGACGTCACCACATACTCAACTGCTGGTTTGTCGAAGCATCATCGTATCAACCATGTAGTTAGCCTACAAAATAATATATGAACAATTGTACGATACTAACTATATACGGTGAATAAACTTAAACATGCGTGTGTAACGTGGAAAGAAACACGATTCAAGAAGAATGCGGCCAAGTAAAACATTGCTCTGTTCTCAGCTGCGGCGAACAGGAGCCGGTGACAAGTGCTCGTACCTCCACTTCGAGGAATGAGCCTTGGAGAGTCTTCTTTAACGCGGCATGCCTAACGCTTTTTAGGCCTAGGACCACTTAGCAGCCCAGAATCAGTGGCTATCAAAAGAGGGATGTTGTTATCTTGGTGTCTTTTTTTTTTTTTATATATCTCAGGCTTAAAATGTCAGTCAAATTTTCCTTCCGGCGTTTGATCCTTGTGCAGATTGTTTTACTCTCGTCTCTAAAAACGCGGTTTAGTTAAGAACAGACTCATGTCATCAAAGCAAAGGTGCACATCTCTGCTTTATACTGAACACGTCTACAAATAAATATCGACAAACATTATTCGTCTCTATGGTGAACATGTCTACAAATAAAATATCGAACAGCTGTCCTAGGGTCTTTAGAGTCGTCGTAGACAACTAAATTATCTATTGCACGTGCAGGAAAATTATTTTGTTCGTTGTAGGCAAGAAAGCTTTGCAAGCACCCACTACATACTCACGTATGTAAACAATCACTCTGACGGGAGTGAGGAGTCTTTTTTTTGGGGGGGGGGGCATGGAATTATTAGCAAGCCTACAGCACTGCCTGGCCAAGAATCGATCATTAGAGGCTGGCGAAGTTGGCAGGAGAGCAGTGGGACCTGCTCCACTTCAACGCCCGATTCGACAAGATGTTGAATCTATTTCTTCGTCTTCGATATTGCCATAATGGAGCTCTCTTAGAAGCCGCGACGGACGGACGGAACACTCGAAAATGCTTAAGATCGTATTTATCGCTGAGTTTCTTGGCCCTCTTATTTTGCGGCCTGCCCTGGCAACTGTATATATATATATATATATATATATATTGGAAAAGAGAGAGAGTAAAAAAGCAACAGGAATGTACAGGTAGTAAAAAAAGGAAAGGATGATAGAAATGACTAAAGGTAAGCAATGTGTATTTAAGTGACGCGAAGAGGTAGTACCTATACTCTCTGGCTGTAGAATGTTACAGCGGTTTGGGTATGCCGGATTGCGTGTGCACTTAGGTCAGCGGAAAAGCTTGAAAGATACGGTCCTTCATTCTTAGCTTTGCAGCCTGGCCACACATGCGCTAATACACGCATATATATGTTCTAAATAAATTGTACATATATATATATATATATATACATATATCACAAGCCTATAGTAGTCACGTCCGCAATAGTCACCATGTAGTCTACTGCCGCTTTAAAGGCGCCTAGGATAAAAATAGACAATATACAGACAGCAACGGAAATGCAAATATGATTATGATCATTGTAGTGGCGATGATCATAAGTAGTATTACTAGTATTATAATTAGTATTATTCTGCAGCCAGTTTGCAAACCAGGCAATGATGTTTTGCAGCTCAAAGCGCAACAATGTGTTTATTTGCTTTGGACACTGGGTTAGATAGCATACATATATATATATATATATATATTTTTTTTTTTTTTTAAAGATTTTCCGTAAAGCTAAAGCTCGTGTACGTTTTTTTCATGTCATGGCTAATGTTTAATCCACTCCGGCATTTGCCTTGTCTAAATTGAAAACCATGCAAAACAATTTAAGAGTGGCCGGTCTGGGTCTCAAACCCAGTCCTCTCGAATGCAAGGCAAAGGCTTTGCCACTAAGTCATCTTGCTCGGTGAATATATATTATATATATATATATATATATATATATATATATAGTTACTTGTACATATGTGTGTGTGTTTTTATGTGGCTAACAAAACGTACCGGATATAACGGACGATACGACGAGGGGCAGTGTTAGAACTTTGTACATCCGAAGCAAAATTTCACCCGGAACACCGCATAGTAAATCGAGAACCTCCTCGTGTGGGTCGAAACCGAGGTTGCCGGTAGCCTTCGAAATGAGGCCTCCACACAGGCCTAGCAAGACGCCGGCCACCGCCAGTTGACTCTGCTGAATCTGGCCAAACAAAATTGCTCACGTACATTATTGCACAGTCGAGTGGTGTACATAGAGTTAGTTTGTCGGAGTGAGTGAGAGCGGAGTTTAAAAAGCGTTTAAATCGTTGTGCTATAGTGGTAAGCGTTTACGCATGTTTCTTCGTCGCACACATTGAACTGAGCGTACCTTCGGCATGATGTCCACCGCGAGAATGGGATTCAGTCCCTGTCTTAGCGGGCATGATGTTCGCTTTGGTTGAGCAAGCGATCGGTAACCACCCAGACACACAGCTGTTATAGCTAATTGTATATCATTGTATGTCATCTTTCCCACAAGTCCAGCGAGTGGCCGCCGCGGTTGGCTTCCTGATTGACGAGTGTTTATCTTTCAATTAGCCCGACGGGAAGGAGGCACGAATTAGCGTCAATGTACATGGTTGTGTACATATACTCAAGGGAAGTGAGTGATGATGAGTTCACGAACAGAAATGAATGAGTCGTTCTCACGTCGTTGTCAGACCAAGCAACGCCCCTCGCTATTTACAGTCGCAAGAACTGTTTAGTCGCGAGCAGATTGTAGATACTGTTGTTACAGTATCGTGGATGAAAGCCTCCTCGACCAGAAAGTTTACCGTCGCAGTCAGATTAGCTCGTCTAAGGAGACGCGCTGTGCTCTGGCTGAAAATTCCGATATCGGCCAAATCAGCAAAAGCCTCGACAGCTAACATGAGAACGAGCATGTTGGAGTCTATGACGCTAACAAACTGTATATATCTCATTTCACAGTAGATTAACAAAAAAGTCAATTACAAGTAAAGTCAATTAAGGTAAGATAAAAAAGGTCTTGTTGACACGTTTTTTCCCAAATCAAATGTTACACCTATCCGACTTTTCTGCTGGATGCTGGAGGTCCGCAAAAACCTCGTTTTCGCGCGTATTGCTTAATATACAGAAGCTCTCACTTTTCGGGGAAATGCAACTGTATGATAGTATCCTCCTAATAACAGCTACAATATTGTCACCTATAGTTTCTAACACATCCTTTCGGCGAATACAGCGGCGAACGCGTTTCACACTTCCCCGTAACCCCGGATTTGACATTAGCCAAAAATTAACCTAGCCACCCGACTGTTCTTAGTGGGACTGAACGATACTGTTGTTTAGTGAATTGGAGCCCCATACTACAGATACAGAGAAACTTTCTGTGCAGCGCCCATATGTGCACATCGCCAATTTATTTCCAATATCTTATCGAGAATCTGGGTTAGAAGAAATATTGGTTTAACGTTCCGTTTATATGCAGTGACATCATCATTATGTCGTTAGTATTTACATTTGCGCTGCTTGGCGAGCTGCAAACAAATAACACCTTGGTGCGAGCCTAAGGCAAGTAATCATAAGAATCGCAAACGCCGAAAGCTTTGCCCGACTCATGCGAGTTCGGTAGTTGCCCAAGTCAGAAGATCATTTTTCCTCAAGTTGTCTAATCCGCACATAAGGCTGCGTGAGACGTACGCATAAGACGACTCTCTACGAGCGTATAAAACGACAATCTCTAATCGTAAAAGACGACAATTTACAAACGTAGAGGACGGTCTACTAGAAAGCGTACTTAAAATGATTTATATCACCTGTTTTGCGTCATAGTTCCCACATTTGATTGTCTGTATATCATTAGCCTCCAGCATATGCGAGCATCGCGTCATAGCGTCTGTTTACGACCACGGACTGCAATTAATTGTGGCCTCAAATCACGTTGATTCACCATGAACCGGTTCAAGCAGTCGCTGTGTTTATCACGTGTTTATTACGTGTGTGTATTCGCATAGCGATAGACTGGCGTGCTAGCATTGATCATATAATTTTAGCAAAGTACATTCGACATTTTACCGAATGCAATGGTGATCTCTGCACGACTTGAGATGCCGGTGCTTGAAACTATCTGTTTTTATCTTGTTGAACTTGAACTTGACAAAACGCTTACCTCCCTCGTTCTCTGTCTTTCTCACACCCGCACATAACGTTGTTCTACTCCCATTATTTCTGTTATACCCTCTCCTCTCACAGACAGTTTCCGCACTTCAATTTTTGACAGGAGCGTCTCCCATGAGTATCCCAGAGGATTAATCGCGTTGTTCGAACGTCGGTGGCTTAACGCGAACAAGTGTACCCTAACTAAGCCCGAGAATCCCAAGAAACGCTTAGCATTGCCAGTCATACGTGCGATGCGGTGTGCTATTTGGTGGTAGAGACACACAATCAGTTAACACAACAGTGCTCCAATAGTGGTGTGGACAGGCAACGCACGCTAAAAGCCAGCTGTCAGTAAGCGCGCACATCAAAGTTACGTTTGTTTGCCGTTTGACGTCACCGTAATCTGGATACAGATTTGTCGACACACAATTTCATTTTGTACAGTAGTTCAAAAGCTTTACAACCAGTTGAAGCCTATGAGGAAGCAGCCTGTTGTCTCTTCCGCTGTGTGAATTCGTCGTCGGCACGGCCGTATTCAATTCCCTCAAGACTA
The DNA here is from genome assembly GCA_003439945.1 of Dermanyssus gallinae. Taxonomy (NCBI): domain Eukaryota; kingdom Metazoa; phylum Arthropoda; class Arachnida; order Mesostigmata; family Dermanyssidae; genus Dermanyssus; species Dermanyssus gallinae. The sequence goes on from QVRM01002351.1 coordinate 215,823, forward strand.
CCAGAGAGCATATGGCATCGCTGCGTCTCTACTTTTAGCCAACCAATAATCATATATACACACATATATATAGAGCAAGAGACAAACAAGGGCCATGGTTTACCGTGATGATTGGCCGGTTCAAAAGCGGAGGGGCAAGTAGTCAAGTCAAATGACCAAAGAGAGAGAGAGAGAGAAGGAAACAGGGAGACAGGGAGGAGAAAGATGGGAATGCAAGTGTGCATTGCTTACTAACCGAATCGAACGTGCTCTATGACTTACGGGAAGTCAATTGCGACAACGCCAACGACATAGTGGGCGCTAACAATACCGGATTGATATTACTATTACTTAGTTTATAAGTTAAACTAATATTGTGACTACTACTACTACTACTTGCAAACCGACGTCACCGTAAAACTTCTACAACATTGCCGGTGTCAATTGGTGCCCATCAATCTCCACAGATACATGCCGTCGTGGATCTATATCGCTTTCCCCACATAGAGGTGTGTATGTGCGCGGTGGATGGACAGTGTAAATATTGCAGTGTTTGAGTGGAAGGTGAGCACCCTCGTAAGAAAACGGTGACAGCGGTGATGATAAGGTCGTGAATGGCCGTTACCCTAATTATTATAGCGTTACAGTAGCGTTCTAATGGCCGTGAAATGGCGGTTAGAACGCTACGCAAGCTGGCTGCCAAACGACATGTTTCTAAGGTGTCCAGACTCAATCGAATTAGCCACCAATCAAAGTCAGCAACAACGATGGAAAAGAAACACACGATATGTTTGTTGTTGTGTTGTTGTTCTGTCGTGTGCGTACGACAGACTGCGATAACAAACACTCCTAACAAACACTCATGGAACGCGAGATTGCTGGCACTGAAGCAAAAGGTGTATCTAAAGAGTCATGACGTCGAAATGTAACATCTGCGCCGTCTTCTTAACGGGTATGTCTCTCTGTACTACACACACGCACATAAAAATGGCATTTTCAACAAACATTTCACAACGTGCTACTTATAATACATACATATGTTTACTTCTCAATAACTTTTCATTTCAAGATGGTAAATAATTACAATACAGTCGTCATTATATACAATTTGAACACTTTAGCGACCGTCCCACCAGGGCAAGAAAGTGCAAAGCCCGACGATGCGTCTGGCAGCTCGCTACGTGCTACATATACTATTATTGTTAAACAAACGCACACCGGCTCAAACGGTGCTCCGTATCTAATACCGAAATCAAGACATTTAGACAGAACAAAACACATTACTTGACTTACATTACAAACTTAGCATGACGCCAAAAAAAGCCTGGCTCTTGGTATGGCCGTGTAAGCTATTTATTTGGGATTTGGGCTTTCGCCAGCAGACGAACGCTCTACCGCAGGGACACTCGGCTCAACCCGATTTTAACAATTAAAGCGGGAGCAAAAATTCGGCCCGAGCAGGATTCGATCCTACGCATAGCAACGTCTCCATTTTTTGGAGCTTCGGCGTTATCCGCCTAAGCCAACACTGCTACTATATATACTTCTACAGGCCTACCGGCTGGTCATTAGACAAAGTGTTGGACTTGACCAAAACTTGAAAAATGTGACCGATGAAATACTATATAAAGTGTGAATATGTTGATCTGCTGTCTTACTGTCAAGGAGCCTACGGTGTACCTTCGTTGGTACAAGTCGATTTTGTATCCAAACTTTTGACAGGATACCAAAATGGACTATACTGCTTACCAGTATAATGGTATCCATATTTGTGTAATACATTTTACTCAATTTATTAATCACCTTAGTTAGGTATATAGTCAAATATTATACCATAAAAACACGGCACTGAGCTAGCTTGGCAAGTGATTCGACTCTGGAGCAGCTCCCGCGCATGATATCTTCCACAAAGCTCTCCCACACCTGTTACCATTTACATTCTTTCTCTCGGCTCATGGTACCCTTGGTTTCCCACTCATGCCACTTGCTACGAGGGCTTTTCTGACCCTCTCGGCGATCTGCTCAGTAAACGACGCACCGGAGGTCGGAAGAGAGAGAAACCAAGATATGGAAAGTTGTTGACATACTCCAGTGGTGTGGAGTACAGCCGTAGCTCATCGCTCGCCGCGAGTCGGCCAGCTTTACGGAACTTTATGGCTTTGGTCTTGCCGATGTTGATCTCTAGTCCTACATCCGCCACGTACTGCTCGAGCCTCGCCAGGCTCTGCTGCACCTCGAATCGGCTTGTTCCATATATAGCGAGATCGTCTGCGTATAGCAGGATGTAGTCGAGAGTGCCCACGATGCGGCGCGGGAGATCGTTGAGCAGGATGGAAAACAGCAGCGGACTTAAGTTGTTCCCCTGCGCGACTCTCGTCGTTTGCACAAAAAGGTATAACTCAGCCACCCCATTCTGTATGGTGATCGGGTTTTCCTGCAGAATTGCCCCTAATGAACTGGAGGATGTTGGCAGGCACGCCTGCTTTTGCCAACTTAAAGATAATTTTGTCTCTGGGAGCTCCATTAAAGGCCAAGCGGAAATCCACAAAGACGGCGTACAGGAACTGCTTGGCGTGCTTGGACTGCATCACTCCCCGAACCCTGGCCAGCAGAATCTACGCGCAGTCAGTGTGGACCTGCCTGCGCGGAAGCCGTGCTGCTCTTCCGGAATAGCACCGCGAACCTCGAGGAAGTGACAGGCGGGCAGTGAGGATGGCAGAGAGCACCTTGTAGCAGCAGCTCTTTTTGGCGATCCCACGCCACGAGCTGGGCTTTCTGGGTTGCCTTTCCCTTCGGGATTACTGCCAGATGAGCACTCTACCAGTCGCTGGGGAGGCGACATTGGCGCAGAATAGCGTTGAAGGTCCGCAGGGGCGAGTGCCATGGCCTCCTTGAGGTGCTCATTGCGGACTTGGTCGGAACCGGCGGCCTTTTTGGGACGGAGTCGTTGCATAGCGCCAAGCAGGTGCG